>JBBJLR010000145.1:14027059-14039277 GCA_037577145.1 Brachypetersius gabonensis
GTGCTGTTCACACTGTATGCTGTGGTGTGTTCACGTATGACAAGATTGTCACTTTCACTTTCACTTTCAAAGAGTTGTAAAGTTCTCTTGATAAATCAGGTGTTCTCTGGCATGGTTGAGCGTGATACTATTTTGTCTGCTGGAGATTGTTGGACTCTGAGATCCTGATAAAGCTAATACTATGTCTTGGTACTCTTTGCAGGCTATCTGAAGTCCCAGCTGGAGGACTACATAAGTAATCTAGAGCGTGTGCGTCTCATTCGCACCAATAAGAGAGAGGGGCTGGTCCGAGCCCGGCTCATTGGTGCCACCTACGCCACTGGAGATGTTCTCACCTTTCTTGACTGTCACTGCGAGTGTGTGCCCGGCTGGATCGAGCCACTGCTAGACAGGTATATTACCACAGATGTGTGAAGAGAGTAGTTTTGCACGTTTAGGGTTTTTGTCTGGATACATACAGTAGGTGATAAGTGTGATGATTTTCACCAAGATTGCTTTTAATGATGTTTTATTTTTGATCTGTGGCTTTTCAGTCTGGCACTGTATGCTGGAGTTCATTCCTACTGTTAACCTATTAAACTAGGCAATGGCAGAGGCTTTCTCTCCCTATTTGTTATGCAACATATAGGCCACAACAGTACAGCTGGCCCACAATTGAGCATTTATTATAGTACCAAGCCGAAGTGAGATGTTTTCAACAACAGTTTCTTTTCTTTTGTACCACTTATGTCTTTAAGCCAAGATGACCACAGCGAATGAACTAGAAAAACAGTGAGGACGGCTAATCTTGTATATGACACTTTAGCGTCGTTTGGTTATGTAGGTCACTAATAGGACTTTTTATCTACTGATGGTGGAATCAGTCCCCTTTGAATACATGTTTCAGTATTGTTACCACATATTCATATCAGGGCTCCAAATTCTAACATGGTTCGTACAGTTGAGTGTGTAATATGGTTCCCATGTATTATAAGATTTTAGCACAACAACTAAACAAACTGAAATATTATGTTTTGCTTATTTTAAGTTACAATTAATATTCATTTGTTGAATTTAACATGTAATATATAAAATGTGCTGTAAGATTAGGCACCCTTTCAGCCTGTATGCCCTTTCAGCCTGAACTAAATTTGTTCAGTTGTTGTGCTAAAGGAAGACTTCCTTTGGCTGAAAAATGACCGCCTGTGTTCCTCTTAGCCAGCAGTTTTTTCTTCTTAATTTAGGAATTTATTATCACCTTTGACTTGCTGAACATTTCAAATTCTGAAAGTATTTAGACGTTTTGGGGATGGTGAAGACCATTAAGCTCATGAAGTGGTTTTATTTACTATATTAACTTCAGTAAATAAACAATGGTATTTTAAATGGTAAATAATGGTGATTAAGTGGTAATTGTGTCCTAAAGAACTGTAATTTTTACATTTGTTTGAATTTTAAACCTCTCAGAACATCTTATTGGTGACCAGACTACCACATTACAACTGTATGTCCTTTCTTACAGGATTGGGCAGAATGAGAGTACTATAATATGCCCAGTGATTGACACGATTGATTGGAACTCGTTCGAGTTTTACATGCAGACTGAAGAGCCCATGGTGGGTGGCTTTGACTGGCGGCTGACCTTCCAGTGGCACTCCGTGCCAGAGGCAGATCGCAGGACACGGAAATCCCGGACTGACCCCATTAGGTTGGTGCTTCGTCAGTCTCTCTGAAAAGTGCTCAGTTTTCCACATTTCTCGGTATGTGGCAGATCCGAAAATGCTAATCAGGAATGGTCAGGCAAAAGTATCTCTGAGTTGTGGCCAACAGAGGTGTTTTAAATACATAGACATTGCTTTACCATTCTGTTAATGGTTAATGCTGTTAAATTAGGCTATTAAACATGTTTATAGTGCACATAGATGCCTAGTCTCTGTGGTGCATTTTTGTGCTGCCCTCTAAACGATTCAGTCTGGGTTTTGAAAGAGTAGATGTTGTCCAGAGGCAGTGAGTGCAAGCTGAGGAGCACTTACCCAGCACTGGCAAGGATATGGTGATGAATATCTCTGATGTGCTGCCAACGTTCTGCTCCTCTGCATTTCACAGGTCTCCTACCATGGCTGGGGGCTTGTTTGCTGTGAGCAAAACCTACTTTGAGTACCTGGGCACTTATGACATGGGTATGGAGGTGTGGGGAGGAGAGAATCTGGAACTCTCTTTTAGGGTAAGATTGGGTGAAAAATGTTGCCACATCATCAGTTCTGTTGTGGGGAACACACGAAATTTCCATAGACCAAAAGGACAGAATATCCAAAGTGCAGATACCATCCCTGAGTGACAGGCTGAAGTTTCAGAGGACAGCTGTGACCATTATGGGATCTCCATTTCTGGAAATATTTGATCTGTGTTTGCATTCCTGGAAAACTGTTTCAGTACACATTTGGAATTTGCTTGCTTAGTTTGAGAAGCATATAAATATTGATTCTGCTGTTGTGTAAATTTATTTTCAGGTCTGGCAGTGTGGTGGCTCTTTGGAGATTCACCCTTGCTCCCATGTTGGCCACGTCTTCCCTAAAAAGGCTCCTTATGCCAGGCCAAACTTCCTCCAGAACACAGTCCGAGCTGCTGAAGTCTGGATGGACTCGTACAAGCAGCACTTCTATAACCGCAACCCTCCTGCTCGTAAGGTACAGCTTTGGTCCTTGGCCATCTTTTGTTCTGCTGCATTTGCTTGGGCAGCACTATGTTGAAAAGCAGATGAAAAAAGTAGGCGAGGCATGCATTATGTCTCACTGAGCTTTGTTGCTTGTAACTCTGAGTCTGTATCGCTGCACTAATGTGTCTGCATTATTAAAGGCAGGAACTTTTGATCAAGCCGTGCGTTACTTTCAGATATCTAGGTGGGAGGATTGTGGAATATAGGTTATTAATATATTATTATGTAATCCTATTAGTATTATAAGATAATAAGATAAGTTATAAGGTAAGTTATGGTAAGAAAAGATAACCCATGATCAGATTTGTGTTGTTACAGCAGCAAAGTGGACAGTACAAAAAAAGAAAGCAGAAGAAGCCTAACCATAGAATACAAACTAATATATATTTCACTTTTCATGGGGGTTACGTTCCAAGAGCACTCGCATATTGTGTTTTGGTAAAATAAATGCCTAAAAATGCTTATTTTTATAGTGTAAACCTTAGAATATGCTCACAGAACAATTTCATTTTAAACTCCTTTTAATGCATTACCCTTAAAGAAAATGTAATGGTAAACCCGTATTCACGGGTTTTAATTTAATTTACAGTAATAAAAATACAGGGCTTTTACGGGGCTTGGGTTCTTGAGTTACAGCTGTGTTTAATTTGTGATTAGTGCTTGTGTTGTGTTATTGGTGGATGGGGTTTATGTTTAGGTATTTAAGAGGATTACATTCCATTATACTTAGGTTATTTTCCTTGTAGCTCCCTTTGTCCAAGTTCTAGTCCTATGTCTGACCCTCATGTCAGTTTTGTTTTGGTTACCTTTTGTAAAATTAAAGACATGAAAAGATATGCAACACGTTGACTGGTGTGTGTGCGCGCCTGCCATTCGTGCCAGCAGAAGGTAACGACATGTGACAGTTACTTGCCAACTAGGGTTTCTCCACCCAGTACTAAGTTATTTTTGCTTTCACTCATTGAAATGCATATCTATTTTTGAACTTTATGTAACATATTTTTTCTTGATTTTGGTTGATATTCTGTCTCTCTCCATAAAAATTAAACTACCTAATGAATTAGAGACAGTTAATTTTTTGTAAGTTAGCAAACTTACAAATTCCGCAGGAGATCAAATTATTATTTCCCCCACTACATATATATATATATATATATATATATATTGTACACATTAAACATATGTATGTATGCTGTATTCTGTTTTAATACATATATATATATATATTATATATATTATATATATATACCCTAACCCTCATTTGTGTTTGTACTGGTGTGGCTGTTGAAGGTTGTTGAAGGGTGTGGTTAACGTACATTTGACACAAGTAGATAGACTGGTTAGATCACTGATAACGATGTGTCATGATTGTCCAAGAGTAGAATGTTTCTGCTTTGTTTTATGTCTGGTTTTATTTATTTAAAAAATGTGTGTAGGTTACAATAAAAATAAAATCATTGTAAAAAAAAATTATTTGCAATTTCTAACACTAAGTTCTATATAAATCGGACTTCAAGATAACCAACAGGGGCAGACTGGCAATCTCTGCGTTCTGGAAAAGTCTGTCTTTCTCGGCCAAGACACAGACCTCTGCTAGTAAAGAAAGTCATTGGCCGTTTTTCAGTCCCAGTCTGCCCCTTATAACGTCATACTTTTGTCAGGCTTGAGTGCAAAACATAAAACAAACGTAACACTCCTCAAACTAAAACTATTTAAACTATGCTATTTCACAGGAAACATATGGAGACATCTCAGACAGGATTCGTTTAAGGGAAAAGCTTGAATGCAGGAGCTTTGACTGGTACCTGAAGAATATATACCCCGACCTCCATGTACCAGAGGACAGAGCTGGCTGGCATGGAGCTGTAAGTGTCTCTTAAGTAGAGTTAATGGTTGGAAAGAAAAAAATCTGCAAATTCTTAGATGAGCACAAGCTTTGATTGGTACTTCTCTTTGAAACTAAACCCAGCGTGCAGAGCCCAGCAGCGTTTGTTGATTTTAAAAAGAAATTATTTGACTTATCAGTTTATTTACTTCAGTTCAGTTAGAACTGGGGATGTTACTTGACTGTGCTGGACTGAAGTCCTCCAGGACCTGAGTTGAATATCTGTGTCCTAGATTTCCTCCACCCACTGTTCTTTCATTACCATTTCCCTTTCTGTCATCCTTATCCGCTGCCCCTGTCTCTCTGGTGCAGGTGCGTAGTGGTGGGCTGCCTTCTGAGTGTCTGGACTACAATGCTCCGGAACACAGCCCCACAGGGGCTCACCTGTCCCTGTTTGGCTGCCATGGACAAGGAGGCAATCAGGTAATTAAAATCGGTGTCTTGTTCCTGTTCCCATACTTCACAGATAACAATCTGTCAGAAGGATAAAAGAATATTCTGTGAATACCAGTGCTATCTTGTGACCTCACAATCAGCATATAATGCATTTCACCCCCAGTTATGTGGACATGCTAGCAAACCTGGTTTGATTTATTTACCCAGAAACAAAGCAGGCTTTATTTATGGTGAAACAGGATTCCATGATGATGCGTAATGCCCCTTTGAATTATTTTCCCAGCAGAATAAGTGAATTGTCCACATGAATGTATATTTAATGGAGGGTGGCATGGGGAAGTGAAGGCCTGGGTGTGTCTTGAGCTTGATATCACTGATTACTCATTGATGTTGCGCATCAGGTGTCTCTAAAAAAAAAAAAAGTGAAAATCAATTTTTCCACAGCCTGGACTGTAAGGGGAACCTTAGACACCTGCCCACAAAGACTGATCTCCACTTAAAAGATACATGAGGGTCCCAGAATGGCTGATACTGGCAGGGTAAAGATGTTTTTGCTCTACATGGGTCCTGCCTTTTATAGAAGCTCCTTGTAGGGGATAAGCGAGAACTCAGCAAGTTACAAGAGTGATCAGCCCCTGGTCTAATTCTGACTAATTATTGCCAGTACTACTAAACTTAACATGGCACATCTGAGGCTGTGCTCTGCAGGGTTGGGCTGATTTCTGACATGGCAAAACAGGATCTGCATGTGAAAGTCACTCCTGCAAAAGAACGGTCCCTTTGTAGAAAAGTAGAGCCACACCTTATTCTTGACCTTTGTAACAAAAAAGTGTGCATCTGTGACGCTAAAGCGAGTGTGTGAGTGCTTACTAATCATTAACCTCACCTCTGTTGTCTGAGACTTAATTATATTGTGTTGCTTTAATAAATTGCTATGTTGAATGCTGCAAAAGCAATACCATTATGACTTCTTTAAAAACTATTTTCAAAGGTACAAAAACCAGACTCAAAGACACGAATATGAGTGCAGCACTTAATTAGAAAGTTCAGTTCAGGTTCTGACAGAGGATGATATGAAAGCAACTAACTAAAAGGATTTAAAACCAAATTCCAAAAGATGATAAATAAAACCGTATTTCCAGTTCATTACACTATTTTACACTATATTTGAAAGAGGGTCTCTAATTTGTGATTCTATATATGTAATATGTTTTGTGAGGGAGATTTTAAGAATGAATATTTGTGTAGTTATTCCAAAACACAGACAAATATTCAAATCAAAACCTGTAAAAAAATATTAGTATTTGGGCCAGCTCAAAAAAAAAGTGTATCATATGATGTTACAAACCACATAAGTAAATTTGAACAATTTGACTTTTAGGAAAATGTGTGATTTAGACAGGCCGTGTCGGGGAAATACGTTTGTTACATATTACACAATAAACATTCCTTGGCTGAGTGCATGTAAAGTAGGTAAAGACCATGTAAATTAGATTTTTTGCATTAAAGGGCCCTGATAATCAAAATCTGATTGATTTTTCTTTCTTTTTTTTAAATAATTTATGTGAACACGGTTAAGATTTCAAAGCACTCTATTCTGTTTTCAGTCTGTACAGTCCATTTATGGAACCCATCTGCAAAAAACAACTCACTCCTTTTGTGATGTCATTGCAAATTATATGCAGTGACATCCCAAAAAGAGTGAGCTGTTTTTCTGTCTATTCAGCCTACAGCAGTTTAGCCACTGAAGTTATAAGGAGTGTTTCAGCTTTGCCATAATACAGAGAAAACTGGTTCGTAACACTAACCAGCTTTTGTGGTGGTTTGTTTAGTCTGGCTTTCTGAATTTAATATTGTACTCTAAATGTGTTATGCTGTAATTTTTTGCAAAACAGGCAATATGAGTCTGTCTTTTTGAAGACATGCTGCCCCTATTTACGTGTTTTTTTTTCCCTCTGTGTCTCCATTTCTTTAAGTACTTCGAGTACACTTCTAATAAGGAGATCCGCTTTAACTCTGTGACTGAGCTGTGTGCTGAGGTTCCTGTGGGACAGAACTACATAGGGATGAAGCACTGTCCTCGAGATGGAGAGCCAGTTCCTCCAACCGTCATTTGGGAGTTCAGAGACGTGAGTGCCCCTCCTGACCAATCACTGTGGGGATATATTTTGGGGATTTTTGTTTCATATATCTAAGCTGACGTGGTTGTTCTTACATTCCAGGACAGAAGTATATATCACCCTCACTCGGACATGTGCATAACAGCTTACCACACGGAGCAAGGGCGCACTGACGTGAAAATGAGTAGATGCTCTGCTGGAGATAAACACCAGCAATGGAGATTTGAATGACTATAATTTCACATCACTCTTTACCCAAGTGCAATTACCATGAAGATAGCTCTTCGATCATGGGGAGAAGGAAAAAAAAGCGACTGGTAAAAGCCTCTAAAACATAGACAATGTCATCACTTCAGTGGCCAAGTTCACCAGTTGTACAACTTTTATTTCATTTGCACTGTGAGCTTCTTGGCCCTTTGTACTCTGTGAACTTGCCTGACCAATCAGAATCCCCCTGAGGGTTGAGGAACTGACCGGCACCAACATTGCTTGTTTGCCTACAGAAAGGGGTTGGAAGACAGTGGTCTTTGTTTAAACTAAAGGTTGTGATTTTCAGGATCAGTTCTGTGCCTTCAGTGCAAACCAAAACTTCGTTTTTAGCGTGCCATTTTTCAGTCACTGTACTTTTTCCAGCGTCTTTGTGATAAATAGCTTTGAATGTGTTAGTACACATTTGATTGACATTTTGAAAAATGGTGCAAGACTGTACCAAAATGCCTCTGTAGCAACATGGGAAGATATTATGTTGGAACACCATTTGTGTTTACATGGTTGCACTACAACATTTAAAGGATTTGTGGGTTGCCATTAGTTGGTTAAATCTCACAGCTTTTTATTTATAAGAGATTATATTAGATGGAAACTTTCAGGGAGGGGTGAGAATGTCTTCGGCTTGCTGTACGTTTTTTTATTCTCGTCATTAGTCCGTTCCATGTTTTATGTTTTGACATTTTTGTGGCTGTAAATGTACAAGGAGGATTCTCATTTTGATGTGGGTATAATTTGCATAGTTTCTACAGAAATGCTTTTTAGCAACACATTGTGTTTTACTGATGTGATTTTAGAAAAACTTGGACTGATTTCATAAATTACATTTATTGTTACGCTTCAGTTTAGAGCTGAGCACAAAAGCTTGAAACAGCATTTGAAGGTTGTCAGAGGATGTTGTCACAATAGGATCAAATAGAGTGACTTACTGTGCCTTATTGACCACTTGAGCCTTTAAATGACCACTTACACCTTCAAGTAATTTAATTAAGAAACAAATTATTTTTCCAACCATCATATTTTACCTATAACAGTCTCTATATAGGCATTAGAGGGAGGAAATCCTCTGTCTTGTTTACAGAGTTTTCCTTGCTCCTGCTACATCATTTCAACAACCTCTAATATTAATATGTGCACTCAAGACCTGCAAACTATTTTACTGCATACAGCAGAACAGTGGCCAAAGACATAGTTACGTTAGTATAACATGATCTCAAAATGTGTTTAAACCCATGGACAGGTAATCTTACAAAGTTCACTGAAATTATTCTGTGATTTTATGAACATGTCTATGCAAATGGCCTCAGTCTTGGCGGTAACACACAGGGTTTTGAAAGATGGAGGATTTAGCTCAGGCATCAATTTGATTTAACATACCTTTTTTGTTGCCTGAGTTTGGAGTCATGATAATGATCGGAAAGACACAAGAATAGCTTCGGGACTATTCCTAAGACATTTGAGGCTGTAGCCTCAGATGCACAGGCGTAACAGCGGCCCTGGTAGCAAGTAACACCTAGGGATTAAGACCTGCCAGCCACAGGAAAGAATGAAACTTTTCCAGCTGTCACAGTACCATACTGTACAACATGATGCTTGAACTAGAATAATCTCAGAAAAACATCTCAGAAAAGCTTCTCCTTGTAAGAACGCTGGGAACTGCAATATAGTCCATGGATGAAACAAAACCTACTGTGCCTCAGAGACTGTACGTAACTGACTCCATTACTAACTTTTTTGACCATTAGCCTTTCAAACTCTCCAGTAGTTTCTGAAAATGATTTTCTGTATGTCTGTCTTTCGGTTAAATAAGGTATAAAGGGACCTTAATGAGGTGTAATGAGTATTTAAAACTACTGAATAAGCACAATGCCGGTGATTGCCTTCTTTTAAATGTGTTTGTGTGTATGTTTTTAGGGACTGTGTTCAACAGTCCCTTTCCGAGCAAGTGACCTTTAAATGATTCATGTTTTTCGTTGATCTGAAATGAGACTTTTTTGCATGTAACTGTAGGCGCCATAAAGATACGAAGCATCACTGTTGTCTCTTTCTGTGTTCTATTGCAGTGCCACCTGGTGGTAAAAGTTTGAAACTTTCTGTCCTCCCAAGTATTGGGGAAAACGCCTGACTTACATTAGAAATACAGTATACTCAGAAAGTTGTAAGAGGTAACACTGCGTGACATATAGTGGTGTTTATCTGCAGGAGTAACTTTAACTTACCAGTTTATGCAATTTGTAGGCATTAAAAAATATACTAGAAAATACACTCTCTTTAGCAAACACACACACACACGCACATATATATATATATATATATATATCATCTACTTTTGGCTGCTTCCGATTAGTGATTTCATGTATCAATGTGTTTCTTTGAAAGCCCAGTATTACTTGCAGTCCTTCATTAACTTAAATCAGGAGCTGCTAATGGAATTTCACAAATCCAAGTAATAGCTGGAGGCACTGAGAACCAAACCTGAGAATCTGGAACCAAACCTGTGTTCTCTTTACCAGGGCTTTTTATTTTTTTTTTACCAACAAAACAAATCTTGATAGATTTTACTACTTTTTTTAGCTTTTCTAGCAGAAACACATTATCACATGTTGGGAAAAATGGTTTTAAACAATATATAAATATATAAATATCTCCCAGCACTGCATTTAAAATGCACACAGTCTTTTTGTCCTTTATCTACTTGTATTGTCTACAACTGAACAGGGCACCCTCTTGCAAATGTGGCAGTATTGCACAAGGTGCCAGTGACTGATAACCCTGTTTGCAGGGTTCAATGCTTTTACCATCTACAATTCATGAAAGTATTCATGGACAGCCTCTAGAGAAAGGAGTATCATTACATGCTTTTTCACAGCTCCAGCAATACCAGCCTTCTGTTTTCATGGTTTTAAAAGACAATACACAATGGTGTGCAGTGTACCATAGATTATTACAACACTCTTTGTCGCCCTGTGTACAATAAGAGTAATCAAATGCCACTCAAATTACCATTTCATTTCTGTTAGATTAATCAATTATTGAGGATTTCAATTTGGACACAAATTTCGTTCCAGACCCCTCACATTTTAACACACACCCAAGTCATCCTCATGCTCCATTTTTTCTACGGCCAAATGGGGTGCAACAGCTCAAAAAGTTCATATCATGAACACAAAAGTGTGACTGCACTGCCTTTTATTCATTATGGTATCTGATGTAACTGCACTGTTTGAATACCAAAATTTGCACACTACCAGCACCAAACATAATTGTCATGTGCAACACCCTCGCAGCTCATTCCACAACTGAATACAGTCATCTTTTTCCTTCATTCAAATTATTTTCAAAATATTGTCACTACATTGACTCATAAACCCAGAATACTGAATATACCTGAATTGTGTTAAAGTGGCATTTGACTGATGCTCTTATCCAGAACTTACAATCATTAGTTACAGGGACAGTCCCCCTGGAGTAACTGAGGGTGTACTCACACTAGGCAGTTTGAACCGTGCCCGAGTGTGTTTGACTAGCGTAGGGTTAAGTATTTTGCTCAAGGACACAATAGAAAAAAGTGAGGGGGTTTGAACCTGCAACTTTCTGGTCATCGGGTTCACAGGCAAGTGTTGTACCCACTAGACTACTACCACCCTATATTGTGTGCCCAGTGTATCATTATATATGGTCACTCTCATATATCCAAGGTCAGGTGTTTCAGTCAATACCATAAATGGACAATTTTATAACATACTTTGTTTTGTAGTAACTAAATTAAAAAGTCTCTTCCCAGTCCATGTCTCAGACCCAAGTGACAAAAACAACCTATTTTGAATGTGTTGCTTTTGTGATGTCATCAAAACAGTACATATGCATGCTTATTATGCCTGCAGCAGTTTAGCTCTGCCCATTTATGACACAGTTATATGGAGTGTTTCAGTCCAGACTGCTTTTTGAATGAGGAGGGGTGGGGGTTATACTAAACGTAAAGGCATGAGGCTCACTACAGGACTGCCAGTTATGTGGTGTTAAAAATAATTAGGGCTGTTTCTTGGTAAATACATCAACACATGTCACAAGTTGACTTCAGAAATGGTAAAAAAAAATTAAGTAATTTTAACAGTGACCACACTCGCTTTTTTTTTTATAATTTACCTCTATTTTCTAAGCCTGCTTTTTCAAGTAACTAAAAATTAATGTGAAAATTTATTACAATGCTCACTATATCTGCCCACTATAAAGTGCACTTCACAGTGCATGAAAGAGTTACTACTCCACCCTATCAGCACAGTGTGTGTAGCAGTCCTGTAGTATGCCTCATTTAAAAAGCTGTCAGGACTGAAACATTCCACATAACTGTGCCATAAATAAGCATGTATTAATAAGCATGGTTTTTTTGTGCACTGGTTTTTGTGACATCACAAAAGCAACACATTCAAAATGAGTTTTTTTCCCCCACTTGGTTCTGACACATGGACTTAGAAGTGACTTTTTATCTGCTACCATTTATTTGCATTTCTTTTATTGTATTAACTCTGTTACTTTCATACTTTTCCTAATCTTTTTCATACAGTGTTACACGTTATTTTTGTTACAATAATGTTCCTGTTATTGTGTTGCACTACAGTTTGTCTTTTTTATGCCATTGTCTTATTATCTTTCATTCTTGTTATTGCAGTGAGCATGCTAATGACACAACAATGTCCCTCGGGATAAATAAAAGTTATTTCTCATCTTATCAAACTATTATTTAAAAAAGAGGAACTTTTTGGTGGCATAAAATAGTGCTGCTTGGTCACGGTGAAGAAAATATCTGACACTGAGATATACTGAGATGTGTGTGTGTGTGTGTGTGTGTGTGTGT
>JBBJLR010000145.1:14042838-14058458 GCA_037577145.1 Brachypetersius gabonensis
GCTGAAGGTAGGATTCGAACCCATGACCTCTTGGTCCAGAGGCAAGTATCCTACCCACTGAGCTACCTCCACCCCCAACGTCCCCATTTGCTATCTATGGAATTGTAAATCCAATATATTTAACACACACACAGCAAGCTTTGTAGATGCTGGTGAATGACTAATGTAATTCTTGAAATATCAATCTCAAAACAATCAATAGATGGAATTTCTGCACAGTGAATAGCGTTGGTAAAAGCAGGCTCTCTTGTACCACTGTAACAATTCTCACACTGACTCCTTTAGAGCATCTGAAGGAGCCTCTGGAGGACTACATAGCCGGCCTTAAGAAAGTGCGTCTGATCCGAGCCCGGAAGAGAGAAGGGCTGGTCAGAGCTCGGCTCCTGGGTGCCTCAATCACAACAGGAGATGTGCTGACTTTTCTTGACTGTCACTGTGAGTGTCATGAGGGTTGGCTGGAGCCCTTGCTTCAGAGGTAAGAGCACCTCTGCATTCTTTCATATTTTTCATTCATTCTTTCAGTCCTTGTGCTAAACCTCCATATTCCTGTATCTCTCACTTGCAGAATAAAGGAGGAACCCAGTGCTGTGGTGTGTCCAGTGATAGATGTCATTGACTGGAACACTTTCCAGTACTTGGGGAACCCTGGAGAGCCTCAGATTGGGGGCTTTGACTGGCGTCTGGTTTTCACCTGGCACACTGTTCCTGATTACGAACAAAAACGCAGGAGCTCCCCAACTGATGTCATCAGGTGCGTGGCTCGCTTAGGTCGAGGGCCAGGGTGGGGTTGGCAACATTATGTAGCTTTTAGCAGTTCACAAGTGAACATTAGTCATTAAAGTCAGTGTTTGCACTGTACTTTGTTCTTTTATGCCTATTGATTATTTTATGGGCTATGAGTATTTTCAAGATATCTCAATACAATAAAGCATTGACTTATGTTACCTTAACTGACCTTAACAAAAAATATTTTTCATGTATGCTGTAGTGTTAAGGGTTTTTGTTATTGGTTTTTGTTCATGCAAAGATATATTGCATTGGAACAGGGATGAATAGAAATGTCTTAACCTTTGTAAGTCTGAGAGATTTCAGTTTCATCCAATTTCATCCAAGATCTCCGACCATGGCTGGGGGCCTATTTGCCGTCAGCAAGAGGTACTTCCACTACCTGGGCACATATGACACAGGAATGGAGGTTTGGGGAGGAGAGAACCTTGAGTTTTCTTTCAGAGTGAGTTTTCGCTTTTTTTTCTGCATGCTGCTGCAGTGTGATTTATTTTTCCCATGTTTGTGGGATGTAAATTTCATTGTTTACACAAGATCTCTAGGTCAGTCTGTGTTGTTTACTCAATCCACGAGGCTCTCATTGGCAGCTAACTCGGTGATTAGCTAAACCTCCAGTGTCTGTGCTGTGTTTATTCATCCAACTCAAATGTTTGTGCTGTGCTTGTTCACCTCTGTGCTTTAATTACATACTCTAGCTAACAAGAAATCTGTCATTTGCTTTGATGCTTGCCAAGCAATAGCATAACTGTGTTCCAAGAGTTGTGACAGGAAGGAAGCTGCTTCTGTGTATTTGTGATGTAGAATAACTTGCCTGACATGTTGAGAAGCAGACAGCTGTTCTGTCCCTTCATCAACACAAACAGACTTGCTTACTGTGTGAGTCGTAACTGCATTAGACTAATTATCCTTTCATGCTCTGAATTTTGCATAGATCTGGCAGTGTGGAGGAAGTTTGGAGATCCACCCTTGCTCCCATGTGGGCCACGTCTTTCCCAAGAAGGCTCCCTACTCACGTAGTAAGGCCCTGGCCAATAGCGTACGGGCAGCAGAAGTCTGGATGGATAGCTACAAGGAGATGTATTACCACCGCAACCCTCATGCTCGCTTGGTATGAACACTGGTGAACACTGGACTATTTGGTCATGTACCACCTTAATACACTGCCCATTTAAAAAGAAAGTCATACACTCACATATTTTGTTGAATCACCTTTGATTACAGCACGCATTCGCTGTGGCATCGTTATAAGTTTTGGCAATGTCACAACATTTATTTTCACCCAGAATTGCATTCATTTGTTGCCAAGTTCTTGTAGTGATGATGGGAGAGTGGGACCGCTGTGCAGTGTCTTCTCCAGAACATCCAAAAGATTCTCAATGGGCTTAAGGTCTGGGTTCTGTGGAGCCAATCCATGTGTGAAAATGATGCTCCCTAAACCATTCTTTCACAACTTGAGTCTAATTAAACCTGACATTGTCATCTTGGAATATGCCCGTGCCATCAGGGAAGAAACAATCAGTTGATGGAGTAATTCAGTATATTCCAGTAGTCAGCTGACCTCATTCTTCGGGCACGTAATGTTGCTGAACCGAGACCTGACCAAGTGCAGAAACTCCAGAGCATAGCACTGCCCCCACAGGCTTGAACGGTAGACACCAGACATGATGCATCACTTCCTCCGCCCCTCTTCTTACCCTGATGTGCCCATCACTCTGTGACAGGAGGCTCTTGCCTATTTGCGTAGTTAAATCCAAGTGGTGACTTTTTTTTTTGGAAGGGCAGTGTGTAAACCTGAATGTAGTCTGAGCAGGTTGAGAGAAGTTTTGATGATGTACAGAAACTATTTGGGTGACTACTGACATTCAGTGTTTATTCGCTACAGATTTGTCACTCAGTCATGTAAATGACAGGTAAACAGCAGCATAAAAGAGACCTTGATTGATTATGAGGCCTTCGAGAAACAGGATATGTACACACAAGCTGTAAGCATGAACCTATTGAGTGACAGGCAGCACTGAGCTGACTGCTGTACCAAGGTGACACAGTGTTTGCTAGGTGTAAGATTACGGTTACGAGAAGTGGATTCTTTCTCTGGTTGTTTGTCCGTCTTCCATTTGCCTTTGAGGAACACCCGTCCTAGGTGCCCTTCTGAGCCCTGTACTTAAAGGAAGAGGTGCTCTTAGGGTGGATCGTGTACCTCTTATGTCTCCCCATCTGAGAGGTTGAGCCAGGTTGGCAGTGCCAGGAGGAAATCGATCTGGTGCGATTGGAGCTGATAAGGCTGTTTCTTCTTCTGGATTTGTACCACAGGCAAACACCAGCACTGCCAGGGTGGATCGAGTGTGACTAAGTCTTGTCCTTCTCCAGGCAATTTTGTAAAAGGATCTAGCTCTCTTTCACTCTCAGAGACTCAAACCATATTTTATTAATGGCCCAAATCTCTGTGGATTCTTCAAGATTGGCATAAATGATCAACAAGTCAGGCAAAGTAATGGCCCTCTGTCATCAGCTAGCCTAACCAGTCAGATCTTGGCGGCTGCTTGAACGCTTGATTGAGTTTAAAAACAAGTGTACTCCAGGCAGATCACTCCATAGCTGGAAAAGTACGCATGACCATGTTATGTTATTGTCATATGCTTTTATGATACTTGGCCACCCAGCTGGTCTCTTTGGCTGTTGCGTGAGTCCTATGAATTATCATCTCGGCAGTAGAAGAAGCAGTAGCTCATTTAGAGCTGCTCTGGCCACTGTCTATCTTTGCACAGTGCTGCTAAATGGCTCAGACAGGGCTCTGCCTCCAGATGTTGCTCGCAAATAAGTACGTCTGCCGTGCGCCTCTGTGGGCCATAGCTCAGCAGGACCTGGCCTCTGAGATGTGGGCTGATCACAACCATTCACATACAAACAAAGCCCACGCCTCAAGCCATATTTCAGGTCATGCAAGGATTGTGGCTGTAGCATTCTTCCTCTTAAAACGTGAGGTGGCAATGTGTGGATGGGTCAGTTGGGTTTTGTTTATGTTTAGGACAATGTTTTTTCTGACTGGTGGACGTTTTTGTGTTTTTTTTTCTATGAAAATAGAAAAAGATGAATCCAGCTGCTGGATTCATCTTTTTAAAAGGGGAGTGCTGATGCTAGTGAATAGCTACAGAAAGTTCTGTCATTGTGTACAGATCTTATGATGATTAAAAAAAAAACAAGGTGGTAAATTTTAATTGTTCTCTTTGTGCTTTAGTCTAAATGATAGTCACATAACTAAAAGTCTGGAAACATCTTTAGTGAACCTTAAAAATAATTCCAAATCATTGCTCATCCCTAACTGGAGAAGCCCTCATGGTATTTAATGTGGACTCTGGGCTTCATATGTGACCTGATCTGGCAAAAGGAGTCGCAGTCACCCAAAATTCAAAATTGAGGTTTTGGCATCATTAGATGAAAAGAGATGAGAAAATAAGCTTTAAAATGATATTTTGGTCAAAGCTGTATCTTAAACGGATGTAAAGTTACAATCGTTTGAATTATGATCTCGCAGCACCATTTTCCAACTGAAAAATCGAGAAAATTTTTTGTTGATCTTTAACAATCCATAGCATTCAAAGAGATGCACCCAGTATTCAACAACAAAAATTTACCACAGGCATTTAGATACTTAGAAAAATGCATTAAATCATACTGAAGACACATCACTAGAGCCAAAGAACTCATTGATCAGCTTGATTCAGTCTTGCTGCTTTGTGGCTAAGAGTAGCATCACGGTCGCTTCAGAACAATAGCATGTTGCTAATAGCCGTAGCTCACTCCGGAACACCGTCGTTGAGCCATTACTCGGTAAAAACGTAAACACAACAGTCTCTGAACTCATGCTGGATGGTTTGCTGAAGTCAGATGTGGTCCAGTTTATTGTCCAGGGAGCGAACGTTTGCAAAAAAATGGATGGTATTGCCGGACGGCTAGCATTAGCCTTTAGCCTGGCGTGGACTCCCCGAGACCTCGTCACAGAGGTAAGCTACACGCTTATCTATTATCTGGAGCAGGGTCTGGTGGTCATAAACGTGTACCAGCTGTTCGGATGCACATGTTTGCGAGTTTCAGTGTGAAATCTTGAAAAGTAACACACAATAGCACCAAAGTGTTTGACCCGGAGTGACCACTGCATCCTAGCGTGTTTCCATCTTGGTTTCTTTTGAGAGCTACAACTCAGATTAAATATCCATTTTAAATATCCAAATTTTTGCGATTATTTCTATGATGAAACTTTGGGAGATTAATTTTGAAGACATTTTCTTTCATATAAAAAAATTTGATATTTTTGATGTTTTTCAACATAATCGGCCCATATCTCAATAAATAGAACGCCGACGTCCGACTCATTTTGCCAGATCGGGTCACATATTCACTTTTCAAATGAACTGCTTTTTATTGAAAGTATCCACAAAGGACTAAACCTCTGATACATTTGTTTATTTGCTCAAAGCTATTCATTACAGAATGTGTGCTTGTTGGGCTGATTTGCATAAGCAAGTTAGGGTTTCTGTTTAAAACCCAGTGCAGTATCAAATTGTTGTTGTTTCTAGGAGGCGTATGGCGATGTGACAGACCGACTGAAGCTAAGGATGCGTCTACGCTGTAATGACTTCAAGTGGTACCTGGAGAACGTGTACCCCGACATCCATGTTCCAGAGGATCGGCCTGGAATGTTTGGAATGGTACGCTATTTAAGGCCACACAGTATAGTGTTGGTTCATTGTTATTGGCCTATAGTGTAATACTGATATTGCGTAAGGCAATATGTAAATGATCTCTGCAATTAAACACACTATGGGTGTTTTCATTTATTCCTGTAATCAAGCGAAAGTTGTGTTGGTAAAAAAAATAGGATTAAGTTTGAATTTTCGAATGCTAACAAAAGACTTAGAAATGTATTGAATTTTTATGACAATATTGGCTTCTGTGTAAATGCTACTGCACACCAGATGTGAGGTGCCATATCATTGTGTAGCAAACCTCACATAGCTCATACCACACACAACATTAGCATTGTAGAAAATGTTACACTCCTCAGATTGATAAAATTAAATAAAAATTAAATAAAACTTCATTTAGTTTTATTTATAATTTCAAAAATGCCTCATGAATTTGAATATCCATTTTAGCCCATAAATATTCTACAAAATGGTGCAGGGCAGTATTGAGAAACTAGTGCATCTTACTGTGTTGAAGTACAGCAACTTCAGTATGGAACTGTGTAATTTCTAAGCTAGTACTTTGTCCAAATTACTGTTTATCATTGCTTTCCAGTTAAAGAATCGAGGAATGACCAACTATTGCTTTGACTACAATCCTCCGGATGAGCATAATGTGGTGGGCCACAGGATCATTCTGTATCCGTGTCATGGCATGGGCCAAAACCAGGTAAGAGTCTGTTTTGAAGCTCTTCAGCAGTATAAAGTCTCCTTACAACAAACCACTGTTACCCATTCTCTCTCTATAACCTATTCCAAGCAAAGCCAATTATGTCTCTTCTAGGGGAAAAATTAACTGTCATCAGAGACTCTTTCATCTTTGATTTTCAGCAATACAGTACATTAATAATATGCCACATTATAATAGTATTATAAATCAGTGCAGCCCTGTTTTTAGTGACTCTTGCTGCCTGGTTGCCTGGTATTGCAGGATGACTCCCGCCGCTCCTTTCTCTCAGGGGGTTATATGCTGTTCACAAGCCTCAAGACCCAAAGATGTGTGTGTGTGCACAAGATCAGCCTGATACACAATTTGTGCTTTTAACATGGCCTCACCATGCAATCAAATTAATTACCCTAAAAACAGTATATTGACTGCTTTTATCTTTAATACCAGTCTGTGATTTGAATAGATTGTGGATTGGAGATGATTTAAGGGTTGCTTCATGTGAAATGTTTATATATTTCTCCATGGTGATATTGACTCTGGTTACAAATACAAATAAAAGACCATTCCTACTCAACAACAGTCACTTATTAGAATCTTCTAAAGGATTAATAATTTCAACATTCTGGTGTAAATGGAAGTGTCAGGAATATTGTCTTGATTTTTAAATAGAGGACTTTTAACCTAAGAATAAGGAGTTTGCGTGTAATCAGGAGCAACCAGACACCCATGAACTGTTCTGGGCTGCACATCAGTTGTGATAGTGTTATACTGAACAAACTTCAGCATTCAAGCCTCATGTCTGCTAAAATATGCCTGAACGTCTGTTTATGATCAGCTTAAAGCATAGTCGTAATCACAGAGAGCACAGAGAAATCACAATTAGATCATTTGTCCTACCATAAACTATTACCCTAATACCTTTTAGGTTTTTAGCTTTTATACTCATAACTCGCAAATTTGCAGAAAAATGGATGGACACATTTGACTTTTGAAGCGTTTTCATTTATTTGTAAAGACGTGCATGAATACTTTTGCTGTTGTATATGCCTTGACATGCCACTGTTAAAATCTAAAGTACGTAACCTGGCTGTGTTAGCAGTATAACACCCTTTGCTGTGTCACGCGTCTTTATTTCTGCTCTTCTGGTGTTTCTCTCCCTGTGTGCCAGTTCTTTGAATACTCCTCAGACCGCGAGATCCGCTACAACACAAGGGAACCTGCTGGCTGCGCAGTGGCTGATCCCATCTCCACGTTCCTCACCATCAGCCTATGCAGTAAACGCAGAGATCCAGTTCCCGAAGACCAGAAATTTGAGTTCAGAGAGGTGAGATAGTGTCTCTGGATGTGAGGGCTGATTGAAGACACATCATGTTTGAATTAGCTTCAGCGAACATTGGGTGCCTCTGGGAAAAAAAGGGAAAAAGTTTCCAAGTACAGTCAGGACCATAGTGATGAAGCTTGCCATAGTAAGAAGTTAATTTTAGTCTGTTATATTCTGACGTTCAAAGGATTCCAAATAAACTCTTTCCCAGGACAGAGATGACTCAAATCCAGAGAGTGAGCAGAGAGGGACTTTGTCTGGACAGCAAAGAAAGCAGAGGACATTGGCCACTGGCGCACTGAGGAGGGCCAGTGTTTGCTTCCTTTGGGGACTGGGAGAGGGTGTGAAACACAGTGTTTGGCTGTGGCCTATGTCTGAGTGAGCCTGAGGCCTTGGCGTGATCTCAGAGAGAAAGACCAAAACTCTGACATTAGGCATTATCTCATTCCATAAACGTTTGAATGAGGGGCCTTGGGCTGTCCTGTGGGGCTTTCATTTCAACACATAACAGTTTTTCCATATGCTAATATGTGGCTCTACAAAAAGCTTGTCCTGGATTTTTTTTAAACAGCTGTGTTGTTAGTTTTTTTTTTTCCGTGACTAATACCCATTTTTAGTAATCAAGGAGACCGATAACTGATATTGGGACCAATATACATTGCAATAAAAATGAAAACGTCAAAATGTAGAATAGCAACATTTCAAGAGCACACTTCTTGAGCAATGTTACTAGTAGGCTTTTTTTTTTGCTTTTTTATTTATTTATTTATGCCAGTCAGGTGACTAATTATGGATCAACAAATTGATGTTCGCTATCGCATTCAAGTTTGCTCTGCGAGAGTTATGACTATCAGCTACCTAGAACATGTAAAAAGCTCATGCAAGTGTGTCATGTAATGTAATATGGTATCTAAAATAAGCTTCAGTTTCACTGGCACCAACATTATGCAAATATATAACTATAGAGGGATTAGAAAATGAAAGAGAGCAAATAGTTGAAAGGACTTCATGCCCTAACCAGTTATCCTTTTGCCTTGTTTTTGAACAGGATGGCACTCTCTACCATGTTCAAACTCAAAAGTGTGTCCAGGCTGTGGAGAAAGTGGACAACGGCAGCCCTGGTCCTGCTCTCCGCCCTTGTACTGGCTCAGCCCACCAGCAGTGGTTCTTTGAGGAAAGATCATAATGCAGGACAGCCTTCCAGAATACCAGCATTTTCTGTGCAGCTCAGCAACTTTAGGGTCAGGTTTGAAAGGACATTGTACAAATCTGTGGCACATTACAGTCATGCATACACACAACAACATGACGTCTTCACCTCAGTCACTCTGCTGTATTTCAGACTGTTTTAGTATAGTGCATATTGGAATTACAGATTAGGAAGGTGCAGACTTTGTTTAACCCAGCAAACCACATCTACTTTTCTACATCTACACTTATTGTCTATTTTTTCATCTCCATTATTCAAATACGGGCACTTTAGATAGTTTACAACTGCAGACCAGTGAGCAGGTATTACAGTTACACATTTTAGCATCACACACATCCTTGCAGCTGGAGTTTTTAAACACTGTGTCTACTTACTGTCTGTTTATTAGACCAGTCTAACCTGTTGGTCCACCTTGCAGTCATGCTGTATTCGTTATTTGGTGGTTAGTCTCTAGTCACGTGACATTGTTGGCTTCACACATTTGGTTGGTCGACTATTCTCAGCCTTTGAGTATCACTGAGGTGTTTAAAATATCCAGCAACACTGCTGTGTATGAGCTATACTGTTTAGCGCACACACACACACACACACACACACACACACACACTCTAACATTACTGTCTCACCCAGATAACACCTGCTCACTGGTAGTCCTGTAGAGGTCCTGACCATTGATGAAGAAAGAAAAGGGGGCTAATAAATGATGCACAGAACTGTATGGTGGAGCTGATAAAATGAACAGTGAGCATAGTTACATGGTAGGTACCTAAAGAAGTTCATAATTTGCTCAAAAATAATGTTATCGCAAAAGCATCGATGGACTGCCTCAATAAGCTGAGATTTGCGATTCTTACCTCAGAGCAGTGCTTTTTAAAAAATTGCTTGGTGCATTGCATCATATTAATCTACAACAGATGCTCAGCATGCAGCTGAAACGCAGAAGGCACATTCTAAACATCAGTTTTGTCCAAGCTTCACTGCTACAGCTGAGAATTCAAATGGGCATTTAATAACACAAGCTGGACTTTTGTGTTATTTGATCAATCTTGTGCCGTCAACTCCATTTGTAGCCATCCTTCTATTCAAAGGCAGACTGATTGAGCATATTTACATTTACATTAATAGCATTTAGCTGATGCTCCTGTCCAGAGCTAGGTACTTAAATCAATGTTCACTATTCAACCAAGTTAGTGCACACTGTTACACACCTAAACAACTGTCAAAGAAAAGTCAGAAAAGGGTACATTTTTTAATGAACATGGGGAAGAAGAAAGCAATAAACAGAAACGCGAGGCATAGTTAGTCACCAAGGTGCTCCTTGAAGAGGTGGGTCTTCAGATGACGCTAGAACACAGCAAGGGACTCCGCAGATCTGATTGGAAGAGGGAGTTCATTCCACCACTGGGGGGCCAAGACTAAGAAGAGTCCTAAAGCATATCTTCCTCTTCTTTTGAGCAATTAAGGTTCCAGACGAGCAGTGCTTGAAGCCCTAAGAGGATAATAAGTGACACAATGCTTGATTAATGCTAATATGTATGGCAGTACAAGTCCATTCTTGGCCTTGAAAGCAAGTGTGAAGGATTTGTACTTAATGCGGAGACCAGTGGGAGCCAGTGAAGGTTCCTTAGTAAATGGGAGAGGTACTCTCCTCTACCGTTTAGTTTGTTAGAAAAGTCCTCTCTGGAGGTGGAGGATCCCAAACCCAGCAGGCTGTGGTGTGCATTCTTGGCTTGGATATTCAGATAAAAAGCCACGTTGATGTATGCAGTGGTATTGCTGCAATTATCTTTATGAACCACTTGATGGTGCCAACCCCTCCATTTTCTCTCACATGTCCTTCTGCTGTGTCCTCCATGTTCTCTCTTCAGTTTACCCTGATCATTTACACAACTCACATTTTGATTACAGTCGCTCCGATTGCTGGTTTCATGAGTCCAGAAGCATTTAAAGTTTAGAATATGGATTAATCATCATGCTGATATTTTAAAGAATTCTTTAGCCTACCTCGTCCAGTCATGCACCTGCTGATGAGGATATTGCAGTCATTTGCTTCAAAATGTTTTGAAGAAATGTCATGAAAATACTAAAGATATTTTCTGTAGCTTTTGTTCAGCAAGTCCTAGACATTTTATTTTTATTTTATTGTAATTAACTATTTTCTTTTTGTACTTTCTCTTGCTCCAGACACTCGGTCATAATGATCACCTGTGTAGAGTGCATGGGCATAAACTTATGTTTTTCTGTTTGTTAATGAGTAAGCAGTCCATGGAGTGAGGGTTCATTTCTCTTAGATTTTTCAGTAGATTAACAGAATAACAGACAGGAGTTTCTGTTTTAAAATTCTTTATTATTGATGTTTGTTACTATAATAACTGTTTTTGTGCAGCAAGGAACTGCACCATTTTCTATATAATTTATCTCTTTTTTCACTGATATGTAAAGTGCCTTAACTTGTGTTTCAGACGATGCAGATCTTTCTTTCACTGGTCTGGGAGATGGGAAATTGCTTGATAAGACTTGTATGAAGTTAAAATATTTTCTCATTCACTGTTTCATGGAAGGATTCTATTTTAAGAGGGACGCTGGTGAGGTTTTAGGTGAGCTGAATAGGCCCACTCAGTTGGGTCTTCCTGATTGAGCTGAGAGCACGCGACATAAGCACAATGCAGCCCAGATGTTTGCGGAACATCCGCAGATAAGCAGGAGGTTGTCTGATTGATTATCTGTGGATTTACACCAGAGCCTATTGTGTCAGCGATGGGGAAGCTTCCCCTGTTAGACCCTCCAAATGCTAGAGTGCAGAGAATGGACTGCCTGGGGAGGAGAAGATAAACTTATGTACTGTATCCACTGATGCTCTTGAGTCTCCGAGAAACCAATCATGAACTGCACTGTTATGATCTGTATAACTCAAATCCGTTTAGCTTCATCAAAATGAACTATGTTTTGTGATTCCAAACATGGAAAACGTGCATCTCTGCAAAACATATGTAGCAAGCATGCTACAAGAATATAAAATCTATTACATTATTGGTCACTGATAACTGATAAGGGCAATGAATAATTCATGTATTCCCAGTGTGTGTTTTTTTTCAACTCACTGGTATATATGCACTTTACTCTGAAGCAATAAGACAGCAGAAGCATTAACCAAATGATCTGCTGTGTCATGCCCTTGCTTATTTTCAGTCTGGTTTAAGCATTAAGCATTATTGATGACCTTGTTGGGGTGGGTTTACAATGAAGACATGGTTTTTGTAAAAAAAAAAGAAAAAAAAAAAGTAATAATAATCTTGAGGTAACTTTGTTGGTGTTTTTGAAGTGTCCTTAACATATCATAAATTGACAAGTTCATCCTTTTTTGTGTATTTCCACACCTGCAATTAAAATCTTTGTGATTTCTGATGTCATTTGTGCTATTCAGTTGTTGAGCCTTTGGAAGGATTGGACATATCTGAGCAGTACCTGGGTTCTGTTTTGATTTTGGATCTAACATTTGAAATAAAATAAAACCTTTCAGTAACACTTTGGTAGTTCTAGCCTTGTCATGTGTGGCCTAGTACGGAGAGACTTATTCCTGTTTTTTTTCCCTAGGAACTCTAGAACACTAATCTTTCTAGCCATAACATCCCTTTGAAATCCCCTTTTTTTCTTAGGCCTACTTCCACCACTTTCTCTTGTGAGAGGATTATGAAGAAGCTGAAATCAAACCCTGCACTGCAGGAATATTAAATCCTAAAGTTTCTGCTGTAATATGGCACGTGTGCATTCTTTTTTTTTTATGCCAGCGCCTATCGAGAGACACCATGTGATAGATGGAGAAATATGGAAGGAAAGAAGGAGGGGAAGAAGAGAGTCCTCAGTCGCAGCATATCTGATTGGTTTGAACATGTGCAGCTGAGTATGAGGGAGCACTCATGCCAAGTCGCTCCTCGCTCTGTGCTCTGCCCTGCAGTCATTCGAAATTACTCATTCATGATGCGCGTCTGTTTGATATTTCATACTGTGCGTGGGCCTCCTTTGTTTAGTGTCATCTGCCTCACACTCGGGCGGCGGTAGGGGATTAGCAGAACCCCGTAACCGCACTGCAACAGAACACACCAGAGGGCTTTCGCAAAGCAGCACCCAGAATCAAGCTGCCGTCGTTTCTTTCTCTTTTTTCTTTTTTCCCACCAAAAGCTGAGCTCGCTCTTCTTTTCCAGAAGCCTTTTGGAGTGTACCTCTAATTCCAGGGAGGCGTTGGTGTGCCCTAACTGTGACATACTGAGGAAACGCTTATTCTCCGCTCCCTGCATGTGTGCAAGAATAAGGGTGCATATACTAATGTGGTGTATCAGATTGTATGTGACCTCGTATGCGACAGAGTCTCTAGTCTGAGAAACCGCATTAGAAATGGAAATAATCTTTCTGTTAAATGCAACTCACACCTCAGTGTGAGTGATACATTTGGGATCTTTGGTATCGAGGCAGCTTGCTCGCCTACGTCCCATGTGTTGTTGAGCAGGGTCTGCGTACACCCCGAGCCGCTCTGCTCTAAAAAGCAGAAAGCTGGAGTTGGCCAGGGCTAACAGGACACGCACTGACCCTTCTAGATCTCTCAGTAATGGCTCATTTTCTCCATCTGACTCCAAGTGTGGCATGACATGTAGGCCTGGTAGCTTTCTGAGAATGAATATCAAATACCAAAGGGCAGTGGACATCATAATTGATGTTATTATGAGGTGAAATGGCATCGAAAGCAGCCTTTATGACAACTACTTTTTGTTGGAATAAGTCTTTATAAGTGTGTATGTAGGATTATGTCTAATAAATCCTAATATGATGTCTAACAAGTTCCTAATATTTCTGTATTATGTCCTTAAATGCCAGTGTTGGGCGTTGATTTCATAATGTGTCCATCAGATTTTCTTTCTTTTCCTATTTTTTTCTTTCAGGCCTGTTCAGTGGATTACAAAGAACACAGAGTGGGAAACACATGCCATTCTGTACAGATCTTTCACAGAATTGTGGACATCAGAATCAGAATTGTACAGAAAATTCTAGTCGCCAGGGCAACAAGGAGGCAAAATTTAAATAGCAACAGGGAAGGGGGGTGACGATGCTGCCTCTCCACACCACTGGGTTTATGCAGAATCCAACAGTACTCCTGCTGCTCTAAGAGAATAATGGACTTTGCTTTGGCAAAAATTCCAGGTAAGGGTGGGGGAGCATCTTATTAACAGTCTGCAAAAGGAATCTGGTGATTTGTTTTTGCTTAATTTCTTTCTTGAGGTCTATCTGCAAAAGATTAAGCCTTTTGACCACACCATTTTCAACCTTTCTCTGGATTGCTATTAGAACCATTATGTATAATCCAACTCCCCATGGCACAGACTGCATTATCAGCTTTCAATTCCATGGCCTCTTTCTTCCACTTAACATTTCTCCTTCCTCTTTCCTTGCCTCACGCGCCTTGATTAAGCTGAGGGTGGGCCCCCTCAGTCTACATGTTCATTATCATTGGAACCCCCTCCTAGTTTTGCAGTTTGTTCCGATTTGAACAGTTTTTAAGAGGTTTCCAAATGTATGTCATTTGTGTCTGCAGAATTTTAACACCGGAGAATGGTTTATTAGACGGATACAAAATACAAAAGGATACAAAAGTGCTTCAACTATGAAGCTTTTGGCCTGGAAATAAATCTCCATTAACATGGTAATTTAATGTTGAATTAAGCTATGTCTGGAAGACAAGCCCTGAATAATAATGTAATCATTCAGTGTATTTTATTCATTCTTGATGGACATTTGACTTTAATGAACTATGGTAGCTATTATAGATTATGTCTGTTTTGCTGTATTAGAGCTTCATGTGTCCAAGCTTCTTGCAAATGGACAACACAAAAATCTCTCCAAAGGAAAAACAAGCAAGGTGGATCTCGGCAGAAGCCAATCAAAACCAGGTAATTAGACACTTTTCTTTAATTTGGGTGATATTTATTTATTTAAAATCTAGGAGAATGTAGCTAAACTACAAAAGTTGTGTCCCTTTTCAGGATCATCTAATTGCTGACAGCCATAAATGAGTAAATGTCAATTCACACAGATATAAAATGCTGAACTAGCAGCCATACTAATGGCATCAGAATGGCATTTTCAAAACTTACTTTCAGTCTATAATTTGGCTTAAGGGTTCAACTTTCAGAGTGAACTCACCATTGATTCTCACAATATAATAGAACAAAATGGGACAATTGAAGATGCCACCTGTTGAACATGCTTCCATTTTTAATATTTAATCAAGAGTATTTAGGTAACAGTAGAGCAGGGAAACCCAACTCCAGCTCTGGAGGGCAAGTGTGTTTGAGAAGGGAACCCACCAAGGACATGGCCCCTTCAGGACCAAAGTTGAGATACCTGGGTTACAGTGAATACTGAGAGATGCCATTACAATGTGAAATTTTCTACTTATGTTTCTATGGCAATCAGTTTACTCTTTTCTTCCTATGGCTGAGCATAGGTAAAACTTTTTACAGGTACTGCACATTATTGATATGTAAAGTCATCAATTGTTTAACAATCTATGTGTTGTAAATACACTTTTCCTGGGTTTAAATTGTATTACTCCTTTACATACACATGTATAATACCAGGTACTATTATAATGCTGAAGATATACCTGCCATCTGTTCACACCCTATGTAGCACTCTGCTTGAAGACTGTTTTTGGACTTTCTCTAGACAGAAGCAAAATTCTTTCTTAATGTAGTCTGACTATTTCGGTATAAAACACTACAGTGGAGGAAATAATTATTTGACCCCTCGCAGATTTTGTAAGTTGTCCAATGACAAAGAAATGAAAAGTCTCAGAACAGTATCATTTCAATGGTAGGTTTATTTTAACAGTGACAGATA
>JBBJLR010000145.1:14062177-14145954 GCA_037577145.1 Brachypetersius gabonensis
TAAACCTACCATTAAAATGATACTGTTCTGAGACTTTTCATTTCTTTGTCATTGGACAAACTTACAAAATCTGCGAGTGGTCAAATACTTATTTTCTCCACTTTATAACTATGAACTGTCTGTGGAAGTCTAAAAATAGCAAGATAACGTTTTCATCAATGTAAGCTAGTATGATGTGCTATGAGCAATTGGTATTATCCTACACAAGACATATTGATTTCGAGTGTAGCCTTTATCCTTTCATATAATATCAACACAGGAAACTGAAAATCTTTGGCATGTAATAAAATAGGTTAAGGGGCAATCAATCTTGGGTAAAAAAGGCTATATCTTGGATGGATTTACCATTAAAGGCTTACAGACTCGTTAAAGGTCAAAGCAAATCAAAGCCATTATTTTGCCTTTCACCATGCGTTTTCAGAAAGACTTGGCCTTTTCCCCATCTAGAGGTGCTTCATGTTAAACACTTGCAAAATTTTATTCCCGTGAACTGAGGCCCCATGTTCTTCTCATCTGGAACACCTGATTCAAGTGGGTTAGGGGTGATCAAGCCTAGGTTCTCAACCTTGGTAATGGAGCCCCCTGTTCTGTAGATTTTAGTGTTTTCCTTGCTCCAAGTGCACCTTATTCAACTAATCAGCTAAATAACATGTCTTTCCAGGGTTGAAGTGGATGTTTTAGAGCAGGGAAAATCTCAAATCTGCCAGCTAAGGGGACTTCAGGGGCTCCTCTTAAAAAAACTTGTGCCCACAAGGTCCTTTGAGGTGATGCCATAGAAGACTCACCTTCCCCAAGGAACCTTTCAAAGAACCTAAATTTGGCACCAGTTAAAGTTGTTCCTTAGACCTGTACATACAAGCCAGTGTGCATTTAGTTTACAGAAAGATGTAAAATGAACAAATCATAGCATTTGGTAAACACTGCAGCCAAGACCTTAGACCTGTAACTTCCGATATCTGTCCAGGTGGAGTGAAATTGACAGACAGCCTGAAGGTGCAATCCATAGCTGTAAAGAGCTCTTCGTCCACACCAAAGTCCAATCTCTTTGAGCTTTTGCCTGGGTCTTACACCCCAAGCACTGGTCCCTCACAGAACGTCAGAGTGCCAGCAGATGAGCCCAAGAAGGACCTGCTTCCATCAAAAGTGCAGAACATCCCCACACCCCCTCATGCGTCCAATCCGATGGAGCCTCAGAAGCATTCTCCTCAGAAGCACCCATTGATGTATTTGAGCGTCGTGGACCCTGTTTTTATCCGCTCGGTAACACTGCCTGACCTGGTGTGTGGGGAGAGGAGGTTGAAGTGTTTGTGCTGCTTGTGTTACTACGATCACCTGGACTGTTTGCTGAAGCACATTCAGCAGGGCTGGAAGGAGGGATTCAGCTGTAGAGTCTTCTACCACAAACTGAGGAGCATGCATCAGCACAGATGTGGCTTGAGTGGACATGGGCCGCACACACACTCCAGATACAGGCCTCAGCTTAGTGACCCCTCACTGTCTGTCTCATCAGTGGAGAGTCTTAAAAGCTGCAGCACTAAAGATAAGAAGATGAATATGATCTGGAATTGGCTGCAGACAGCAGAGATAACAGCACTGCCTGTATAAATAAAGTAAAATGACTTGCAAATCACCAGTGTGATTCAGAATTATACTGCTTTATTATTATTATTATTATTATTATTATTTTTATTATTTTTATTATTATTATTATTATTATTATTATTATTATCTTTATTTATTTATTCAGACTAAATGTCTGATTTGTGCTGTAAGTTTATATTATTTTTCTTTTAATACATGCAGTTATGTGTTTTTATAGTTCCGGGTATTTTGATGATGTAAAATCATTTCAAAGAATTGAATAATGTTAATGCAGTATTTTTCAAATGAACATAATCGCAACGGGCATGAGAGTGCATGCATACATAACTAAATACTGTATGCCTGAAGCAAAATTTGCTTCTTTTGCCTTCATGTAAGTTGTCCTTCCACACCACACCAATGCAGCTCACAAATTTAAAAATGGTGAATGTTGATGACTTATGTGACATTTATGACATCACTGTTAGCAAGCTGAAATCCCCCTAAAGTGAAGAAAGCATTTCCATGGTGACAGAGAGGCGAGCACAGTCAGAACACATATCACACTTGCAGGGCAAAGTATGGAGTATGCTCATCCTTCCAGCCCAAAACGAATGTTCCTGGCACTTCCTGTCAAAACAAGCATGTTTCTTTCTCGGAGGGGGAAATTTCAGTCGACACGTTTGAAACAGCTTGCTCTGGTGGTTGATGGAGGATCATAGGCAGCACACTTCAAACTACAGGCATGTGCAACGTGTTGTATTTTAATGGTTTATTCAAATGTATGTAAAATGCAGTTTGCAATATGCTTGCATTCATAAGTCATTATTATTTTGCATCACTCATCGTAGTACATATGGCTGTTTTCTTTTGCAGTGAGAGCTTCAGCAGAGATTATGTATAGTCAAAGGTAGTCCATATGTTCATGAGTCACTTGTGCTTTGCACCTGCTATTTATTTCGGTATGAATAGGCTGGTGTTTCTTTGTGCATTATCATGCATTCATAATGCCAGGAAATGAGGGCTCTGTCAAGAGTTTATTAATAGAAAAGATGATGCAAGTGATGGCCTGAAATTTTCCTTTTTCAGATCCCATGAGGTGGTCTCGTTCTGTTACAGTTTTTGGGAGTAGAGAATCTTTCGTCAGAGTGAGGCAGAGGCTCTGTGCACCTCCAGGCACTAAAATGCAGTCAAGTCCCAGAGGACCTTCACAAATCAGGGAGGAAGTCGAGCCTTTGCAGACCTGCCAAGAGCCAGACCTTCTGGCTTTACTTTCTTACTTTTCAACACCAGTGTGGGGTGTGTTAATGGCCAGCTGCTCTATGAGTGTGCTCGGTGCCTGGGGCTGTACCCTAACCTGAATGCTTTACAGCTGGATGGAGGGCTTTGGCTACAGGGTTTTCTATAGAAAGCTGAGGTATGGAAAAATGGTGACTCGGGAGATGCAGGATTTCACAGACAGCAAAAAAAAATCCTAAATAGCTCAAATGCCTGGCCTGGTCAGCATGCAGTGTGAGGTTGCACCCAAACAGAAAATGTGTGTTCAAATGTGAGGTGGAAAGATGCTTTTCAAGGTTGCAGCACAGTAGCACCAGCCATGCTTTGCCTCTCACAGATGGCCTGCTAGACTTTGCATTGAACCTCCTAAACTGCTGCTTTAAATGACTGGTTTTGGTCATCTGTAATTGTTGTCTCGTGGAATGTTCGCCTAATTAGACATTGTCTCTAATGACATCAGATGCGCAGCTAAGTTATGTTCACATATGCAGCTGTAAAAGCCTGGATCAGTGCACTGTCAGACTAAATAGTGCAGAATGAGTCGTTGCTTCATGTGGTGAGCATGCTGATATCAGGCATGACTGCCTGCAGGCATTTGCTTCTCCCTCCACTCAACTGAATCGCTTAATTGAGCAACATTATGTCCTTGGGAGGTGTTTTAGGAAAAAACAGAACCCTTTGCTGTAAGAAGGGACCACATCTGTCAAGTAACAAATCAGATAAGTTTTGTCTTCAAAAAGGCTTGATTTATGAGTGGGAATCTATTAACACCCAGATGGTTGTCAGTAAGCACAGGTACAAAATTCGGGCTTTTAAACTGCACCAGGTTCACTGTCTCAGCCTACAACAATATTAATGTATGATATTATTCAAAAGTTTGGGATAAACTGAGTGCTTGCAAAAAATTGCAAAACCAGAGAACACATGCTGTCAAAATGGCTGGAGAAACGGATCATCTGTAGGGTGGTGGTATTTATTTCTGTCATGCCTGCAGCTAAAAAAAAATAGCAGCTCAATATAAAAAAAACAGATAAACATATACACATATTTAGATGTATGAATGTTGTAATATGACCTTCACAGAAACTGAAAGAATGAATGGATTTAAAGACAAAATGAATTTTGAAGGTAGTTCAAACCGTGTAAAAAAGAAAAGGAAACAAACAAAAAAAACCAGTAAGATTGGCCACTCTCACAAGCATGACTTGTCTCTTGAAGTTTGATGGGCTGTTGGCCCAATTTGATAAGAGACCCAAATGGAACCATAGGGCATGAGCAAATGAAGCCAAGTTCAAATGAACCAAATTTCAAAATATTAGCATAAGTGGTTCTTGAGATATTGAAATGTGTCAGTTGCGCTACCCCTGCTGGTGATATTTCCTGTAATTTGATGTGCGTAATCTGAAAGTAGGGTTTGGAATTTCATGTTTCAAGTTTGAACCTGTACATCACAGGTGTGCATTGCCTGCTGAATTGTGATTGGCTGTTGGTGTGTAAGTCATATGTCCACATACTTTTGACCATATAAAGTGTATAGTATTTACAATAGTAAATTATATGCATGTTATTGTGATTATCTTGTAATAATGAGCGATTTCAGAAATTTAAACTGTATAATGGGCTTTAGTTTATCGTTCTTTTTCATGGCTAATTGAAAAGGTTCAGTCATTTGGTGTGTGCTGCCAGGCTTTAACTTTTAAGTATTGCTTAATAGTCCTCAAATATGTAAAGCACAAAAGCTGTTGTTTAAGCTTTGACTCAGCAGGCAGTTAGGGAAACTGGTCTTCTTTACCGCACTAGATCAGTGCCACCCTCTCTCTCTTTCTGTCTTTCTGCAGTGGGTGGGCTATGAAGAGATTGTGGGCAGGGGGGCACTGCTGCCGTGCCAAGATATCGACCTTTTCAAAGAGGCAATCGATGAGGCCCAGCGCCAGGGGCTCCGGAACATTTATGGCTGTCAGGCGGGAGGGAGGAAGTTCACACAAACAGCGGTGGCGTGCTAATTGCCCGAGGTTGCTGGTCCCCCTACTGTTTTGGTTCAGGTGGTGTGAGAGTGTGTCCCTGTGGAGCCCGCTGTGTGTCCACAACAGCCCTGGGGAGCTGCAGTTTCCTACCAGCGCCCTGCGCTTCCGCACAGATGGCTGCAACCGCCAAGCTAACACGTTTTATTTTTTCATATTCATGTTACATTCACGTCACCTGCATTCTCCTTATGCCTTTTCCCAATGCAGCGAGGTATTAGCACCACATATTTTCAGCCTGCTTTAGTTGTATATGTAGCTTGGTAAGTGCTGGATTATACCATGCAGTAACCTGGAGGTTTGTTGCTTAGAGATGGCACAGAGGCCAAGCCGGATGCCCTTCCTTTCCAGTGAATGCAGTCAGTTGTGTGTTGGCCATGAAAGGCACATGGCTCATCCCTGCACTGCTGAGCAACGCAGTTCTCTTAACGTAGACACATGGCAACACACGGAATTCAAAGCAGGCAGCAAAACAGAGAGTTTCGGCACCCTCCCCAACTATCTACAAAAAGAAAGAAACGGTTTTATGAGGCAACACAAAATTGTTTTTAGAAAGTGATTCCTCTTGGGTTATTTTTTTTTTTTACATTGTTCAGTCTTGCATAACGAGAAAATGTTTAACACAATCAGAAGGGACCTCTGAAGTCCCTACATGGGCTGAAAGAAGCTTCAAAGAAATGGGGTTCAAAGTGTTATGGAAATAGATCTCTTTCAGCTGCCCTAGCTCACACCTTAAGTGGTCATTTTTTGCCTTTCATCTGCTTTAAGTGCCAACGCATCATTGTCATTCCAAGACCGGTGAGTTTAATTGAATTCACAAGTCTAAAATTTATGTTTGAAACGTTTGAAATTCAGTCTCAACACACGTGTGTCAGACACAGTATAATCATAATCAGTGTGTGTGTGTGTGTGTGTGTGTGGTTGTGTATATATATATGATGGAAAGATACAGTATGAAAAACATTATCTTTGATGGATGCTCATGGAATTTTTTCTAGGTTCATTTGCCTTGAAAAAGTCATTTATTTAAATATGACACACATGATACATATGAATTGTGTGTGTGATGAGCCAGGATGAGGTGGAATGTGCTGAGAGCTCCGCGGCAGGATGTCAGGCTGTGGGGGTTTCTCTTCCTAACGAGAAGAGTCAGCATCATTATTGATTGACCCCGTCACCTGATGCGTGTCTTAGTCTTTTAATCGGCTGAGGAGGAAGCACACAGAGAAGATGCAGATGCATAAGAACCTGTCATGTGGTGTGAGTGGAGTAGTGGAGTGGAGTAGGTGAGTATGTATTTGATTGAGAGCAAGAAGAGTGTGTCGCTCTACAATATATTTTTGGTATTGGTTTCATATGTACTATAAGTTCTGTTTTGTGCAAAAAACGTCTTTAACTTGCCTGACTTATCTTATTAAGTCATTCTTTATGTCATATATATATATAGAGTTAAATAGAGTTGACTCACACCACACCTGTTAATCATATCACATGCTAATATGCTGCAACTCTGCCTCCATCACAGGGTCAAAAACGGTTGTCCCTGGTGTCAAAAACAATCACAGATCTTGATTTCATAATCAGTGCCATAATCGCTTGAATATCCTCACTACTTATGCATTGCCTATGCCTCACTGATTAGTGTCAAACCAAATGCCTAAATGATCGTGTTTTTCAACACTGTATGATTCACTCTTTTCTGTATAAATGGACAAAGGTAGTAGCAGCTTTTTTGTCCTTTTTTGTCTTTGTGTTCATTCCATATAACGTGTCATATGGTGCCAGAAACCACATAAGCAAGTCTATTTGATAATACTTGGCATGGTTTGAAATGTGTGATGTTTTAGCCATGTAGTTTGCAGGAGTAATTATGAGCTTTCATTACTTCAAAGACCGAAAACTAGAGTGGCCCAGTTCTGGCCCTCACTTATTACTTTTATCTGTGGAATTACAGTGATGTGCTGGAGCACAGCCACAACAAAGCCAGTTTTGCTGTACTAACATATCTTAGATTTCAGGTAGGCCATAATACAAATGACATGAAGCTTAAAAGTGGATGCTACAGCTGGGATAGTTTGCCCCACAGCACACTTGCCAAGGTCATAACTGATCCTTACATGCTTTCACCGGGCCATATTTGGATCCATATTACAAATAATGGGTCGATGTTCGATTCTTCTCCTATCTGGTTTATGAGCTACATTACATAAAGGCCCAGTGCAGAACTAAATAAGTAACTTATGACTAAGACAACCTTGTCGTAGAGAAGTCTTGGCTCAGTATCTAAATTTCCTATGGGATTCTATGCCAAACTATTCCTTCAGTGCAAAGATACGGAAGTATAGACACAGGAGCTTAATGTACAATATGATATTTTATACTTATTTGTATTTAGACATCCCAGAAAAACAGACTAAGAGCTTGCCACTATTCCATACCATATGAAGAGCTGTAGAGACATTTTAAACAGTCAGCCCTGCACTCTGTGTTTCTGTTCAGTCTCACTCACTGCATGCATGTATAAATCATGGACTGGCTTTTAACCTTTCAGGAGCAAATGCTCGTTCTACTTGGATCCAACTCATTCCATAATTAATGCTGCTGCTCCACCGTGCTGGAGGGCCATCTCTTCTGGACGGGTGGCAGATTGCTTTAGCATTAGCGGCTGTTATCAGCACGAGAAAAGATGTTGTGGTTCTAAGAGATGTGCGTGAGGGTGTGCCATGCTGGCCTCAGAACACTGAGTCATACCAACAAGCTTCCACAGGGATGCAGGACACAACACACTCATGCATGTGCATATTATGATGGAAATTATTATATATTTAAATGTATTATATGTTGTTCTAGTGAAGTGTTTGGAAAGGCTGTATTATAGTTAGTGTTTGGAAGAGAATGCTAAATGCCTGTTCTGTTATGTCAGCCGCTTGTGAGGGGGTGAGTGAGGACTATCCTACCTATTAAGAAAAAGCAAGGGTCAGTCAGGGCACAGACTGTTGTGGCATTGCCGAAGATTAAGCTTGTGATCTCCTGGCAATGTCGCCAACGCGTGCTTTGCATGCCTACAAACGTACAAAGCTGGAGAGGAGGAGGAGGAGGAGGTTGGAAATCTAATGCTGTTGTAGGACTGTCAGCTGAAAGCAGGAGAGTGCGTTTAAAAGTGTTCAATGTGACCACGATTGTTGTTTTGAACATGCTGGAAGAGTAGGCTGTACAACCCATCCTCGAGCATTCAAACAACAGAGGATAAAGGAAACACTAACTGTAAGCGTGCTCATGAGACTGACCCTGCAAGATGTTCCAAATTACATGCTTTTCAAGCTCTCAGAAAAGAGCCTGCAAGTTATTTACCTGCTTGCCTTTACTCCTCTGCTGCCTGCTTACAGCTTTACCTTTGTTGATTCTACACATTATCTATTTCTATTACACCACGCTTGGGTGCAGTAACACTGAAGTTCAAATTGCCCTTAGAAGAGGATGCTTGTTTACAAAAACAAATAATTGGACAGGGCCGCAAACATAATGCATGTAGTTTAAGAAGTGCATGAGAGACTTGACTTGATTGCAACATTGTGAGCTCAGATACAACCATGTTCCCCATAATCACAGGAGTGTAGATCCACTTTGTATCCAAAAGTATCCAAACATTCTTTAAGGTGCACTCATTGTTGACACTGGCACTCAAGTGCTTTGGGCTGTGTAGCTTCATATTCCTCTAATATCTCCAGAATGAGCTGGAGTGGCACAGGAGTGGAGTGATACAGAACACATCATCCAGCATCTACCAGTACCTGACCTCACTAATGCTCTTGTGGCTGAATGCAATCAAATTTTTATAACTTGTGCCAGCATCTAAGGCCTTCCCTGAAGAGTACCAGTGTACTGCCATACAAATTTGATAGTCTGATGTAGATACTTTCTAAATGCTTACCTTAATTTACTTCTAAGTAAATATGTATTTAATTTGACTTCATGCTCGAAGTTTTTGTGCAGAAACTATTGGGACGCATCAAAATATAATGAGACCCAACTTTCTGCAAAGTTAATAAAATACATTTTTTACATTGACTTGCAGTTGTTTCAGAGGGCTTCTTTGTTTGGTAGAGTGTGTGTGTGTGTGTGTGTGTGTGTGTGCGTGTGTGTGTGTGTGTGTGTGTGTGTGTGTGTGTGTGTGTATACGTACAGCATACTGTAATTTTGGTAGCACAGCCTGAGGTTGGTAGTGTTTGACAGCAGAAGTGCCAGGGGTGTCAGTTGGTGGGACGTGTCCTTTGGGCCTGGCTGGATGCAGGGTTAATTGCCCGGTCCTGTCTGCCACTCTGAATGAATGTGTGTGGAGGAACAGTGGATACACTCTGACATGTCATATAAAGCATTAGAAGCGGCCAGTCTTGTGTAGCGTCTGTGGAGTGAAGCGGGGTTAGCCAGGCCAGCTACAGCACTGCTGGATCTGAGGCTGACAAGCCAACTCAGATACTTATAAGCGTTCCCCTGGGCAGAGATGTCAGGCATGTATGGCTACCACTCATGATTGCCGCTCTTCCTTACAGTTTTAACCGATCAGCCTTTTGATGCAACAAATATAAAGCCAGTTCTGTAAAAAATCTTGTAGTTTCTGTAAAGCTTTGAACTTGCGTGGCTGGAATGATTAGATTTGTTTAGCTTTTTTGAAATGAACCCTATAGGGCACCAATCAGAACAAAGGTCATTTGCATTCAGTCTAAGAAACACAGGAGCACAACTTCCTATTAAGGGATCACTCTAGGGATGAAAAGAGGTTGGAAAATGGTTATGTAAAAGGAACTGATGTGCTGTGGTACATAATTCCACATAATAGAAAAAAATATATACAAGGAAACTGTTAGATATTAGCCTATTTTAATTGGTTGTTACCTTGGCTTGCTCCCCTGTAATTGTGCTGTACATTGTTTGCATTATGAAGGCAAGCCATTTTTCAGTTACACCTAGGGGGCCTGAATCTAGGGCTTAATTGCTTCTAGACTGCTTAGTCATTTGCTTCCCTACTGTACCACCATCTACTGTTGATAAGCACTGGCAGTGTAATGAGGCAGAGTCATGCACTGACTGCCGCTGTAAAAGTAATCCTCTTCATTGTGGGTAATGATGGCCCTGTTAAAATATGTTTCCAGTGAACAGAAATTTATATCAGTAAAGTAAACAGCCTATGAATGAGGAAAAACCCAAACAGGTCAAAGTTCTCCAACACCTCCATGACGTGCCCATGCTAGTGAGAGAGACACCATGTTTTTGAGTGTGCTTTCACCCAGTGGAGGTCATGAGTGGCAGCACTTCTGTAGAAAACAGTCCAGCTATTGTCTTTTTTCTATTCTGGGTGGTGTGAGGCAGATCAGGCCTACAGCACCAGCACTAATGAACAGGAACCGCTGGTCACTCACACACCTACAGGGGGAAAACTCAGACTGTGCAATGACACACTGAAGGCTCATTTAAACTAATTCCTTTGCAGTGAATTAGCCAAACTGTGTCACTATGACATTCTGAATCAAACTTTTTGAAGTATCTCTGAATGTCACATTGTTTCTTTGCAAACCTCACTTCGTTTGGAGACACAATGTGACCTTCAGAAAGAACCTAATTTGTTTGGTGGTTTATTGTGGTGTTTAATAATAATAGTTCAGAATGAAACATCATTGATTTCAATACAACACACTTCTTTTAGAGAGGACTTCCAGTCAGTTAATGAAACCTAAGGCAAAGATTCGGTCATAATGACCAGAACTTTCCAAAATAAGTAAAAGATCAAGTTAAAACAAAGAGAGATATGAGGAGAAATGTACCATTTTCAAAATGCTCCATGATGCCTGAGACATTGTTTTACGATGTTGAGTAAAAAGATTGTTGAGAAAAGGTTTTGGCCTAAAATGTATTTTAAATGCTTTTATGGCCAATAGGTGCATGCAGTGTGCTGTAGTGAAAAATACGAAAAATACTACCCAAACATTTTTCTGTTTTTATAGATAATCAACAGTATCGGCATTACAGAAGACATGTGTATAATCTCTAGTCATGTTGAATAGCAAATAAAATAGTTAGAATTGCTTTATAGACCCCACAATCCCTAGGTTTCTATCATCACCACTGTAAAGAAAATTTGAGTAACACAAAATACTTTCTTTAATTGGGCATTGCTTGTGTTTTTTACACACCTGTTGACTGTAGATCCAAAACAAGAAAATAGTCGAAAGACCACAGATGTTATGACATAAGACATGTGTTGAGGTGGAACGTGTACGTTGCTCTGGATAAGATTGTGAATGTAAATGTAAATAATGTAAAAAAGGACAGTACATTATTCATGTCGGAGGTATGAATAATGAATCAATAAATCAAATGCTCAACTCAAAGAAATCAACTCAATAAACTGAACCCAGTCTCCCATCTCGGTGCTCGATGGCGGGGCTTACTGAGGAAACGTGTTAACCTCCACTGTGTCTGTATCGTGCTTTGTTTCAGAACAAATTATTCTGTGATGAAGACTCTGTAGTGTTCATCCGAATACACTGCGGGTTTTCTGCTGCTGGTGCTCAGCTGAGCAGGTGATGGATGTGACAGATGGAAGGACACTTCTGGGACAGTCCTCAGGCACTTAACCATATTGCTCATGCTGCTTATTGAGACATGATTGGTGAACAGTCAGAGGGGATGCAGGTCAGAGGGGACTGTATTTTTCTAAAAAACATTCAGCATGCAAGCGAACGCGTGGGACCAGTAATATTCTATAGTAATATTGATATAAATTACTCGAGGCAGATGGACCCACACTATTTTTTTCTTCAACACTCAACTTTTGATGTAGACCTAAGATCCATGTATTCACAAAGGAAACAGATTTTTCAGTAAATGTTGATTATGTTGTGACTCATAGAAACTACTGGAAATGTGCAAGTGTGTTTCATGTTTTCATTCCGTTCACACAGTGTAAACTTTGGGTTAAAATGAAGTTACAATATAATTTGATTGTAAGAATATCAGAATTGGGATCCAATATAAAAACATTTTCATCCATGGTACTGTACATCACATTTCTTGCTGAACTCAATGTACCAGAATGTCACAGTATTACAATCATTGCTCATCATTGCTTCCACGCATGGTGACATACTTAAAAACAGTGTAGGATTGTGCATGCACAGCTGCATTTGTTTGAGAGGCTTTCTTACAGATACTGTACAGAAAATCCACAATATACTGTGTGTATCTTTGCTCATATTTTGCTAGAGATTGGCAGTTATTTTAGCTTTGTTGAACATACAGTAGTTATCACTTCTACATGGCCAGCAGAAATGCTCATCCAAGGAAATGCTAATCTCTGTTTTTGGGTAAAAATCTTGGATTATCAAAATCTAGCATGATTACACACTAAGAGTGAAATGAAGTAAATGGAAGTGCGCTGCGCTGGAGCATATCATTCTTAAGACGCTTTTACTGGTGACCTATTTACCACAGACCACCCTCATCTCTGTACTACAATTTAATCTTTAATCTTTAAATAATCTAAGACACAATAGAGAAGAAATCCTGGCTGAATGTAGAGGGAGATATATTTGAGAAAATGTATATTTCACATACTCTTTCTGTAAAAGGACTTCATCGCTTGCTTTATCCTTATAGCTGAGGTTTCCTCTTGGATGACATATTGTGATGGTTGTGTATCCAGCACCTTCACATTCGATATGGGAGCTCCACAAGGCTGTATACTCAGCCCTCTGCTCCATGCCCTCTAAACCCAGGACTGTGGGGCCACTCATAGCTCCAACACCATCATCTGGTTTGCTGATGGCATGGTAGTGACATTGTGGTGTCAGGAGTACTGTCTCCAACTGAATGTTGGAGATGTTGATGGACTTCAGTAGGAGAGATCCACGGTTCTACATCCCCCTCAACGTCATACGGACTGCAGTGGAGAGGGTGAGCAGTTTCTAGTATCTGGGTGTTCACATCACCAAATTTTTACTATGGACTGAACTGAGAAAGCCAGTTCTCTGGTGATCCTAACAAATTTTTACTTTGGTGTTGTAGAAGTGTCGTGACTCAGAACATCACCTCCTGGTTTGGGAACAGCTGAGTGCAGGACATTAAGGGACTACAGAAAGTGATTCAGGTGGGGGAATGCTGTACCAGATCAAATCAACTGTCTCTGCAGGACAAGAGTAACTAGGACCTTCAGAGACTCATCTCACCCCAGCAACTGTTTGAAAATACAGTAGATGCTTCAGGAGGATTATGGGCAAAACAGAGAGGCTCAGGAGGAGCTTCTATTTTCAGGCCATATGACTCTTAACCAGACACTTGCACACTGTTCAGATCTTGTATTGGATCTTGAAATGTAATGTTGATTTAGAATGTATTATTTACATTTTATTACCTTAGTCTTTTCTTTGTCAAATTTATCTTTAATTTGCTTTATGTCCCATGTGCCAAGTAAAGGTCATATTTCCATTTGGGTTGTATGTATATAACTGTGTATGTGAATCCTGAATGATGGGTATCTGTGTTAAAAGATTACATCACTGAATTGAAAACACAGGCTTTCTCTGTTCATTAGTAAAAAACAATGAATTTATGTACATCACAAATAAGCTTGAACTTTAGGGTTGAATATAGTGTGAAATGCTAATGAGAAAATCGAAACCATGCCTAGTCAAGTCCAAGTCAAGACTCACTTTAAATTAAAGGGACAGAGACAAGACTGAGACAGAAAAGAAAGAATCTTATTTTCTCTTGCTTACATATTTATAATGTTGACACTAGAGACACAGTGTATCTTCTATACCCAGTACATCTTGTATTTTAAGATGATTAAGATGATCAAAAAGCAAGTACAGAGTAACAAGACTGTAGGATCAGACCAGGGCATATTATTTACTTTCAGTAGAGTGATTTCACTTGATTCACTGACCATGTGCCTGACTGAAACAAGAATTAGTAGCATGGATGCATCATGGCCGGCATTGGCTACCAGGTGACCAATGTCAATGTCCGTTCTAGATCGATTTTTCAAGGAAAATTATGAACAAGCTCATTTAACATGTATGATATATGTTTTTTTTTTAACTTAATCAGAATTAGAATCAGAAAACTAATTATCCCAGAGGAAACTGATTATATGGTGACTGCCACAACACACAGACACGGAGAGACACAAGACACAAGAATAATGTAAAATAAAATGTAAGATAAAATACAACAATAAAATAAAATAAGTCTAAATCAAATCTAAATAAAAATCAGTAGAAGCACCATGATATGAACATAAGTAGTAAATCAGTGTCTTAACTACTTAACAGCATTTGTCTCAGTTATAGAGCTTGAGTTACTGTGTACAAATATGGTCATATTTACCTCATAAGACTAATGGCTTCATTTAACATTGAGTTTGGATTATATGAGTTAACAGTAAAAACACAATGGGTGCGTTACTAGCATTACAGTATCTCTATGTACTATATACCATGTAAGCACATTTTTACTTTGACTTTTAATCTGTGTGGAGAAGACTATGGCTTTTGGGATCTGACTGGAGTGTATTCAGGCTCCTCGCTCATTAAACTTTCCTTATAGCACAGAAAGTGCTATAGCTGCCAAAAGGATCACTCATAAATGGTTGGTATGCATTGAACTGTGAAGTTGGCAACTTCTGATTCGGAAGCCAATTATTCTAGAGAATGCCCTGAACACCCATCATAAATCACAAGTATGTCTGAAGTAAACAGGTGTGATGATGTTTTGCTGCACATAAGATACACTCCACAGTGCCATGTGATAACAAAGCCACTACAAATGTACTTCTTCAAGTCATGGTGTGCCTTATATTCTCCTCCTAGCCTTGAGTGTATATTGACTGTCTAGTGGCCTGTCTGACTGCTAAAGATTTGCATTCCTCACGCTGTGTTTGTTTGTACTCATAAAACTTCCCTTTCTTTATCATCATGGTGTGTTTTGCCATTGCTGTTTCAGCACCAAGATCTCTAAAGGAAATCTTTTGCAAGCACTGCCTTTTGTCTGTAAGCTAACATTAACATTCTGGAAGCCTCGTTCATCTCTCTGTATTCATGGTTGTTGAATAAAATAATGTGTGCTGTTGAGGAGCGAGGCCTAATAAATGCGTAAAGAGACACTTTGTTAATGTGATCTAATCCCCAAACTGCACGCCAAGGCTGTGTTATGAAGTGCACAGTCTTGCTCAGCCTGGATAGTTAGCTGCTGTCATCACCGGGATAACAGATGGTTCTAATCACACACAATCAGATAGTTAAAATGGCGAAAAAGTGGCCGAGAGCTTTGTGAATTTATACCATGCTTACCTTCATTTACAAACCAAGGTTCCTAAAAGCTTTCTTTGATAAAGACGATTTACATTATGTGGAACAGCGTGCCTAAACCTTTTTACACGCTTCTATGCCCAACCTCACCCATTTGCACTATGGTTAATGTTGGTTCTGTTGGTTCTATGTCTTAGATGCAATAAGGCTGAGATCATACGGTATTAAACTTTTCTCTACATACATTCATCTCACACAAAACTTTAAATAACCACCCGTTCCATTTGGTGGCATCTTTATTTTTTATGGAGGTCACTGGGTGTTGTTAAGAAGAGAAAAGGCTACATACACAGATGACCTGCTGTGTGTGATTCACTGTGTAGCACACACACACACTGACATGCCGCTTCTGAGATTGATCTGTGTTAAGAATGATCCCTTGATATGGTAGTGACATGGCAGTGCGTATGCTGGAGTTCATTTACTGGCCACTTTACCATACATATCTATCTTGTTGGTTCATGCTGCAGGTGCAAAGTTTCATAGTTTGTCCTGTAGCCCTTTATCAGTGGTCAGTTTCTGCTATGTGCGATCGACTCCCCACCACAAACACACACACAAACACACTGACATTCCACTACAAAGTCAGTGTCACTGCTCTGCTGAGAATGATTCACCATCTAAATTATACCTGTTTACTGTTGGCCCTGTGGGGGCCTCGGCTATTGATAAACGGGGTAAAGAGGGCTAATAAATGATGCAGAGAAAGAGATGGACTACAGGCTACCACTATAAACTACAAAGCACACTTGAATGGTAAGTGGAGCTCACAAAATATAGGGCAAGTTCGGATATACAATGATGTCACATAAATATAAGGCTGGTACTATATTTACTATATTTCAACACTATTATAAAACAGAACTCGCTGCTCAAATTGTTGACTACTACTGACAAAGCCTTCTAACTGTCACACAGACTAGACAGCTTGCATGTAGTGTGTATGTACCAATATTTGGAATTGGACTATTTTGTCCTTCAGAAGCCCCCGTGACATTTACCCATAAAACTAAACATAAATAGGCTTTGGAACGTTTTTGTTTGCCATCTATCTAATCTAAAAAATAATCCCTCTTCAGTGAGGTTATGCCAAGAAAAAGTCCATTGATTTGGTGCTAAATGGTCCCTCCTAAACCTTAAAGTGTGAACTTTTATGTCATTTAATCTGTCCACTACAAGTTGCCCTTATTGAAGGGTGCGGTAAATGGACAGCCCGAGACATTAGAACTTGCAGCCCTCTGTCTTTTAATCTTATTTCTTTTACGTATCCTCAGGAGGGTTGAACCAGTGACCTTGCCGTTATGGATCTGAGGCAATTTATCACTGTGCCCCTGGCATAACTCTTATTGCGGCTTCCAGGACATTTTAAATAGAATCGCTATGTTGGAGTGGTGATTCAGATCACTAGGAATGCTAAGGATCTCTTGAGCATGCTAAGAATGTTTGCCTCTCGTATCCTCGAGCCTTTTAAAAAGAGCTTCCTCTTTTACAAATAACATCCTGTAAATTTTGCGCCTGAAAGAATATTTCTGCAGGATCAAATGGGATTATCATTCATAGAAAACATGTCACCATTTTGTGACACAATTCCCTTAATAAACGACTAGACAGAGGGTTGCGAGACATGGCCATTTTTTAAGGTTTTATTTTTTATTCACACTTTTGAATATTTGACATTCAAAATGCCGTCTGCATCCAGCAGGAATGCGTCGTCAGAGGCGCACTGAAGGATATCCTTGGACTGTCCTATTAATCTCTATTAAACAGAGACATGTCAGACAAGCGTGTAGGTGTGTGTGTGTCTATCATGGGTAGAAAGATTGTTTTCTTTTCACCTGTAAACTGTGCTCCTTGTAGCCTGTTCTTCTTATGGCCCCAGCTTACACTTGCTAAAAGCAAAATGGTAGTAGCACATTAAAAAAGGTACTGACCATTTGCAAAAATGTATGCTTTTAAATCGAATAACAAGGGAAATTAATCAATTAGCAAAAAACAATAAATAATTCAATAAGATATGAGATATAAGATCCCAGAACTAAGCATAGACACAGGCTAGCCAGAGCTCAGAGGTGCTTTGACCAATGTGGACATCTGGGTGCCTCAGACGGCAAGGTTTGAGTGGGTCCAAAAGTCCACTGCAGATATAGATTTTTTGTTGTTGCCTCTTAAATTTGATATTTGGGATACCATTCCATTTGAAAATTTAAGTCATATTTTGCACTAAATCACAAATGGTTACAGTGCAGGCATAAGAGAATATCAGTATTTAAAACAGAAAGTAATGGGAGTATTGCTGATTTGCATTAATGAAACACAGTTCAACTTTTTATGCTGAAACTCATTACAGTATATGTATAAATATTCATTACAGCAAAGCTGATGCAGGAAATTATTGTGAATTGACAGGGTGTTGTTGTCCTGCAGTGGGCTGACCTCATGCCCAGGGTGAGTCCCTGTCTCATGCCCGTAGACCCCGTGATAGGCTCCAGGAACCCGCAGGCCTATTAGGGATTAAGTGGTTATAGAAAATGAATGAATGAAGGTAATTAACAGGGTATTATTATGTCCAAAGATTCATGTGCAGGACCCTGATTTATCCCTGCAGGAGGACCATGGAAATAGTTAGAGCTGCCTTTTAAAAGACCCAGAAAATACTGTTATTCTGTTACATTTGCAGAATGGGTTCCACTCACAGGTGCAGTTCATCATTAGGTAGGTGGCACTGTTCTTTTGGATGGGAATGGAGAGAGCTTGACTGGGGATGGGCTGATGTGTGGATTCATTTCGATTCTGAATCCCAGATCAGCTGAGAAGTAGCTTACATTTACATTACATTTACATTTACAGTATTTAGCTGACGCTCTTATCCAGAGCGACGTACAACAGTGCTTAAGAAGTCCACAACTGTTTCTTACCTGGAAAACAGCTTAAATCCAAGTCAACTATTTAACCAACATACTGCAGTCAGAGCATCAAGGAGAGAGAGCCAGTCAGGATGTGGGATAAACATGGACAGTGATTTAAAAGCAGACTGCACTCGATCTGTTATGAGACAAACTAACTAAAACTACATGCCTGTGATCCACTTGAAATGATCTTGACATTTATTTAACATCAAGCATTTTATTTTATTTAGAGTCATAATACAGCCAAATTCAAATATGTTAAATACTGTACATGCAATAAACATCAATAAACAATAAATCAATGCAATTTCTTGTGTGCTCTCTCCCTCTCCCTCTGTCTCTCTCCCTCTCTCTCACACTCCCTTCCTCTCTCTCGCTCGCTCTGGCCTCTCTCTCTCTCTCTCTCTCTCTTCCTCTCGCTCTCTATCTCTCTCTCCCTCTCACTCTTTGCCCTCTCCGTCTCTCTCTTCTCTCTTTCCATCTCTCCCTCTCTTCTCTTTCCCTCTCTCACGCTCTCTTTCCCTCCCTCCCTCTCTCACTCTCACTGTCAGTCAGTGTCTCTCTCTCGCTCTCTCTCTCCTTCTTTCTCACCCTCTCACTCAGTCAGTCAGTATCTCTCTCTCTCCCTCTCTCTCTCGCTCTCTCTCTCCTTCTTTCTCCTCCTCTCACTCAGTCAGTCAGTATCTCTCTCTCTCCCTCTCTCTCTCTTTCCCTCTCTCTCTCTCTCTCCTTTCCTCACTCTCTCCCTCTCCCTCAGTCAGTCAGTCAGTATCTCTCTCTCTCCCTCTCTCTCACTCAGTCTGTCAGCAGCTCTCTCTCTCTCACTACTCTCCTCTCTCACTCTCTCCCCCTCCTTCTTTCGTGTTTTTCTGAGCCTCTCACTCAGGCGCGCGCTCTCCGCAGCAGCAGCAGCAGCGGCGCGTGCAGGCCGCTCCCCTCTTCTCGTTGTCTTTACTCTATTTTATTAGTTCTCATTTTTTACACGGAATTTTGCCTCTGGACTCCACGGCACGACTTCTTCTTTTTGTTTTTTCTCTTCTTCTGCCTGGTGCACGCGCTCCCAGCCCCGGCGCGATAGGGGATTCCGGACTGGACCTTTGCATCCTTCCTTCAGCACAGCTCGGGGAGACTCTCGCGCTCTGCGTCTTCGGAAAAACACTCACTCACACACACACACACACACTCACACACACACACACACACACGCACACATACACATTCACACACACAGGACCAAAGAAGCACCGGCGTGGCACGCTTAGGGGGAAGCCACGCCAATTGAGAGACCCCCCTACCCCTTCATCCCTTCCCCTCCTCTCCTATACTCCTCACCTCTCCTCTCTCTCTCTTCATCGTCCTCCTCGTCGTTCTCTCCATTCTTTCGTGGAATTACAGCGCCCGTGTCCTCTCCATCGCCACTAGCGCGCGCCTACACGCATCTCCTCAAACGCGTCTGTTTCTCTCAGACCACCGCAATGTCCGCGCGCTGAGCCCGGCGCAGCTCTCGAGCTCACCCCCCCTCTCCCCCTCCCTCCCCCGGCATGGCTCCGTCCCTGCTCCTCGCCTCCAGCTGCCTGCTCCTGGCGTCCGTGGCCACGGCCAAGGTGTGCAACGACTACTCCGGCCACGGAGTGGACGCAGCGTGGTCAGCCACGGACGTGCCCATCATGGTTCTGATGCCCATGAACGAGTCTGCCCTCATGAGTAGCATCAGCCAGGGCATCGAGCCGGCCGTGCAGCTCGCCATCCGCCACATCCGAGAGTCCGGCCGCTACGCCTTCTCCCTCATCACCAAGATCTACGACACCGAGGTATGTGACATGTGTGTGTGTGTGTGTGTGTGTGTGTGTGTGTGTGTGTATGGGGGTGCCCCAGCAGTGCGCACTCATATCCAGCGTGTTATTTGCATGGATGCATTGTTGCACAACTCGTGCGCCACTGCCGTTTCTGAAGCAAAGCGAACAGGACAGGACCCACATCACAATTCAGATATATTCATACTCAGTAGTCAGTGCCCCCGCCTCCCCTTCAGTCCAGCCAGGTGTTGAGCAGAAATACCCACCTCCCGTGTCCACATGGCTCGTGACACCGTCATCCACCTCCTTGCTCATTATGGACAGTTAGGGCAGCAGAAAGCCCATCACTGATGTGGCACTGTCAACATGCAAAGCACAACAGGCCAGTATCAGATCTCTAATGCAAGAATTTGTATATTAGTAAATTATTTATTCGACATGTTACTAAATACTTTATTCCAGTTACTACAGTGCAGTAGACATATAGGCTTCTCAATCAACTGGAAACAATAACGTATTGTTAATGCTTTGCAGTGGAAACCTGATTTTTGTAAGTGTGTTATGACTATTGTTATTATTGCATAATGATGGGACTGTCGGGCAAAAAACAATGTAATTTTCATTACACCTCTTTACTTCAATCACATTTACTGTAAGAAAGCCCAGAGTGTAGCTTGGTTCTCTTCTTACCTGGATGTGCTTGGTTTCCGCTTGCACCTGAAGATGGCAGTAATTTGTAAGGGTTTCTCTTGCTGCGTCTGAACCGGGCCCCTTCAAGGATACAGGATTTAGAGTGTAATGGCAGGCCCCAGTGAAACAGTCAATTGCCCCGAGTGAGCTCGGGAAACTGAGCAGGAATATGGATGACACTGTCCGTCAATATTCCTTTGCTGGTATTTGCCTTTTGGCCTCAGTGTGTATTTGGCCATTCATGACAGATTAGTGAAAACTGACTTCAGCATGCTGAAGGCTACAGACCCCCCCCGCCACACACACACACACACACACACACACACACACACACACACACACACTCTCAACCCTGGGCTACTTATATGAGTTTATCAAAACCTGGCCTGATACTTACCTAGGGGGATGTTTTTTGAAGGGTTTATTTGGAATTTGGAGTGTGCTAGTAAATAACAAGCATCATTCAGTGTTCAGAGAGGTGAAAGAGCTTTTCGGGGTTCGTTTAAAGGTTTGGCAGACTTCTCCAGGAGAATTTATCACTATTTGTTTATGTGGGGCTTGGGAAATTAGGTATCTTATGGAAATGTGTGCCAGAGATTTATATAGGCTAATTATTGACATTAAGCCGAGTGCAAATTACACAGGTGATAAAGAATGCGTAAAAGTTGGCTTCAAGCTTCAAACCATTGCCCTGTTGCCATTATTGTGTGCTGCTGTAAAGGTCACAAGGTATGACAAATAACCAAGTTACAATAATGAGACGTATGTCACAAAATAAATGGATTCATATCTGAATGCATTTATTCAGTGTTTTACATTATGACTCTGTGGTATAAATCAGATTGCAGACTATTACACAGATTGCTCGAGTCAGTTATTCTGCCTGGGATTTGCCCATAATGCCTTTGTGTCCTGATGTAGCTGTTCTAATAATTTTCTCTCGCAGTGTCTGACAAATCATCATCAGCTGGATGTGTCAAAACTAGAGCATTTTTTTTTTACCTCGACAGGAAGCATTATGTAATGATACAGGAAAGCTCTCAACCAGTTTGGTTTCACAGTGTGTCTGCGGGGTTTTAAAAAGTATTAAAAAGTGATAAATCAATATTGCCAAATTTAAGGCCATTAAAAGTATTTTTTTATTTTTTTAAAAATAGGTATTATTTTTTCAGACTATGAGGTTTCCTATTTTGAGTGAAATTCTATCTGCTAATGTTTGCGTTAGTTCATTTAAACGTAGGCTTTAGCGTATCTGGGCACATAATCAAACATCCTCGTCTCAATCCTGAAGTCTCTCACATGGATTAAAGTTTTCCGTCGCTATGATGGATTTACGTTAACGTAGGGCACTAAAGCTCAATTTTGAGGTTGATGCAGATCAGAACAAAAAAGTTTTGTTGGGGGATAAACAAGCTTCGACAGACAAAGTTCTGGTAAGGCTGTCTTTTTCCTTGGTTAAATTACAATTTAGATATTCTTCCTAAAAATAAAAATAAACATTATGGCTTTGGCAGTTTGCGTAAATATTGATGACTGCGGAGAAGCCAACAGGCTACAAGCTGTTTTCCGACAGATTTTTATGCACGAGTCTCTTTAATGCACTTTGTACGCTATGTTTGATGCTGACGTCATATTCAGTGGTCGTTCGACAACCGGGTAGTCAACTGGCTTATGTCCAGACAACCATCAGCATTGTCAAGGCAAATGCAAGTTTTCTGACAGCTGGGTGAAAGACCCTGCGTTTAAGGACTGGCTCAAGCCTGTAGCAGGGAATAACCGGCAGACTGACTGTTCTGTATGTAAAAAAACATCAATGTCAACTGGATGGGAGCTAACGCACTTCGGTCATTAGTTCATATTAGGCCTATAGTACATGTTACATTTTTTTATGTTAAAATCAAATCCATGCAGTGAATGCCAGCCAGTTTGTTGGAACTATGTCTTCTTTGCACATTTGATGTAGTTTCATTTTTACTCACGAAGTGAAATAAATGTGCAGTATGTGGTCAACATCAGTGAGTCGGTAAATCTATTCTGTTGTACAGTGTTATATGTCAAAATCTGCGTAAACGTTAGAAAGGTCGTTGATTAACACTTGCAACTCTGTGTCGTGATGGGTTTCAAAAAAATCCAAAGGTAGTAAAAAAGGTATTAAAAGGTATTAAATTTAACTTAAGGATTGCTGTATATACCCTGTTTCAGTTTTTTTGGTTTCCAATATATTTGATTTTTTTTTTTCATTTTGGGAAGCTGTCTGTGTTGATACTTCTTTATATGCAGCCCTCTCCTGAGCTGATGTTGCTTTTTCACCATGTATGTGTTTAGCATTTTTGAGAGCCTCAACCTACTTAGAGGGGAACATTTAGCAACTGACTCTATCAAGCCAACGGTTACTATTTTTCTTAATGGTAGAGGAGAGATGCTTACTGCCATCCTCACCTACCACTGGGAAATCAGCCAGTTGCGGAGCCTTTTACACAATTTTACACATTTTTTTTGTGTCTGCAGAACTCTCTGTAGCACCCAGGGAGCTACACTGTTTTGATATATATAGTAAAGGACATCATACACTGAAGATCTCTTTGTAGAGCTTCAGTATGTCTATGTAAGAGTCTTTATATTTCTTATTTCTTATTTCTAATTTTTTGTGTTTTATAACTCCAAAAATAAAATATTAGTTTCCATTAGCCAATATGATGTATGATGGCCTTCAGTATATGAATCCATGCATAGATTTCTGTGTCATTCCTACTTAGACTTTGCACAACACACACACGTTATAACAAAGCAAGGAAAGCAGTGGTGATTGTAGTATATTTGTATTGGGTTTTACAAGGGAGCTGTAAGTAATCAGTCCCACAGCAGAAGCTCTTTATCCCTTTATCCTCTCTCAGAGGAGTACAAAGATGGCAGAACCCATCTTCTCGCCTGGGCAGGGGCGCTACGGCACCGAGCCGATCCACAGGGCTACACACAGCACAGCCACGGGAGAGATCCAGAAAGACATGCAAGAGAGAACCAGGGGCACAACAAAGCTCCTCACTAGGCTTAGAGGAATGTGTTTTGTGATGAAACACACTATTCCATATCTGAAACAGCCTTAACTCTTTCTGTATTAGTGTTGATTCTGTTTATATGTCATTCAGTCTTCCTAAATACAGGTCTTGGGTTGGATAAAACCTTGATATTGTAATTGGTAATGATATGGAGGGCCTTTAAACTAAAGAGATTGTACATACTCACACCTCATTTACCAAAAATAGTCACCTATATCATATTTACAGGAAAACAAAGATGTTTTTGGCACCTTTTAAGAATGTGATAAACAAATGTTCATACATGGTTCAGCCTGAATGCATAGACGGGTGTCAGATTTAGTCTTTTTTGGACAGAAATCGGCTCTAAATTTGTGCTGGCATGAAGGTTTGCACACAAGCTGCTCTGTCTGAAACCCTTAAAAACTAAGTTCAGTGCAACAGAAGGACCAGTTTTAGTTCCCTGAAGAACTTTTACACAAATTGTACTTTAAAGAATCATTTTTGTGAGTCCAAGCTGGTAGGTGGTATTGGGCAGGAAATTAGACAAAAAAACGAAATCAGCAAAGTGAGAATGAAGAATCTATTTACAGTTCAAAGAAACTCCACGTAATGTCCTTTTTTAAAAAAAATATGAACGGTTCTAGATTTGAACCTCTAAGCCAAGAGCCATTTAGGAACGTTTATATTTTTTATGAGTGTTTGTCCAGACCTTTGCAACCTGAGCTTATTTATTGGGCAAGATGCAACTCGCAATGTAGGGTGTTGTCCTTTAAAGTTGATTATTCCGGTTGTGGATAGCTTTACCTTGTAAAGCTCTGATTTGCCTCAGGCCATACCACCCATAGAGCACTGGAGCTCAAGTGGTACTGTAAGGTAAAAAAGGAGGAAGGTATTTCACTGAGAGAATGAGAGAGACGATTGTGGAATTTTAATACATTTATTAGCACCTATGAAGTACAATATGACCTGAAAAGCTTTTACAGTTATTCATCAGCATGTATGCGATGGTAGAAGCCTTTGACATCATGTGGTTCATGTGCACACTGGCCAAGCGATTTTGTATTGGTATTTAATGGTGTTCTGTTACTGTAATTCATGAATCGGGAATATTGGAGCCCCTTTATGAAAATATCAATGAAGCATGAAATGTTTGTAATATCTGAGAGCGTTAGTGGTCGTGTTATTTGCCCTGATTTTACAGTGTCTTGATTGTGCCTGGATGATTATAGGATAGGATGCGCAGACAGCCTTGAAAAAGATTTCTACAGCGAGTCTGCAGACCCATGTATGGAATACTAATTTCCGTTTCTTATCCATAACATTTTGTGCTCGGCTCTAGCCATTGACCTCCTTAAGTCTGACACATCCCTATAGACCTTGTGTAATGCATACAGATATATCTGGTGCTTATGGCTCACGGGGGAACAAACGCATCTTGTCAGGCTTACATACAGAGCACAGATACCATTGTAATGGTCTGTGCCCTTACTATGTATTCTTTTTGCTCTCAAAGGCTCCTTAATGTAAAGTTTCATGAAAAGCTCAGCCTTTGTGAAAATGTAATGTATCCTGAGACTGTGTGCTTACTGTTCTGGGACAAAACACAAGGCTTTTGAAGCTCGCCTTTATAAAGACCCTGATTAACTTCACAGTGATAGTTACAAATGTGGTAGAAAGTGATATGCTGTTAATGCTACAATTATACAAAGCTGGGCATTAACTAACCTTTCCCTGGCTATTTTTTAGTCTCACTTAAAGCACTGTAACAAGTAGACCCAATACAATTGATTCCACTACTCTAGGGTCTAATTCTGTTTATTGCCATCATTTACTCTGGGGATGGCAGGAATCCTTTTTTTAGGCCTATTTTGTCTCCGCCACACTGGAAATATTGGTGAATTTAATTTCTCCCCCATCAACAAATACAATGAATGGTCCCCAACAAGACCAGTATCCCGCCAGTGCATGAGTAAGCAACAGCCTTGAACGGCAAGGCCAAGAGCAGCCCGTTGATCAGCATGACTTTGAGGGGGCTCACATTGATCAGTGACAGTTTGGCTTTGAACACAGTGCTCATCTGGACCCCAATGGTCCTGGCATTGGCAGAAAAGCCCTGCATGCAGATGGCTTCCAGGACTGCAGGCACGGGCACCCTAATCTCGTTGGTACCCAGGTGCTAGTAGGTGGTGCATGTGAGCATGCTCCTGTTTACGAACCTACACTGCTCTACAAAGCTTTGCTGCTTCATCAGTGAAAGCAAAAAGGTTTGATAAACACATTTTTTGTTTGTTTTCTTTCTAGTGATATATACCAATACAAAGTGTCACTGTTTTTTGTGTTTATTAAATACACTTTATTAAGAGGATGCATTATCAACTCACTGTATATGATAATGCATGATTGTACCCACTCACCTGTTGAAAAAATAAAAGCCTTTTTTGAATCATACTGACGCCCATGCTACTATTAGAGAGAGCAAGCCTAAATGAGTTGGAGCAGATTTCTGTATGCAAAAATAAAATGCTCCTGTGTTGATAGAGTTTGCTTAAAGAAATTTCTCACGCTATAAAGAATAAGAACACAGGGAAAAATATATTGTAACAAATCTCAAATATGCCAATTTTGTGGGAGAAGGTAAAGTATTATTAACTGTAAAGGTTTCATTCCATCCAGAGCTTCAATTGGCATGCAAGGACATCTGTTGCTTTCAAATAATGTAAATTTAAAAAATAATTTACTGGTCTTTTCTAAGTGCCTACAGACAGTACTCGAGTTGAGGGAGGATGAGGAGGGATGGCATCCACCCTGAAATAAAAACAGTCAAAATCATCCCCCCTTCTAAAACGAACATCCCCCCGTTCCATCCCTTGTTCTATTTTGAATAGTATAGTACTATCATTTCAACATTCTGGGGGCTTTGTGCATAGGACTACTGAGTAAAATACTGTGAGTGAGAGGGCACGTGCGAATAAGGACCCAACTTTTTTTTTTTATTGACGTCAGTAAGCAGTATAGCAGGTGGGAGTGTTGTTGTGATTTTAACATCATGGCTGAGCAGCATGGACAGCTTGATCTGATGGACTTCAATTTAAATGGGCAAAAAGTTTTTAGGAGTCAGAATTATCAGTCTTTATGCTTTGCATGTACAATGCAGTTGGTCTCCCACTGTCTGCACTGTCATAAGCTCAAAATATGTCGAAAAAAACTCAAAATATAAACAATAAAATCCACCATCCCCCCTGATTTGTTTTTACAACTCGACTACTGCCTACAGAGACCACCACACTGGAGAATATTCTGTGTGACAGTACACTTTCACTGAACTGTGCATTTTGTGTTGTTTTATCTGGAAGATATTAAATGTAACCCACTCGCGGTCACTGTATTTGCTCCTATGTCTAGTAAAAAAGCTACAAGAAATCTGTTTACCATGGTTATCTCATAAGAGGCTTCTGTTACAGACTCAAGCCTACTACTAATATTTTGGCTGCATAGAATTCCCTTAATTAGTCCCAATGTTGTGCTAAGCATAATTCCCCTACTTAAAAATTTGTTTTGTTTTATTCTAGCTGAAGCTAAATGTTCATCAGTAGATGAACATAGTTGTAGCCGGGTACTAATTGCTGACCTTTCACTAAATCATTGCTATAGCCTTGAGTCAGGAGTTTAATGCTTTGTCGTTATTCCCCTGACCTAGCTGCCATACCATGGAAAACTCCTGTGCGCAGTACATGTTGGATGCTGAGCAAGAAATTGAGCGCAAGGATGCTTCATTGTATCCTTTGGGGGCAAGGGGTAACATTAGGGCAGAGCGGTGCACAGCCCCCCCACCCCCACCCCTCACCCCTGAAAAGCAGCTGCTGCTATGTCATTTTGACATTTTGACATGCTACAAGGGTCTCAGGGGCCAAAATGCGGTTGACTGAATGGTCATGTTATTTTACCTGATTTTTATATTTCTTAATTGTTGATTATAGATATACCTAAAACCTTTAGAGGATTTGGAGAAGTCGTCCTTCCAGTATTTTTGTGTTCTGCAGAGGTTGTAGATATGTGCAGACTGTATCAGAGCAGAAACATCTGCTCCAATAGGCATATTTCATTGTCTGATGAGCAATTGGAGATAAGAAAATATGTTCATGCTTTTGTTCTGAATCTGATCTGTGCTCTCAGCAATCATTTACAGCCTTTAAAACAAGTAGCTCTGTTGTTATTCTGGCATTGATAAGATTGTAGATTGCACTACACCAGTCAGACCCTGGTTTAAGCATTTCTCATAAATATTGCTTGATGAGTAGCTCTGGATACTAGGTTTTCAGATTCATAATGAAGCTTACATATTCATAATGAAGCGTTTGCATATTGAAAAATCACTGAAATCTGATTCTTGCTGTGTAGGGAGGATTTACCAGTGGCACCAAACATGGCAGGGACACTGGTTTAAAAGGACGATCATGGAGTTGTTGACATTGGACCGTGTTCAGAAATGAATTCATAAAATTTTTACATATGTGTGCTGCAGTGATATCACTTTGCCCTCTATGTTCACCAACATGAGAAGATCAGATATACTTACAAGCTTGGACTCGGGTTTCTGACAACAGCACCAGTTCTCTTTAGCGTTCACTTTTGCCTTTTATATTGTGTAGTAAATGAGATTTGTGATCGTTTCAAAAGGTGCCGAGCTGGAGCATCTGGCTGCCATTAACATAAAACAAACATTTGCTCAGTGATTGGTTCTGCTGCTGAGGACGAGGGGGGCCGAGGTGTGATGGAATGCCTGGGGAAGGCGCAGGAGGAGGGTATACACTCTGATTCCTTTTTCCCTTCGCCAAAATGCTGCAGGGAAAATGGACACTGCCTGATTCTGGCCTCGTCTGTAAGGCTGTGAAATTGTGAACACTATGCTCAGTGACTTCTCATCTTCCTAACACAGTGGAAGATCCAGTTATGACTATATCCCTTCTGAAGAACTTATAGAATTGTGTTAGAAAAGGTCCAGTTCCCCCACACTAAAAATATTGTCACCTAATATTGGCAAAATCACCTTATTTTTTATTATTATCAAAACCATAATAGATTATAATATATTGTTTGTTTAAAGATGAAATGACTTAAACAGGTAAAAGTCTACCAAACAGGTTCAATAATAAAAAGAATGAAATAATAATGAAAGAATTTCATGACAAAGAGGTGTGCTTGATGCCATTGTGAGCTTTTTAAATTATTAGCACCTTTTGAATGGCTCATACAAGTACATGTACTTGTACTCTGTATCTCCGAAGGCTTGCAGACACCCACTCATCCAAAACTTCATCTGAAATCAAGGGTATTAATAGATAGTCTACCCTTTGGTGCAGTAGCAACCTTTGCTCTTCTGAGGCTTTACACTTGAGGTTGGAGCATTGCAGTGAGGATTTGATTGCGGTAAGCTACAATAACATTAGTATGGTCAGGAACTGATTTTGGGTGATTAATTCTGAATCACAAATGCCACTTTATCTCATCCCAGTGGTTCTGGATAGAGCTCCATCATTCTAGAAAACCCACAATGAAATGGATATTTATACCTATCTAGCCGACAGTTGGCATTGGGCATGATTATAGGCTTATGTGCAGGTTCTCTAGTTTCTAGTGCCTGGTTTCTAAAACTATGGCCTGTGAACTGGCGTGGCAGATGGATGCTCCCTTGCTCTAGGTTTTCTCACTTTCATGTCCTATGTCTCTGGAAGGCCTACATGTTTATCATTAAAAATGTATGTTTGTTATTGGGACACTGTTTGGCAGTGCTTTATGTTTTAGTTAAAAAAATCATAATTCTCAAAAAGTAAATACAACTTAGGTTTCTTGGTTCTTATAGATAGGCATATGCCCATAATAATAATAATAATAATAATAATAATAATAATAATAATAATAATAATAATAATAATAATAATAATAATCAGGTTGGTGAGTGTCGCAAGGGTGTGCCTTGGAGGCATAGACCTACGCAGGGCCTTGTAGCCCCAAAGGCTAACATGACTGGGCCTCAGGACAAAGAAGTTTGAGAAACGTTGCTCTAGTGCATCCCAGTCTACTGCTTTTCTGTGGGGATTATACATGTTGTGTGCGGTTGACTGAACGTCAGAGCCAGTAATGGGGGCATTTTAAACTGAATTCAGTTATTAGTGTATGTATTTGGATCACGTTTGTCACCACAGCACCAATTCACATTTTTCATCTGGATAACATGACTGGTGGAGTGATGACATTGATAAACATAACATAGACGTGACCCTATCATGTTCCAATACAATAAAATATGTCAATTAGAGGACAGCTATGTTTTTAATGATGACTTAACGACAGAATATTCACATAACTAATGTTATTGTTTGGGTTGAAATGCATTTGCATAATTGTACATATTCATAGACCTTTCCAATTTTCAAGAAATACTCCTAGGCCATTTTAGTAGTTTGATTATTTTTAATGATTACACTATTAAAATTTTTGCACACTATAAAAATGTACTGTACACTATATGGACAAATGTATGTGGACACTGTGAATTACTGAGCTCTGGGAATGGAATGGGTCATACTAAAGTACTCAGTGACTTTAAATGTGGCCCGGTCATAGAATGGCAGCTTTCAGTTTGTGAAATTTCTGCCCTGTTGGATGTGCCCCAGAAATGGTTGGTGCTAGTGTTGTGAAAAGAAAGTGTCTAGGAGCAGTGACAGCTCATCCGCGAAGCTGTAGACAACCCAAACTCACAGAGCAGGGCTGTCGAGTGCTGAAGACTGTAGTGGGTATCTTCTGTTGCATCAGTCACTACAGAGTGTCTGAAAGTAACATTAGCACAAGAACTGTGTGTGAGGAGCTTTATGAAATGTGTTTCCTAGGCTGAGCAGCTAGATTGAAGCCAAACATCACTATGGGCAAGGCCAGTTTTTGGCTGGAGTGGTTTAAAACATGCTGCCACTGGACTGGGAAGGTGAAAATGTGTTCTCTGGAATGCTTCACTGTTTGACAGTTCAACTGATGAATCTGGGTTTGGGGGAACACAACCTGATGGGATGCATAGTGTCAACAGTACAGTTTGGGACAGGAATGGGATCTACAATAAGCTCATATTACTTTGATGTATGTACAGCAAATAAAGATTGATTTCTTCTTGTATGTTCCCACTGTATTAAGATGATATAGCAGACATGGATGTCCTGATGTTTATTGTGTGCCATCATTCTTGGAATTATTTTATTTTATCTTTAGATTACGCTATGGAATTAAATATTCTAGAGATGAGTGTATAGCTGTTCTCTAATGTGGAGGGAAAGCTTGACCTTTGGTTAATGTTTGGTCTGTAATTACTAATTTTTCTTCACAGTAGTCTTAAAGATTGAAGGATCATGCACCTGCCCCAAAAGTGACCACACTCTGAGGAAGACGAAAAATTAAAAAATATTATTCATAAAACAACTGTATTATAAATAAAAAAAATAACATTTTCACTTCATGCTCAGTACATGCTTTTTTATGGCCAGACACATTGTTCTCTAGCTTCACAGAGTGCACTGAAATGACAGGATTTAGGCGGGATAGGGTGTTGTCATTAGAGATTGGACAAACACCATGTGAACGCTGTCTTTCTCCAGGGGCCGGCAGAGAGTAATAAGCGGAAAGTTTGCCCTTGTCATTGCTTTAATTACATTAAATCCTGTGTAATTCCTGGACAGAAAGGGAAGAACTGCCATTGCACAGACAGAGTGTGTGTATGTGTGTGTGTATGTGCATGTGTGTGTGTGTGGAGGAGGCGTGTTTTACGCATGTGTGTGTGAACCCACTGGACTGTGTCTCTTTAAGGACAGAAAGCCATTGGGGTGGAAACGTCCATGGGCAGGTGAGGCCAGTAATCAACCCAAATCTGTGCATGCTAACACACGCACAGATATTTGTTTGTGTATGTGAGTGTATGTGTGTTGCAACTAATTTGCTGTGGACAGACTGGCTGTTAAATCAGGCTTAAGACGTTCTGTGTTCTCTCACCAGATGCTGCTACATTTCATGTTTTTTTATAGTGTTGTGCCAAATTTAGCACATTGTGATGTAAATTTACAGTCACTTCTTTATCATTATAGACAATTTCATTGATGCAGTACACTGCAGTATCTCTGTGTGCATTCACAGGTCATGCTCTTTACATGAAGGTGCAGCATGATGATGGTAATGGCGCTGATAATCCTCTGCATACAGTCTTCTAATCTTCATGTACTGGGGGAGATTATAACTCCCCTTATTCAAAACACAATTTAAGGGAACATGCAGTTCCCCATAAAGGAAAAGCAAATAGAAGTGAAAAGAACCTACTGTACTACATGCCTTTTGTAACCTCTCATTGGATTTTGTAAGAACGCTTGAGTAAACGAGCACAATATGCTTTTTCCTGTGCTTTTTAGCCTGTTTTGACTCATTATTCATCATCCTTGAATTTCCTGTGAATGGTGGCACTCATGGGTTTATTGGCCAAATAAGCAAGGCTGGTTGCTGTCTTTTATTGGTGCAGTGAATTTGCCAATCCTTTGCTTTATATTTGTTTTAAAAGACATTCAAAAGCATTTTCAACTTCTTTTCAAGTCTTTTTTGTGACAAAGCCATGATGGCAAGCTATGCAGCTCTAAATTCAATGGTTTGCCAACATACTTCCAAACTGATGACTTTTGTTGACTGTGAATAAAAATATGCCTGAATTTCATTCATTTTTTAGGATTGTTTTGCATGGTCCACTAAAAGATCATTACAGATCTAACAAACTTAGTACAACAAAGTGTAGTTTTGTGCCAACAATTGAATTGTTAAGCCAAGCAATACATCGTGTAGGCCAGAAGTACTTTGTGTTTTCTTACCCCTGTAACATTCTCACAGTACCTTTGAGAATTTAGATTATCATTCAGGTTGGTTTCTGGAGTGGAATCGTAACTAAAGACTAAGAGTAGAAATAACCACATTCTGTAGGAACCCAGACTTGCTCATACAAATGTGACGGCATGCTCAAATGAACACCTTGAAGCCGTTTGCCTCTTAGGATGAAAAAACTAAAAGGAAAGGAATCCATACTGTTCCTTGGGCGGATTTTAATTAAGCTAAAAGGGGGGTAAATAGATATAGCTTGGTTGCTGTCTTGAGGTGATGCAATATTTATTTAGTGGGCTCCTCCTTAAATGGGACAATTTCATAGGCCGTTGAACATGGAGCTGCAGGATGCTGTGTGTGATGGATGGCCCGGCTCAAGGAGTGTATGAAGGGCAGTCTCTGGCTAAGGAAGTGTTTCTGGAAGGCTTCTGTCTATGGGCCCCTCATCACCTGACGAATGAGTGTACCCTGCTTTTTTACCTGACTGGTAACCTGTCTTTGCTGTATCTCCTCTGGGACTGCGGCGTACTGTTCTCCTGACCCTGGTATTACTGCAGAGGAGCACTGCTGGCCCGTACAGTGAGACTTTATTTAGTAACGTATATTGTTCATTTTAGGTCACAAGACCGTGTTAGGGTTAGGCCCCACGGGGATGCTGACTCAACACTGGTGTGTAGCATTTTATCTGTTTTTGCACTGTGAGATGAAAACACAGAATTTCGTTTCTGCTCTTTTCAGCTTCTTGAGCAGGGAGGGTCCACCTTAAACTATTCTTCCACCACGAAAAAAAGAAAAAAGAACGTACTTTACATCCATTTGCATAACTATAATCAACTTCTCACATATTCTGCCTGACCTTGAGGCTCACCGAGATTAGAAGCCTTGCCCGTTCCTGCGAATTGTAAGCTTACCTCCAACTGCTCTCCCTCCTGCTTGAGAATGCTCTGCTATTTGAATTCCCCTTCTGCACATATTGATTTGATGACTAAAGATGAGGCAATGGCATAATGCCTGCAGTTTCTTGGTTCTTGTCCAAGGACAAAGAATACCACCAGTTCCCTCTTTTGCATCTTTACCATCCCTAAGCTCCTGGCGCTATTGCTTAGCAGCTACAGAAATCAAATACTAACGTACTGTGCGGCCTGTGTCTATATGGGTGGTAGAACAGTTATCATTGTTTTTGGCTCTGTATTCCAGTGTGTTGGATCTGAAATGAAACAATGAGAATGATGTTAACGTGAGCAATGTCAATTTTAATTCAAATGCATATAGGAAGCACATACTTGGGTGTAAACTACTGTAATTTACAGTGTATTAAATGATCCCAGTTCTTTACTTGTACAGTTTCCTTTCCTAAACCCCTATTTGTTCAGGCTTGGTGACATCTGTACAACTCATGATGCACCTCATGATTTGATTTTACTCTCATTGAATGAGTCTCAGTGCATCATTATGCAAAGCTATTTTTATCTAGAGTTTCTAGATTATCATTTGCTCCTTTATGTGTTTTTCCAACTTTTATACAGATATGCTTCAACGTGAGTCCACAGCTGTCTGAGGCCAGTAGCAAATGCATCAGTGTTCAGGCATAATTTACACAGTTATGAAAACAATAACACTTAAACCGTGAGCTGAATATCATATTAAATCAGTTACATTTACTTAGCGCAGTTGTTAAAACTACAAATAAGGCACTAACTAAATGTAAATCAAGTCTAATATTACAGGATCATTCAGTTAATTGAAAAGGAAAACATCTTACTGGTCAGAAGAGATCTTCAAATGGATTTTTGAGAAACTTTTTAAAAACTTGTGCAATTTGTAGATGGTAAAAATGAAGTTAAACAAACACTAACAAAATGCAAGGCATGCTAAGATTCAGTCCATCACTGTAATATTCATAGAGAGACTCAAGCTCCAGGCACGACATAAAGTACTGGTCACTTCTTGATTTCTTTCTCACATATTGCAAAATGTTTCATAGCATTCTGCGGAATGAAGTAGGGAACTGCAGTGTAAATACATTGGATGAATTATCTGTAAAATTACATCCGTTCTTTATTGTGTACACTTATCTGGTCAGGTTGTTGTGAGCCATTAATCAAAGAGCAACTAAAAGGTTAAAACTGGCACTGCGCACTTGAGCCTTGGGTAAATTAGTCATTTCTTTCAAAGCCACAGTGGGGGAATACGGGGCTAAATGACAAAAATGTTCATGTATGCACTACTCTGCAGTTACATGCTGGAACACCTCAAAGGTTTCATAAAAAAGACCACCTGAATAAAATTCACAAATTTTCAACGTTCTTTTTGGGCTGTATATAAACCTAACCAGGATTTGGGCAGAATCTTCCACTCTAATCAAGTAACATCGAATACATTTTTGAAAAATTGGCGTATTTTTCATTAATGTGGGTTATAAAAGCACAGAGAGCACTGTCTGAATGTTGATGTGTGTATGTTTTGTATAACAAATGAAATCTGTGTTCATAATGACCTCTCATCTGTAGCGGTGCAGGCGCACATCTCCCCTGCTGTGATGTTTATTGGGCTGTGGAGCAGATTCTCTTGGCTTTGGTTTAACATGATTGATAACCAAAATGAAACATGTCTGGTTGTGATTCTACTGGCAGATTAGAGATGAGGGTTGTCTGTCTTTGTAATCCAATAGGATGTCTTCAGTAAGTGATTGTTGTTTCATTATTGCAATCTCGTCTGATAATTCTAGACCATCTGCTGGAGAAATAAAGATTGCTCTTGCTACCTAATTTCAGTTCACTCTCATTTTTACCACTTCATTTCTGCAGCTCCACCCCTGCATTACTGTTGGGGAATACAACAGCTTGCTGTGTTTTATACTCCACTGCAGCCTCTTCATTTTGGGATGCAGTCGTGCACTAGCTTTGCTGTAACGACATTGACACGAATATCTAAACATTCCTCCAATGGAGATGATAACAGCAGTGTTTGTAAATGAGGAAATGCTGCCACATGCACAGCTGAAGAAGTAATATACAGTAGTAGGTATAGTCATGTAAATGATCAAAAGCCTCACATATACAAAATGAACTAAAACAAGAACATTTCCTTTTGGTTTGATATACATTGTGTTTTTTTGCTGATTAAAAAACGGACAAAATCACACAAATATCAAGCATTTCGTGATCAGTTAGACATTTGGGTGATTTTCTAGACTGCATTTGTATTACTTTGTCACTCAACTTTATAAATATTACAATAGTTATATTAAGACTCTGATTGTTTAATTTAGAGCTGTTCACGTTTAACTGTGGAATATTTTATGAATGTTTCAGATATCTGTGACTTTAACCATATTTTTAATTAGCAAATGAAGAAATCAAAGCTGCTTACTTAGTTATTAATGTAGTGTAATATGTTGTGCATGTTTGTGTGTACTCCGTACCACGATTTTTTAATTGTTCATTTGATATAAAATCCTGCTGTTCCTTTGCAACCACTTCCCTTTGCAATATTACTGAAGTTGTTTGTGTAGTTCTTTCAAAGTATTTATCACATTATGTCTAATATAGAGGTGGGTAGTAACTAATCAAATGTACTCCATGTACTCAGGGAACTCACTGCCCAGTGATGACACAGCTTGTACCATATTCATAAAAACAGCCCTGTCTGTAGAATGGGATGCATTAGAGGTGCCACACATGAACCTGAGGTCACTAAGGAACTGTAGTCTCTGGAGTGATGAAGCTCCACCCAATAGAGAGGAGTGGTGTTTGGAATCTCACTAATGTTTGGTCTCTAATGTTCTTGTGGCGGAGTGCAATCAAATCCTCACAGCAATGTTCTAAAACTTATTTCAAGGTCTTCCCAGAAGAGTAGAGGTAAAGGTAGAGAGTACAGGTAAAGGGAGAGGGGATAAACTCCCTATTAATGCCCAAACTTTTGTCAAAAGGTCAAAAGATATGTACACCTGTTTCCCCAGGTGTACATATTTCTGGACTAGTGGCAAATTGAATGACGACTCCATTAAAGTTGTTGATATATCTCAGAATATAAACTGATTTAAACAAATTCCAATTGTTACCTCCAACAACCCCTCATATGTTAAAATGTGTCTTACTGCTCTGAAATCTGTTTTTATTGAATGAGTAAGTCCTGTATTTACAACATCATTGCTCCTTAGATGTATGAATCAGAATTATACATGCTCCCAGTGGTTGCTTGGCCCTGACGTCTTCATAAATATTATTTGTGTGCTTGGGCGCTTGGTACTCCTGCTCTTGTCTCTGACTGGCATAGGGGAGCTCTATTGATTTCTCTCTGTCCTTTAAGCCTATGTTTTTGAACTGTATGAGCGTTTTCCCTCCAGTTGCTGTTTTATCTCCAGTCACTTCTTTGAAATGGTAATACCCAGAGGATGAGCAACTGCTGATAAGCACAACATCAGTAAGTGTTGTCACGTTCCCCTTTTTTTTCTTTTCTTTTCTTCCTTTTCTTTTTCTTTTTTATACAAAATCCTTTAAGGTGCACATAAAGAAAAGAAACAATGACTAAGAGGCACAAGGAAAGATATAATGAACGTTATTTGAGTGCAATTCAGTGTCCATTCAGCCAAGCTGCTACAGCTGCAGATGATTCTGCTATTGTGAAAGGACATTCAGTGTATTGTAACAGTGACACTGGAGAAAATCGACTCGTCCAGACCCACCCCACCCCACTCCCACCCCCATACCCTGCTCACAGATTTAGCAGTAATTCAGCAGTTCTTCATAAGAGGTTCTTGGACCTGGTCATCTCTCTTACACCCTTGTGAGCGAGACTGTTATAAAACTGGAGAGATCCAGACCCTTGTTTCTGTTTCTCTGATAGAGGGCAAATGTAAATGTCACTTATGTCAGGCTGCAGAAAGGTCTAGATGCCTGCGAGAGAGCACTAAATGTATTCTGACAGAAGAGGATGTCCAGAAAAGCCAGCCATCCAGTAAGGTCTACAAGCATAAGGATCTGCATCTAATAAGTGTTCTTGAGCACTATTTTTATCAAAGATGTAGCCACAGCTTACACAGCTGAGGTGTAGACACAATGCAAAGCATTTTGCAGCCATTTCAGGTCTTCCCATTCACAATAGACACCTTTTTATCTAAACTGAATATCATGAAACCTTCCATATTTATCACAGCTGTTATCATCATACAAATCATCAACAGGGAAAATGTGAAAGTGCCCCGGCTAGCAAAAGCAGCAGGTATTAAAGCCACTTGAGGAAATAAGAGTGGAATTGTTATTTATTATAAGAGAATGATTGTTTTTTGTATATACGGATTTCAATATATTGAAATGGAAATTCTTGTCTGGGGATGGTGAAGGGCATTCCAAAACCTCTTGTTTCTTGAATAGGTTGGTTTTGATGTATATTCTAGAGCTTTGTTTTGTTGTATCCAAACTCTTTTCTTCCCCAGAATATATTTTGGAATGAAACGATGCATTTGAAATGGATCTTAAATATAAAAAAATACATATCGATATCATTCTGTCCATATCTGTATGATGTTTTTGTATGTTCTAACATCATGTGCGGCAAGTAAATGCCATTTCCTCCTTTTTATGAAAAAGTGTTTTACATTAGATAGTGATAAAGAAGCTTTTACCTTTAGAAATGTCAAGAAGAATGTTCTGTTGTGGTCTCAAGCGTTACTATTCAAACATTAAATATGGAAATCTGGTCACCCCAGAAAAATGCCTGTGCAGACGTTGGATTCATTTGTTTTTTAGGTCACCCAAACTTTTGCATACAGTTATTCTGTGTGGTAGGAACTCCATTGCTGAACTCTTACTAAACATCTTTTGAAAAAGTAATCTCAAGTTTATTTCCTTTGAATAGTTTGAAGCGACAGCCTCTTTTATTTTAATTGTCTTCAACACACTGAGGGGAGGACACACCACAAGTCATTGGAAATCAATAGTCACTTAAACATGTACGCCTGAATTAGTTACAAGTCAAATGCTGCCGCAAACACGGTTTACTATATGATTAAAGGACTTCATCTGAGCGAGTGTGTGTTGTTTTTTATTTCATGGGTTGTGTGCATGTATTATTATGCAACAAAATTAAAAATGAGGTTCCTATTACTGCATGGATAAATGAAAGAAATGTTAAAAATTAATTGAGCTGTTTACATATAAGGTGAGGTGTGGTTTTACATACAGGAGATCTTAAGAACATTTTGACAGTCTTTATGTGTACTTTGATGTAGATTTGGCAGCTCTGCAGTAGAATAATGGGACTCTGTTGTTTTTGTAGCCATATGGCACCTCAAGTCAAATGTTGGGTGAAAATCTTGGCTAAACCCAAATGATAAAGACAAACCAAACCTCGAAACAGTGTTTATCTATTCATCTTGACTCTCCAGGATACGGTTCAGAGAAGTAGCTTGCTGCTGGAGTCATCCAGTACAATGCCATAGAACAGTGTTAGCACCTATTTAATTCATTTATTCATGAGTGTAATTGAAATATTAACGCCACCAGCAGATGCCAGAGGCTCGGCGCTGGGACCTGATCCCGCTCTCAAGGCACTCGGCACAAGTGAGGAATATTTTATTGACATGCCTCGCTGTGTCTCCACAGTGCAGGTTAATTTATTTCCCATTCCGACTCATGTACCTGGATCTCGGAAGTCCCTTACAAGACATCTAATCAGGATCCGCATTTGCAAAAGGCATGAAATAAAGACTTGTTTGCATATTTTGCAATGGCTCACATTATAATATCTTTTTTTTTTCATTTTCCCACATCTCAAAGTGGCCCACATTTTCATTTGCTAATAATATCAGTCAACGAAATTCCAGGCTTAATTTGAGCTGTATCTTTAACCTGCTGAATATGGAGTAGGCGGGCTTTTTGGTTCGGAGGGATGTTTAAGCTGATGTGCTGTGAGTGAGTGTGTTGCAGTGCGCGCCCACGCATTCCGCTAATTTTACCCAAGCGCAAGGTTTTGGTGAGAACAGGCTTCACCAGCCAAAGCATTTCTCCTTCACATGGATGGAATGAGTGTGTGTGACGAATGAGTGTGTGTGACCGTAGGTGAACGAGGTGAGGAGTGAGTGAAGGAGGATTTGGGGATGCAGATGAAGACAGGCTTGTGGAGAAGCGCAGGGGGAGGAACCAAGACGTTTCCTCTTTCTTTCCTCATGCCATGTGCTCTCTCTGTCACATGTCGTTGCCACGGCAGCGACGAGGAAAACACCACCCACTGGGACGCAGGGCCCACACTGGGCTGTCAGGCTGTCTCTCTCTCTCTCTCTCTCTCTCTCTCTCTGTATGTTTTTCTCTCTGTCTGTCTCTCTCTCTCTCTCTCTCTTTCTTTCTCTCCCTTCTCCTCCTACCTATTTCTCTACTGTCTCTTCCTTCCTTCATTTCTCTTTCTCTTTCTACTTCCCTTCCACTTGCCTTTTCACCCTTCTTCTCTTCTGTTTCTTCTTTCCATTCTGTCTTTCTCTTTCTTTTCTTTCATTTCTTTCTTCTTGCATTTCTCTTTCTTCTAACTTTCTTCTTTTCATATTCTCTCCTCATTCCACTCTTCTTTCTTCTTTCCTCTTTCTGTAGTCTTCATCTCTCTCTTTTTTCTCTTTCCTTCAGTGCAATCTTCTTTTATTCATTTTCACATCTTTTCTTTCTTTCTTCCTCTTCCTTTCTTCTTCTGTCTCTCCCGTTACCCCCCACACCATCTCACAACACACCCACCTTCTCTCTCACTTTCTCTTCTTGCTCTCTCACTCCTCAGGCTTTATCAAAGAGAAAAAATGAAACACAGGGAGATGGAACTGCCACTAGGCATCAGAGTCGCCACACTGCCACTGGAGAGGGAGCGAAGAGGGAGGAAGCACAAATGTCTTCAGGAAAGAAGACCGTGCGTGGGTGGGGGTGAAGGGGGAAATGATTTTCTACAAGAAACTTGGCATGGTGTGTGTGAGTGTGTCTATGTGTGTTTTGGAGGTGGTGATTCGGTGCGTATATTGGTGGTACATGTGACTGCCCTGGTCTGGCAGCATCTTAGAGCTTGCAGCTGTGCTCCTCTAGGTTACAGTTACACTCTTTTTCTTCTTGCCTCATGCTAGTGAAGTGCACTCTGGCTCTGTGTGTGTGCGTGTGTGTGTGTGTGTGTGTGTGTGTGTGTGTTTCTGGGCTCTTTTGCTGACTGTCAGGCCAGTTGTTGACGTGTTCCTGCTGACGAAACAGCTGAATATATTCTGACAGTCTAATAACATTTACTGTACTGGGCATTCATTGAAATTCAACAACACTCTTGAACTGCTCTCATGACTGGAATGAGCTTCACAACTGCTGTTCTCTGCATGAACTTCTATCCTTTACAGTGAAGTTATGTTCTTGCCTTACACTCAAAGTGAACTCTTTCTCTCCCATAAAAACACATCTCTCCATATTTTATGTTGCGCACATACTATCATGTCATATTCTGTAGCTGGTTTTTCAGCTTTTTTATATTCACTCTGAAAATGCCTTCTGCCCTTTCATTGGTCCAAAAATGGACATATATTAACATACATTATAGTTATGTGCTTTTTTCATCTCATGTAAAGTTACATTTCAAAGAAACAAGTTTCTGTTGCAACAGCTACAATACAGTCGACAGTTCTCAGATCATTTTCTGATAGACTCTGAGCACCAGTCGGTTGATTATTCTCAGTTGTGAAATGAAGATTCGTCTAATTTGTAAACATGTGAATGCTGTACACTAAACCCCAGACAATCACGGGGTTATGTTCCAAGACCACCCACGCATAGAGAAAAACTGCAAATATATGTTGTGGTAAATGTGGTATATGTTGTGCCTAAAAATGTCGATTTTTATAGTGTAAACCTTTTACTTTATGAATTTTACTTTACTTTACTTTACTTTACTTTACTTTACTTTACTTTACTTTACTTTACTTTATAAACCAAAACACTTTACTTTCATTTTAAACTTAATACATTACCCTTAAAGGAAGTGTGAAGGTAAACCCGTATATGTACTGTACAGTTTACACTGAACTGCTGTGTCCCACAGTGCTAGAATGTAAACACAGATGTTTCCCCTGCATAGACTGTACTGTAATTCACCCATTTTCTTTGGTATGCACTGTAATTTTCTTTGATACAAGCATGGTAAACACTGTATTTAATTAATTTAATTTACAGTAATAAAAGAACAAAACAAAAAGCATGAGAACACTCGAGACGCTCCACGGGTGAAATTCTGGACTGCAGCTGCCACAGATGCATTACAGGGCAGCAGCCAAGCAGCAGCAAGAAGAAATAATAAAAAAAAAAATGCTTACAATCCTCCCGCCTTTATTTGGGTTCTCTGGACAGTACCAAAAAATGTATAGTTATATTTTATATGGAAATGTAGTTGAATTAACGTTAATATTTCTGTTACAAAATTAGTAAATTACCTTTTTATTAATAATGTAGCACTAATATGCATGAAAAATTATACATTGCCATGAAAAAAGCTGTGACGCCCGGGCCTTGTCTGCCACGTCCCCTCAACCTCCTGGTGGTTGTTTATGTTTGTCCAAACATAAACAACTCAGCATGAGGATGTGGGGGTGGCAGACGAGGTCTGGATGTCACTTAAGCAAAACCAATGCGGCGGATATCCTTGAACAGTTATTAGTTCGGTTCTCAGAAAAAAATCCGCGAGAGACTGAACCAGCTGCGATTGTTGAACCGCGATTAAGCAGGGATTACTGTATCTCTTCGGACCTGGATTTCCATAAAAATAGCTCTGTGATAGTAACTGTATGAAAAAAAAATTCGAGCGGAATTGAATTTCATGATAAAAGGACCAGTAGAAATCCCAAAAACTACTCTACCTTACTGAATGTTAAAAGTTTTGCCTTATCCTGTAATGTTACTATATTGAAAACATGTTTTATTTGGAAATTGAATTGTAAATAAATAAATCAAATAATATTGTTACAAAATCTCGTTAATTTGATTCATAGATGCTTTGAATGTTTTAAGGGTGCAAGACCCACACGGTATGCTGTAAAGATGTGGTTAAAATACGAAGACCTCTTAACTGTTGGCTTGAGCTTCCCTGGTAAAGGTTAGAGAGAATTAAAAAGCCACAGGAGTCTCAACAACACTGGCAATTAGTCACCCTGCCCTTTTTACAAGATAAAAAAGAGGTGAACTTTTTATGCAGTCTAGCAGATTCACAGAGCGTGATAGTGCTCTGAGCCTTGTGGCTAGAACCTCACTCCTCCGTTGCTGCGGGCTCATGCTTATCCAAAGCTATCATGCTTTAGAAACAGCAGCAACATCAGCAAAGCTGCAAATATCTCTCCGACGTAGCCCAGATCACAGAACAGTACAGATTTCTGCAGCGCTGCAGCTCCATCAAGGATAAAGTCTGCAGTTTCATCTATTCTAACTTTCACCAGGCCATGTAATTCATGACCATGGGGCCCAGCTCTTAATGTTTAATCTACTGTCCTGGCTTTTGGCTGAAGTACTTGTTTGGAATGGACTAACGGAGGGGTAAAAAATGTGCTGTTACATTTTGTAATAAGTGTGGTTATCTTTATTCCCATCTTTATTATCTTCATTTCCATTTAAATAGACAGTACACTCCTCACCATAAAAATGTCAAGGCTTCCTTGGCGTGATGCCACACAAGAACCACTTTCAGTAGACCGTTCTTTAAAGAGCTTGTTGTAAATGAGAAATGTGAGTCTAATGAACCTTTTTTGAAGAATATTATGTTAAGGTTGTACACCTAAAAAGTGATATGTCCATTCCAAGGACATATTTAGGAACCTTACTTTTTAAGGGTGTACATTACACTGTATCTCTTAACCTCTCATGAACTGTTATACCTTTAAGTGTGGTTCCCCTTTCCATGGCGTGTTGTGTTGCTGCGATATCCCCAGAGGTTGTGGTAGTCAGTGACGTGAGGAGGAACTCTGGAGGAAGGTTACGAGGGAGATGTGTTGGGGGCGGGGCAAAAGGCTGTTATCCTCCACTTTCCGAAGTCACCCTCTGTCACAGCTCTTTGGACAGTTCTATTCATTTACAGCCCTATTCATCCACACTATAGTATTTATTTTTAGCTCAATTCATACAGATCTTCTGCCTCACTTCCGCTGCTCGCATGCTTTTTACACTGCAAACACAGCACCTCTCTCTACCCTGTAGCCCTCATTTCTCTAAAAAACCTTCATCTTAAAAATCACAACCACATCCCCAACAACAGCCCTTGTATTTGTTTACAGTTATATTAACCACCTATCTACTACAGCCTTTTGGGCTCTTCTAACTGTGCCTTGGATTAATTTCCACATCACTGATGATTCTCCACTAAAGCCTAAGACTCAGCTTAATCTTTACATGAAGTCACAGTAAAGCTGCTGGTTTGCATTTGTATAATCGCACACTATTATTTGTTGAGTTAAATTCAATTCCTTTTAACTCAGTTAGGTCATTGTCACTGATTTGCCTAAAAATGCCTCCAGTTTCCATTCAGAAACCCTTGCGAGTACAGGGAGAGTCAGGAAGGCCCTGCTTGCACGGCCACCTGATCTCACATTAGTGCCTGTGTCTTTGGCAGGGCAGCCCCAGTTCCACCCCAGTGCGTCACAAGACTGGAAGCACAGCTGACACTTGTGCTGTAGAGAGGGAGCGAGAACGCTGCAGCCAGAGTGGCTTTTAGATTTGGGGCTTGCTGTTGGATTTTAACATTTCATACTGAGCCGCTAATGCACTGGGGCTCGCAGCTTGTTTGTCTCACCCACTGATTTATTCATTACAACTAACCATCATGAAGTGCCTCACTTTTTGGAAAGTGATGAACCAAGATTTTAATGAAGATTTTCGAAATCTAGCTCTTCAAAATCGAGATGCTTTGTTATCTGAGGTTGATCTGGGTGTGGTATCTGACTTGGTGACAAGGCTACTAAAAGTAAGATGCTGTGTTTGTCTCCGTCTCAGCTGGGACGCTGATAAGAATTCATATCTTGTATTGTCTTTGCCCTCAACCTCTCTCAGTCTAGTAATTAGTGATACTAGAGTTATCGCTGTTTTTACTCATCTGGGGAATAATTCTCATTACACTGGGCACACAGTAGGGAAATAAGAATTGAACGCATCAACGTTTTTTGCACTACATATATTTCTGAAATGTCTGTTCACCAGATATTGGTATTAACTTGAAGAATCCACAATCAGAACTCATTAAAGTCCAGAAATAAAGTTATGTTATGACACAGGAAAATAAAAACACCCTAAGACAAAGCAGTACAGCAGGGCAAGGAAGGCAAGGAAAAAGGAGAAATCTGTAAGTAGTTAGAAAGTAATTGTACCTCCTGTCTGTGGAAGACTTGGAGGCAGCAGGTAAAATTGTTATAGAGAAAACAACAGGCAATGCACTGCACCGGCATGGCCTCTTTGCACGCTCCATTATTGAAGAAAAGGAATGTTGAAGCTCGTTTAAAGTTTGCTACACAGCATTTGGACAAGCCTGTGAAATACTGGGAGAATGTAGTCTGGCCAGATGAGAAAAAATTGAACGTTTCGGCTTTGATTCCATCTTTGGAGGAGAAATGACTCCGCGCATCACCCAAAAACACTATATCGTCTGTAAAGTTTGGAGGTGGAAGCATTATGGTGTGGGGCTGTTTCTCATCTCATGGTACTGGCAGGGTTCATATAACTGAAGGAACGATCAATGGTGCCGTGTACCGAGAGATTCTTAAAATTAATCCTCTGCCATCCATCAGGATAATGAGGACGAGACGTGGGTGGACCTTCCAGCGGGACAACAATCCAAAACATACAGCAAAGGGAATTCTCAGCTGGTTTCAGAGGAAGAAAATCAAGTTGTTAGAATGACCCAGTCAATCACCTGACTTAAATCCAATTGAACATTTGTGGAAGGAACTAAAGATCAGGGTTCACAAGCGGCTCCCCAGGAATCGTCAGGATTTAAAGACAATCTGTTCAGAAGGATAGGTCAAAATCACACCTGAGCACTGTAGGCGATTGGTTTCTTCATTCAGAAAGTGCCTTGATTCTGTCAAGGAAAACCAAGGCTTCTCCAGTAGGTATTAAAGAAATTTCAGTTCGGGTATTCATTGCTTTTTTCCTGTGGTATTGCACTTTGTGACAGATAACTTTATGTGCATTCATGTTGTAAATTATTTATATTTGTGGATGTCTTAATATCAGTGTCTGGTGAAAATATCATGTGACTAGCCTCATTGGAAATATATTTACTAAAGAAATAGTGATGCATTCAAAACTTATTTGCCCCAGTGTTTATGTGTGTGTTACTGAAGAGATGTCCACTTAGAGCAGCAGGCAGGAAGGTCTCCGAGATGGAGTCCAATTTCAAGTGCACTTCACATCATTTTACTTAGTAGTCTTAGGTGTCCTGCCTTAGTGACTGCCGTCCCATTGCTCTGACACCCATCTTCATGAAGTGCTTTAAAGGGGCTTGTCATGAGGCCCATGAATACCTGGCAGACCCTCTCACTGCTGGATAATATCATCACTAAACCCTTTAGCTGGTCCTCACCCTTCTGGATAAAAAGGACACTCATGTGGATCAGAATCACTCTTTTAAATATGCATGCATGCACACTACCATAAACAACATCATTCCCCATATTTATGTACTGCTGCATATTTTTATATTGTTGCTTCTATTTGTGGCAGTTTTTGCACAATAGCTTGTTATTCCTTGCCCATAAATATTTACAATCAGGCACAATTGACTACTCTGCTGCTAGAATACAACATTTGACACAATATTGTATTCACTCTCTGTGCCTTTGGTGCACTGCATGCTATGCTGTTCTGTACTGTTCATCTGGGTTGTTTGCTCATGTTCTTAAGTCTTGCTTTCTTTTTATATTGTGTTTCATCCTGTCCGCTCCAGTGTAGCATCTGTGCTGCACCATGGTCACTGTGTAGATGGTTGAAAGGACTACAGACACCTTATTGACTTGGCTTGAACTTGACTCATACATAAACATCTTCATGCAGTGGCCGGAGGAAAGCAATATTGCTACGCTAACTGGTGCAAAAATATCCAGTTATACTTTTGCACTTCTTATTTTTCTGATTTTACCAGAGAGTGAGCAACATACCAAAAAACTGACAACATGGTGCATGAAGTCATTTTCATGATGCAGAGAAGTTCCACAAAAATATTCATAAAAAACTACAAGGACAAAAAACATTAACTATTGAAGAAGAGACAGAAGAGCAAAAGGAAGATAATAACCCAGTGGACTGGCATTATGGGTGTGTGTCCTGTGCTGTTTATGCAGTTATCTCTATAATTGACCTATTCTTGCACAACCCTCAAGTATATTACTGTTGCAAAGGTGGGCAATTATTACAGAGCATTCCCACAATAATCCAGTTCAAAATAATGAGAAATCGCTGTGCACCAAACTATAATTAATCAAGTTAGAAAGAATGAAATTGTGAATGAAATGTGACTTTTACTGTCCGAGAGTTTGTGGCCACTTAGCTTCGCCTGATGGAATCTTCACCAAAGCCATTTTGCTTGAGGCAGTTTGGAATGGCCTATTTCGCTTGATATATGAGATATGAGATATGTTTTTATTTGTGTGTTTACTCGGGTTGTGAATCTGCTTTATCTGGTGCCTGGCACCTGATTGTGGACACAGGCCTACCTACAATAAACAGAGAAAAGTGTGTAGTGACATAATTCATCACAATTGTGATAACATATTGCCATATTGCCCGCCCCTAGTTTCAATCACTGGTCCTCTTATCGCAGGGGTCACTTACTGGCGTCAGAAACAGGATGTGGCTTCAGCATCACAAATAAAACCAATGTGGAAACTGGTAGCAGTTTGCAGATGGGAGGGAATGATGAAAGAGCTGCAATCAATGGATGTGGGCAGTGTGAGGCTCCCTGAGTCGTCTGATTCAGGGCCTGAATAAAAGAGCAAGACCTGGGGAAAGAAGCAATACTCTCCAACTCTAATGCTGAAACACTATGTGTGTGTTTGTGAAAGAGAATTCCAAGGATGCTGGTGGTCACCCAAGCAGGCATGAAGTGTAGGCAAGAGGCCAAAGTAGAGTGAAGCACAAACAGTATTGATCACTGCTCTTTTTGTACAGTGTGAATGGTCTTATAACCCCTGCTGTTTTTACACTACTACTAAGTGATGCACTGAATTTATTCATCATTACCATATGAATAACACAAATGACATCATAGCATTGCCAAAAGACAGCACTGTGTTTTGTAATATATTTTGTTTATGTGAACATGACATACCGGAATTTAGCTGGGGTTACATTACTAGTCTATGCTGGTTGCCTGTGATCTGCCGATTGTGAAAATGTCTGTGTCAATAAATGGGGGAGCAAATTGAGTAGTGTGCTGGGGGGCACAGACTGAATTTTTTACCTCTCAATTGATGATCAATCCAGTTGCAGTATACTGTATAATACAGGACCCAAAATACTAAACATTTGCGTGTTTCAGGAAGGAAACGGACACACTCTGCCTGTGTGCTACAGCGTCAGCAAACAGTGAGACAGAGGCACAAGCCTCAAACAAGTGCTGAAAGAATGTTTAGCATCAGAATAACACGGTTTAAACTCATGAGATCAGTTGCTTATGGGTGAGAAAACACTGTGCAGCGTACTCTGTGATGTGGCTGCAATTTGCACACACAGATCTGGTTTCACAAACTCTTTTTTCTTACCCAGAGTTGAATCACACACCTGGAGAGTGCTCTGGTGGGAAAAGACTTTATTTATCCACACCGCTCTCTTCACCTCTGAACATACAACTGGTATTTCTATCAAAGTAGGTGGGGCTAAACACAATTTGTGTGAAAAACAGCAGTTAGCAGCTTCTTAAATAGCTGTGAAGAGAGTGTAAAACATGTGTATTGAATTTACTGTATTTGTTAAAACAGTTATTTTAACATTTTATTTACAAATTTACACCTGACCAAGACTGAAAAATATGGGGGAAATATGTTAGATTTTTTTCTACAGAGGTGCGATCTAGTTTTGAATACTGGTCAGCTACACAATCTGGATGAATTCCTCCAGTGGTGAAAACCACTAGCTTGAAAGGGTTAAAACAGCAATGAAATAAAGAAAGCCAGAGAGCCGATGTTTACAAATGTAACGAATGAGTTTGAGCGGTTTGGATAACTGCCTGTAGAATCTAAACTAAAAAAAAACGTCCACATTCTGATCTCACTGGTCTCACTTCTCACACCTCATAATTCCATGTTTGTTTGCTTTCTCCATCTTTTCTTCAGGTTCACCAATAACTTTTGAAGTTTGAGATCCCATGTCATTTATTGTGGGAGACCTGATATTTCAGTCACTGATAAATCACCTAAAGCCAGTTAAAAAAGTGTGATACTCAATCTGTTGTGATATGGACTTTAAAAGTGCATCAGTTAATTCTGCCCCTTTTTCAGAGTCCTTCAGGAGTGTGTACAGTAAGACCAGTGTATTGACACACATTTTGTGTTTTGAGTGTGAAGAGTGAGTGGATCATCAAGTGTTGCGTGAAGTTAGCAAGACACTTCAGGCTTGAAGTAGCTGGGCTAAAGTAGCTAAATAGTGACTCAGGACAGTCCATTAAGGGAAGGCCTAAACGAAGGACTGGCATTTGTTTTGTGTATTAGTGGCTGGTGAAGGCTCATGAATGATTCATGGTTGTGAAATTAAATGTATTCCCTGTGCCCCTTTGTGTTTTGTGTGCAAAGTGCCCTGTAAGAGGGCAGCCATTTGTGTGGCTGCTGCTCCGGAGTGAGAAAAACAGCATCTTAGCAGCACACTGGATGTGCGAAGTGGTGGCTTGGCCGGGGCCAGGGGTGTAATTGTTCAGCAACAGCGAGTGTTTTGGTTTCCAGAGATTTCCTAGTGTCTAACACGCCAAGGCCCTCGGGAGAGGCCCTCGGGAGAGAAAGCACACCTACTGAAAGCCCTTGCAAGCAATTTGAGACCTTGTCGTTTAAGAAAACGCAGCAGAATATGACTTTCGGTTGTGCTGTAACCATGGAAACAATTCCTGACTTTGGAGAAAAATACGATTTTACTCAAAGAACACTCACTTGCGTGTGTATGAGTGCATACCGAATGAGGCGCAGTTTTGTTTGTATCGTCTTAGTTTGCCCACCCAGTTTGACCTAATTGTGATACTCGATCGCGCTTAACGTTTGGATGCAGATAAACCAGTTAACCTCTCAACAGGTATCCTGTTGCCATGGCAACAGCCGGGCCAACCGGAATGTCGGCTACTTCCTCTCTGCTCTGATTTTTCATGAGACGCGGCAAAACATCAAATCCGACGTGTTGCATTATGGTCCATCATTTCCTGCCATAATGATGAAACGTGCTGCAAGTTGGCAGGAAGTGTTCCCTCCATCGTGGTCCATCTTCCATACATCTTTGTTCCTTTATTAGGCGCTGACACACTATTTTTTCCTCTCTCCTTCTCTTTCTTATCCATGATCTGTTGCCCATGTTTGAGCCCTTTAATGATTAGGACGAGGCTCTCGCTCAGGAGAGAGAAAACACATGAAAGGAAAGAAAGCCTGTACCCCTTAGATGAGGCGGTGTGGAATTGAAAGAGGGAGGGAGTCATTCAGAGGGATGGAAAGAAAGAAGAAGCAAGAATCATGCAGCAGTTCTGTGTGTATATATGTGTGTGTGTATGTGTGTGTGTGTTGCTCCTGTGAGGCTGTGCCTGTGCCCACGCTCTTCCACCCACATCATCATCTCAGCACATGCAACACTAAATTCTTTTTCCTTTTCTTTCTCTCTATCTCTCTCCCCCTCTCTCTCACTCTCTCTATCTCTCTCTCTTTCTCTCTCTCACCCGCTCTCTCTCTATTTCTCTATTTCTCTATTTCTCTCTCTCTCTCTCTCTCTCTCTTTATCTCTCTCTCTCTCTCTATGTGTCTCTCTCTCTCTCCCTCTCTCTCCGTCTGTATACATATCTCAGCCCCTCTCTTGCAGTCTTCCCTCCCCTCCTTATCTCTGCCTGCTGTTCTCCCTTGACAACGAACATTTGGAATTATTTCACTCGGCCTCCCCGGAGTATACTGCAGTTGTACGCCTGCATATTACCTGCTTGAATCTATTCCATAAGTGTTTAGTGATTGTGTTGGTAATAATGCATTAGATTCGAGCGCCACTGATTTTGTGACGTTGCCAGCAGCCTACAAATGTTTTACTGCAGGCTATCAGAATGTTACAAGCTCTGTTGTAAAGAATGGATCACATAATAACAATTCTACTGGGCCTTTGTTCTGTGGGTTTAGCGTAAGAGGCTTGTGTGTGTGCTGAAGAAAAATCAAACCGAAGGAGTCTGCGCACTATAAGAGATTCTAGAAACAACTAGACAGAGAGAGAGGGGGAGAGAGTGCAGAAATACAGAAATGCAGCACAGAAGTGAAACAGCCTTTAAGACCCAGCACAGATTAATGAATGCCGCTCCCATACTGTCACTCCAAATCTGCTTCTAATGGTCAGACACCTTCTGAACCTGCTCTCCTTCCCTTTCTTACACTTTTTTGGTAAGAGTGTAGTGTTAGAATTAGCTGGGGCATCCCATTTCTGTGCTTTACTCTTTACCACAGGGCATGGGAAATACTGTGTTATTATTGTGATAAATTACCCAATAAACTTCAGAGCAAGGGTTTTCTGACCGTGGGTCACAGGATGGAAATAGATTGGCTGTAAGGAGGCTGGATCAGGGTCCTTGTCCCCCATGAGAGCACGGATGAATGAGGCATGTTTTAGATCAGTACAATAGTCTGCAGTTTTCAAGGTTGGGAGAGTTACAGATTATTGATTACCTTTTAGAAATGTAATGCATGGCCTGATCCAAAGGATTATTATTTTCAGGTAACATAAGCAGGAAATGTTTTGAGTGTTCGTCTTTTCTAAGTGATAATTAATAATAATAGAGAAAAACATTTTCAGCATGGCAACTTTAACCTAACGGTAATGCACAGGATCAGTATGGGCCACCTGTAATGAGCCGTGCATTATGTGTGCTGTGTGTACACACATTTGAAAATATCATTAAATATTTTGGTGGAGTTTTTCTGGTATTCAAGGTGGGCATGCACAGTTTAGAATACAGATATGACTAGAATATTGGAACTCTCAGGTTTACGTTCTTGTTTTTCTTGGAAGGTAACATTCTCCTCTCATGGGAATGACAGAATCCTTGCTGAACAAATGGTCTTTCTGTCAGTACTGTCTAGGCTTAACAGATATGGTAATGTCAGCATTGTCTCAGCCTAATAGATGTGTTCTGCTCTTCCACGTTTGTCTCATTCAGGCCTAACTCCCAAAAAACAACAGTGAAAAAAACAAGAAATTCACCTCCAGTTAACATCGTTGCTGTGTTAATAAACCAACACCGTTGCCATAGTTAACATGTTCGGTGTGAGATTTTTTTTTCGTCTCCCACCTTAACTCCCACTCAGCACTGTGACGAGCAATATATATTGCACAATATTTATGTTGTATCTGTGATCTGATTATTCTTTTTTCTGAAACAAGATACAGTTATTGTTTTTTGTATTTTAATTTCTGATTTCAGCTCAAACATTACAGTCTATTTTTGCTTTTTACTGTAAGCTGGTATATTCCTGGTATGCACCAGTGACTGTTATGTTGAAAGAAACGGTGGTCAAAACACAGAGCTGGTCCTTAAGGCAGATGAAAACTAAATAGATCGGATGTAATTACAGAATAAGCAAGTGCTCAGTAATTTTTTCATTATTTTTGTTTACTTACTGCTTTTATTGTTTCATCTGACAAAGCATACCAGATACTATGCTTGAATACTAAGCTTGAGTATTTTAAGACATACAGTATGTTGTGTGTTGTGTTTATAGTATGCAAAGTGTAGTAGTATATTTCTGCATCCCCTACCACTATGAGTGATGCATGCTCATGCATGAGAGGAGAGTTGCGAAAGTGTTACAGGCCATCTCATTCACATCAGGGAGGAACAAAGAGTCTTGAGGGAGGAACAAAACCAAGCTCTGTCCTTGTAAAACCCAGATCGAAGCAGACAGAGACCTACTACAATCCATGTAGTCAATCAGACTCACTTTTTCATGTGAGGAGAGCATGGTGAGATAGCACCACTGGGTACTAAGTACCACTGGGATTATCTTTTAGCTCCGTTCACTTCTCTGCGTGAACTTTGGCTTTCAAATGTTAGAATACAGAACGCATGCACCAGAACTGTGTCTCAGGTGGTGTGCTGGTAAAACACATCTCTGCAAGCAGAGATGCACTCCACAGCTCAAATCCCAAGCCGGCAGCACCATTTGCTGTTCTCAGCCAGAAGTCCCATAGGGCTGCAATTGGCTGAGTTCCCAAGGGAAGGGATTGGATGAAAAGGGGTCACTCTCTCACTGTCAGGCATAAACATGATCATATTCCTAGTAGACTCGCTGATGACTCCACCTACATACTGTTTCTTTTTACATATGGAGAAATTGTACATCAAATTTACGCCTACAATTCCTAGTGCTTGTAATGCTGCATTGTGTCTTACGGAGCCAGCTCAGTCAACACCAAGGATAAACAAAGGTGCTGGAATTGTATTGGTTTCTGACAACTGTTTTTTTTATAGTAGACAGATTTGACTGGTATTTCAAACACATAATTGATTATGTACTTTTTGTACAAGCAAAATGTTTACATGACATTTTGCTCTGCATTGCTAAAATAATTACATTTGTAATCACATAGATATAAATATAACTCACTGTTGAGTTAGGTAGATATATAGTTCCCATTTGTACAATTTCTACATCATTTTTGCATCAGCATCATGTATCATGTATGATACATGTATGAATCAGATACTGGCATAGCCATGAAATTCCCACATCAGTTCCTTGCTAGTAAACAGATATGTAGCATTTAAAAAAACGTGGGCTCATGTGGGCCTACTAATGTGGTTAATGTTGTTAAAAATCTTTTAAAATTAACATTACAGTCTTCACTGGCAGGAAAGTTGGCTAATATTCTCTGGAATACATTAGAGTTAATAGATAAATGATTTCATTTTGCAATGTATAGTTAGCTAATTGACTAACAATGTTTAAGGGTAGCACCAGCACAAAATGTTTGAAATACTTCTGTAAAACTTTGTCAGTCAACATAATTTCCTCTGCACAAATACAAATTAAGGCCTGATTATGTGTAGCAAAAGCCCAAACATGACAGTGGCACCAGTGGAAGCTTGTTTTGTGGTCTGAAGCATCACTGTTTCAAATAACTTTAAAATAAAACAGACATTCTCTTCTTCAAGTCAAAGAGGAGAAGGACCATCCAAACTGTTATCAGCATCAAGTCCAAAAGCATCTGTCATTGTATGTAACTGTGTTGGTGCCCATGGCAGAACATCTGTGTAGGTCACATATGCTGCCATTCAGACACAATCTTTTCCTCTCTTGCACTTCTGCCTGTGCTTGGTTAAGTAAGCAGAAACTGTGAATGCTAAGTTGTCCTGTCTGCAGTCCTGATCTGTCTCTGATGTAAAATGTGGCACAATATGAATTGCAAAATACAGCAAGACCTTGAAGGTTTACATAGCTGAAGACCTGCTGAAGGGAGAACAAAATACACCACTTATACAAATCACCCCTTTTTGTTTTTATTAGCATTTTCTATACTGCCCTGACATTTTTGGAATTGTGCACACTGGGGTTTTACACAAGTAACTTGAAAATCCTTAAATGAGTATTCATAAGACAATAGCCAGTGTGATCTGTCCAAGCGCTCAGTTAATGAGGCTCACAAGTAGAACTCAAAATTCAGCTCCATTGTGCAGCTCTACTGTGCTCTAACCTGTCAAAATACAGGAAATCTTTTGGGCCTTCAAAGAACTGTAGTTAAAAAACTGTCCTACTCTTATCTGAGCTAGGACAACAGTAGTGCAATTTTCACTGTACTCCATATCCATCCATAGTAGAACATTTTTTGTCACTCTCTCTCCATATGAGCACCGTACACCGTCCATATCAACTGCCACAATCATCCTCAGAAGTATAAGATTGATTATGCAATCCATGGTGGGTGCAATCCAGAGTAGTGCTGACGTAGTGAGGTTGGAGATAGCGGGCTGTCCGCCTCATCGCATATTCCTGAGAGAGAAACAGATAGAGAGAGAGAGGGGGAGAAGAGACTGGCCTCATTTTGTAATGGCCTGTCAGTCAAGCTGTGGTGTGATCACACGTGCGTGCTGTTGCGGGTGGTGGCTTCACACACAGTGAGGGAAGAAGGTTTTTTTCCTTCGCTACCACGGAGATTCAGCTGTCGGCCTGCGGCCCTGGCTCCCCCTGTTGGTTCTGCCTCTCTGCAGGTGGCGTTTTCTTGGGGTGGAGTGAGGTTGACAGTGACAGAGTCAGCCATTCATCTCCTGATTTCACTTACTGATTATGACTGAGCATTGTCGTATGTATTTTTTTTTTTTAAAAAAACAAGCTCTTTTAATTAAGCTGAAATCCTGAAACAGACAGCAAACTGCCTATATTTACAAGTCAGCTGTAAAACCATCAGCCTGATGTTGTGTGCTGCCCAAACAGATCTGACCCATTGAGGCTTGGACTCTGAGAGCTGTGGTGTCTGTGCTGTGATATCTGGCACCAAGACGTTAGGAGCAGAGCCTGTCTGGGAACTGAATTTATAGGATTTTGTTGATGTCTATGCTGATTTTGCTTTTCGGTCTGATTCTTAACCAATTCCTACTTATTTTTTTGCGAGAGGATACAGTACATTGCAGTTAGCACTTTTGTCATATTACTTGAACCTTCTTGACACAATGGCATGGTTTGGACTACTCTCTTCCACCTTGTTTAAAGTTTTAGTGGTGTAGAACCTGTTCTTATTTTAATTCTACAAGTGTCTATGTTTGATAATGTCACCTACTGTATATTGCTTTATTTTAAATTGCATTTCAAGTAATTCTGTCATTTTCTGAGCTAGACTGGTTATAGAATCAGATCATATTTGTTTTGTTGTCCTTAGTTATACAATGCAGCATTTTCTGATGTTAGTGGCCCGATGCTGATACTGGGTTTCAGATCAATGCCACAGTCACACTGACGCTGCTCTGATCAACAAAACATGGACCAAAATGGGCACTATTGTCTGAGATTATGCATGTGTAAGATTTATGTTTAAAAAGTAGATCTGCACCTAGCAGGTATCATTTAAAATAAAAAAAAATACTTAAATATAAATGTAGCAATTTTCTTTAGGTATGTGTGTGTTGAACTTAGTGCAAGCAAACATAAGCATTTTTCCTTATCTTCCATTTATCAGTTTTACATGACTAGCCTTATGTTGTACCACTGCTGTTGCATATGATTCAGTGTTGCAGTCTAATTTATGGGCATTCATGCGTTCACATTTATGGCTACAGATAAAGGTTTCTTTTTTAGGAAATAGGAGAAATTCATTGAGGCCGGATGAAAAGCATTGGATCTTGTGCCTGAATAATCCTGTGTGGCTTTGTGCAGTATCAGATAATGACAACATATGGTGTGAGATCCCACTGATCAAATCCCTGAGCCCCAACTGGGCCACAGCCTTGTGAACACTGAGCAGTCAATGTCTGAGCAGACCATGCCCAGAGCTTCTGGTCAGGACCATGCAGGCCTAGTAGGAGTGTGAAAATGCTCTGTATGTGCTGTGTTTGTGTTTTGGGGGAGGAATAACAAATATCAAACTTTTCAAATTTCATTCGAAATTTCATTTGAAATTTTCCACTACTGTCTAAATCAGTGGTTCCCAACCTTTTTTCCTTGATGCCCCCCTTGCCTGTGTCCAAGACAAGCAAGGAACCCCAACTCACACCCCCACAGACGCCCAAAAAGAATAAAATGATTAATTACAAACATTTATTTGCAAAAAAATAACAGTCGTTGTAGGTTTTTGGTCTTATACACACACACACATTTATATTTCACCCTTTAAGAATTTATTGTGTTCAATTATAATTTTGGTAAACTCAATTCAGCCAAAATTCTGCGCATCCCCTGTGACCTCTAGCGCCCCCCTAAGGGGGGCCCAGACCCCAGGTTGGGAACCACTGGACTAAATAGTTTCTTCAGTCACATTAGTTCAGTCAGCACACTTTTAAAATAATTTGAAACTAATTAATCATCCATTTTTAGAGTTGCATAACCATAACGGTACTTAACAAACACATTCACACACACAGACACACCTAAGGGCCATTTACCATCTCCAGTTTGTCAGACATGCATGTCTTTGAACTATGGGAGGAAACCGGAGTACCCAGTGGAAACCCACACAAACATGGGGAGATCGGGTCCCCAAATTAATAAAATCTAAAAGTATCTTTTTCCTGATGCATGAATCTTATTCTAAAGATTAATCATACAATTGAATCATTAAAAGATAGATATGATTTTTCAGATATTTATATCCCTAAAGGGCTTAGTTTCTTTTCATAAGGCAGATTTTGTGAATGTGTGATACTTCTGGTTCTATGATTTGGAGAAATGTATCCTCATTTCTTTTTGTGTCTCAAAATCAATACCATGCATTCAGTTATGTATTATTACTTAGGGAAGGATCAGAATAGCAGAGAGAAGGAAGCTGGTCTATTTCTCCAGTGGGATGGAAGGATATGGGGATGCTGGATTGAATGACATGATGAAATTCGACCTGCACCCGTGAATTTGAACCAGAGTCTGTTAGGTTCCACCGTGATCAAGACTCAACCCTGTCGGCTTTTTGCCTTGTTCTGTAAAGAGAGACGCAGTCAGTGGTCAGAAATGTCACAGGGCAGATGTGCTGAATGCTCTACTTCTGGGAATAGCATAGATCTTTTAGCTGTTAGGCAGATGCCCTTTATTGAAGGTGACTTTGGGTCTGTTGTAGATCAGTGGGTTTTGCAAGCCTGGTCTTGGACCACTCCTGCCCTGCACTGTTACGCTGATACTCTCAAAAGTAAATGTGATGTATCAGTGCCACTGCTGGTCTCTAAAGAGTCTTTGCATGGATTTTTCTTCATGGAGCCATCCTTGTAAATATAAAAAGTATGAAGAAACTTTTCAAAAATGTAAAGCATATCCACATAAGGTTCTGTACCAATTAACAGTTTGACAGTTTCTTTTATTAAAAGCTACTTAAAAGAAATGCAGACAGGGAAAGTCAAACCAGTACAAAGGACCCAGAGACTCTGGCTTTAAAGACAAGAGCCCATAATAGCTTGATCCACTTAATAAAGTACACATGTTAATCAAGTTAATCAAATGTAGACCTTAAAGACAAATAATAATCTTTTAGCGACAACCCTGCTAAAGCATGTTTCAAATCATGAAGGGCTTTATATTAAGCAGATTAGCTGTTGAGTTAATTCAGCTTGAGTAGAAGCAAAGAAATCACAGAAATACGCAGAAGGCCTACCAGGACCGTGAAGCAATGGCTATACTGACAGGTGGTTTGATTTAGGTGATTAAGATTGCTAGTTTAAGCTAAGAGTGAATATAAACATCATAGTTCTGTTAGAAAGAGAATGGTTCCATTGCAAGCAGCATAGTTATAATGTAAATAGCATGGTTCCATTCATCTTCATCCCCTAATTTTAGCTAGCTAGTTAGTTAGTTACCTAAGCTTAGTGCTGTTACAACATGTGGTCCAGTCTGATCTTGGACGGATTATGCTAAATACATTCAGATATGTAAATGCTTGTATTATCCCACTGAACATTCTGCAGATATCATAATATATTTAAATGAAAAGGAGAAAAAAAATTCTATGTCATGAAACTCAAACATGCATAAACTACTTGCATCATGAAGTAGAATGGGGGAGGCTTTTACACTGTATGTAAGTCAGACTATGCTTGTAATAATGGGAACATAAATTGATTTTTTAAGTGGAAATATCCAGTGTCTGAGACAAAGCACTAGACAATGCAGCTCACCCAAAGTAACTCGTGCTTACTAGTACGTTTTCAGCGATTATTGGTAGAGAGGAAGCAGAGCATTCCAAATCAAAGCTATTCAAGAGGGCTATCAGCATCCTTTTTAAAACTTCCTTTAATTAATATGATTAGATGTTACCTTGGATTTGTGTTTGTTTGTTTGTTTGTGTGTTTGAGGGAGTCTAAACTGCTGCAGCTCTAATCTGAGTATACTGCTTAGACCTCCATCACTTCTTCTTTATTTAGAGCAGAAAAAACGGGACATATGCGTACGCCACACAGAGACACAGTGGTGAGGTTTACATATGCGAGGGATTTCTGCATTTTTGATGCAGTATAGGAGGAGTTTGGCTATGACCTACTTCAACTGCTATTGGAGCTCCATGTTCATGCTGTGCTCTGCAAACTCACAAATGATTCAAACAGAAGTCAGCCATTTTGGCATTTGAGGGGTTTCCTCTCTCTGTAAGTGTGTGTGTGTGCAAGAGAGAGAGAGAGAGAAAGGATTTGAGAGATGAAAATTAATTAGTGAATACAGATCAAGACAAATGCACGATATTTTTTTTTAAAGGCCTATATCTTACATTTTTCTTATGTTTCATGTTTTCCACTGAGGTCCATTTATGATGTGTTGTTTTATGCACCACAAACAGCCATCAATCATTTTTAAGTTCCTTTAAGACTGATGTATTTAAATAACCTCTTTTCTGTCTGGCTACCATGTATTCTGATTTATTCCAAAAATATCCCAGACTGAAACACTGGAATCACTATTAATGGCTTTACTAATGGTATTAGTGGTATTAAAACAAGGGCAGGTTTGTCAGGATATGGGTCCTTAAGAATGGAGAAGGAAATCTGAAATAGCGAGTTCATGAAGCCTCTTTGGCTGCTCTGGAACTCACAGAATCTGCACAAACAATGTGAAAAGGTTGGCCACTACAGGAATTTTCAGGAAAACATAAAAAAGGAATTACACAGGAACCGCCGTGTTGGCCTTGACACTGAAAAAAATACAAAAAGAGGCATCGTCATCCTCTCTCTCGCTGTCTTTCTCTCTTACTCACCTACCTCTCTTGCTATTTTTCTATTTCTCTCTCTCTCTTGCAAGCATTCTCTCCCTTTCCCTCTCTGTAACCATAGCAACGCTGTGTCTGACACTAAGTCCTCATATGAGACAGTGCTGTCCATTTGCTCCTACTGTAAAATTTGTGGTCACTTACAATGCATAAGTGTGTGTGTGTATGTGTGTGTGTGTGCGAGTGTGTGTGTGAGTGAGTGTGTGTGTGTGTGTGTGTGTGCGCGCGTGTTTGTGTCTAAGCCAGAATCTCTCCCATAATCATGCTACAGCAACTTAATGAAACACAAAGCAGTCATGTGTTCTTTCATTTGCAGGTGTCTATCTCGTATCAGCCAGCCACCTGGCCCGTGGTTTGTTCTGCGCTGTGTGGATTGATGAGTGATTGCTGGAGCTCATTGTTGGCTCCTCTAGTCGCTATAAAAACGTGCAGGCTGATGAATCTGTGTGCTGGTGGCTTTGTGCCTCACAATCAGAGCCGGGCAGCAGCACTCAAAGCTCTCCATCTGAACAGGCTCTCCAGCCGTGCACAGCACAATGCCTCTGCATAATTTCTCACTCCACTGCATCGGCAAGCAAGGCTTCGTTTTCCCCTTCCTCCAGTGTAGGTATGCTTCTGTTACCTCTGCATACCACAGGCATGCAGTAAAAAAATTTCAAAAAACATACAGCCACTATCTCCAAATGGACCAGAGGGCAGTCAACAAACAAGATGTAAGAGAGACCAGCTGGTCATAAAAGGCCAGTTCTGCCCCTCCTTAGCAACTAGAAACAACCCTAGTCAAATGAGTGCCTGGTCTTAGAAATGTTGTTTCATGTTGATGTCTGAAAACACACAGATATTGTGGAACACACTGGCATTGATTGTAGTTGGTGGGGTGGAGAGGGAGTACAGATGCACAATGCATATAGTCCCCTGTATGAGAGAGAACTTGGGAGTCCAATGCTCTCAGTAATATTAGAATTTTCTGGTAAAACATCTAAACATAAAGGAACCTGGGTCATGTATCTAGAATATTTCTTTCCAACATCTGAATAAGGTCTACATTATAATGCACCCTAACATTATAACATTAAAATCATAAGCTGTTATGATCCTAAACTGCCAGCTGGACTCTGTATGGCTCCTCAGACAGTAGCATTGAGTGAAAATTGAATGAGCTTGTTTCTCTAAATTGGTTTTATAGCTCACATAGAGTTATGTGGATGGATGCTGGACATTGTTGTCAGTGGAGTCGGAACGGAGTGTGCTCGGATGTGGACTGTAATATGGCCATGCCACTCAGCTGTCCGCCCCTTGCTCTGCCCTGTGCCCAGAGCAGGCAGGTTGATAAATGACACCTATTACTCCAGACATTATGGCCAGGCAGGCCTGAGGTTTTAGAGGCTGGAGCAACAGGGTAGGCTGGTGAAACGGCCCATCTTATAAATACACAGCTCACACCCAGCACAAAGAGTGCACTCTCAATTGCATCAAGCATTTCCCTGTACTGGACGCACGACTGCATCAACATTAAGAGCTCCGGTGCTCCTCGAGAACCAGGGTTCTGTAAGAGATTTCACTGATCCTGGTGATGAAAAGCTGTTGTACACATTTCTTGCTTGCAGAACATGTTTTTTTCTCTCTAACACAAAATGCTTAATGAACTCCATCAGGGTAGTGGGTATAATGAGAAATAAATGGGAGAAGCACATGCACTGAGGAGACTAAGCCTATGAAATGGGGTTTCATGACAGAAAGGGAGTGGTAGAGGGAGTAATTACTCGTCCCCAGCGCAACTGAGAATCGGCGACTTCAACACAACATAATCTTCCAGTAGCATCTGGGTCATAGGGCTGGATCACTGACTTGCTGTGTCACTGTGTGCTATCTTATCTGAACTTTCCTTAAATGTTCCCAGCTTGGACATACAGTTCTAAAAAAGGTTCAGGACCTCTAAAAAAGTTTTAACAGATCTCTTTTACCGAAGCATCTATTCAGCTACGGTTTTGAAAGTGAAGTTTATGATGTATTGCCAGGGGGTCCATGAATCATTTATTAGTTTTTAAATTTGAAAAAAGTGTCATGGGTAGGGACTTTACTTCCAAAAGAAGAATAATAATAATCATTTCTACCTGAGTCAGTAGTCTATAAACTTTGACATGAGCCATTATCCCATACACTTTATGACTTAGGAGTGGGCAAATATGGGAAAAATATTTCTCAGTTCTTTTTTATGACACATGGTAGTTATTGCAGTATTTAATTTTTCTAAGCAATTCCCAGAAGTGCCACGTTTAAATATTCTTTCAAAACTATGAGTTTATATTATTTTTGCAGTCTGGACTGCACTGAAATTAGTCAGACAGGATTAAATATGCTGTTTTTGTAATAAAACTTGCTGTTGGCCTGAGCCCATTAAGGGAAATTTAAATTATTTAATGCTTAGAAAGCATAAAAGCACATTATAACAAAGGTTATAACGATAATGATAAAACAAATCACCATATTGCCCAGCTTAAACACTAAATCACATACTTACTTTTCTATCTTTACAAGAAAACAACCACAGACAAGTATCTAAATCTACATATTTGTCTATTGTGTGTAATGTATAATGATTTTATTTTCACACTGGAAGAGTGGAGAGCTGGAGAACACCTGCTTTGGTAAAAGGTTTTTTTCTATGGCACTGTTTCTATTTCTGTCATCTTTTACTCGATGCTTTTTAAGAATGCATATGTCCAATTGAGTTCAGATTTTCTTTGCCTTTGGTGGCACAGCAATTCTTTTCTCATCAGAGTGTTTGCAAGTTTAGGGTGTTTACAGCTTGTTTATGAGCTTGTTGAAGCAGTCACTCAAACTAGATCAAAAGCTGTCAAAAAGAGGATCAATGCTCCATTCATGGAAACCATGTCACTGTTACCTCGTAAAACAGCAGTCTGTGGATAATGGTCTTTTTCAATTTAATTCTGAAGTTCTCTGGCTTTTTAAGGCTTTAGCACCTGCGAAGGCTTTACTGCTTTCTGGCAGAGATGTTCACAAGTCATTTTTACCAAATCCAAGTCAAAACTCAAGTCTTTGTGCTTGAGTCCAAGTCATGTCTCAAGTCTTTGAGTGGCAATGTTTACAAACAGCATTTTAAAAATGCTAAATGTGGCATCTTTGAGCTGTAAATGTTTAGAAGTTAGGCTAACTGGCCACGCCCCACGATTACATTTGGCTGTTACTTAGCACGGGGCTTGACTGCGTGCTGTGATATGCCCTCAGAAACATGGACTTGCTTTAAATGATCTTAAATCTAAATGTTAAATATGAAAAATATATCTCCACTCTAAATGTGAAACTCCACAGTTAGATGGGACTCGGTGACACCTTTCCAACGACCCCTCGTAAACCGTTATTAGCTGAAAACCGTTCACCTCGGAAAAAAGTAATGGGACACCGGGACGAGGTGAACCGTTTTCGGGTCGTTGGAAAGAGTGGAAGATATAAATAAATAATTCCATGATATGAACATGGTTTACGAGTAATGACTCACGAGTCACAACACCCTCAGACTCGAGTCCCCATCTCTGCTTTCTGGTAAACAGCATCATGAAGAAATGCCACAGTGTAATCTTGGTGTAATCAAAGATAGAGGTCTGAGTTTTAGCGATCAGGTTCAAGTTCAAACATTCAACAATCAACATTCTGATCATAGGTAAGGTTAGAGATGTTGTCTCAAAGCAAGATTTGGACATATCTATGCCTTTATATCCTGCAGCGTTCACATTTGCAATGCTGTTATCATTGGCCTCCCCAAAAAAAAAACTATGGACAAAATACTACTGTTAGAATTCTCACTTAAAAAATAATAGAGAGCCCATAATTCCAAAAGTATTGCTCATTGTTTATTAGTCACTCTGTGGTTTGATCCTTAAATATGACTCTGGTAAGTCTCTTATATCGACAGGATCTGGTCAGCTAGTGGTTCCCAAAACTGAAATTAAACAAGGTGATATGGCCTTTATTCATTATGCTGCCCACTGAAACCAGACCCCAATGGGTATCAGATCTGCTCCAACTGATGCCAGTTTTTAAAAAGTAGCTAAAAACAGTCATATCTGTATTTTATGGCTTTCTTCACTTTTGTTGAACATATTTTTATTTATCTTGAAACTCACTTTTATTTTATTGCTTACCCTTATTGCTTTTGTGCTGATTTTATCTCTGTAAAACACACTAAATGTTTCCCATGTATGATAATGTGCTGTATAGATAAATAACCCTTGCCTCAGATTTTCAGTCCCTAAAGTGTGTCACTGTTCTGAAAGCTGTGATTAAGGCTGATGAGATCACATCACATGAATGAATGCATTAATATTGACCAGTCATAAAATTCTTCAGTAGTTTGTACTCATGTAGGAGGGGTGAATATAATCACATGTTGGACATGGCGTTCCTATGCACAGTATGCATACTAATGCCATAGTAATGCTGAGGGAGATAAACCGAAAGGACTTGGTAACTTTGCAGAGCAGAAGAAGACAGATGAAGATTGGACTGAGGGAATTAGAGAGTGCTCCACTTTCAAAATCTCCAAAGGGCCAAACAAAGCGCTGGAGCTGCCCTGAGCCTTGGGTCCCTTCCTTCAGAGACATGCTGGCTGCACATCTCTGCCTTTTATCCTGGCCCAGTGTTACACCACGCACTGCATCACCACAATTATCCAAAATGGCAGTAATTACCCCCACCTCCCCTCCTCGACTCTCCAGAGGAGGCATCCTGGGGAGAATGGAGGACCTCGGGCCAAGAAATAATTAACTTGATAATGGCCTCCCTTTCCTCAGCCATTCCTCTCATTCTATCTCTTTCTATGTTTCTACTAATTACACAGATCCTGTATATTGTTCCTGGTCCATTTTCATACCAGGACACTAATATCTTATTTTCCTACATACAAGTTGCAAACATTCCATTGTGTCATATTATGTTGCATTCTAGATTGAGATTGTTTCCTTGGACTATATGATTCAAGCTTGTTGATAATGCTTGTCACATAAATTGCATTCTCACCACATGTTTTTAAGACTTTTCCTTTCTAATAGTCTCCCGTGACAACACTGCACTCATAGGAGGACAGCTCTTGTTTGCCTCTTAATTTTAATGACGCATATTCTCGTGGCAAGAACTGCTGCCAAGCCACATAACCTGTAGTACGCTTATTCCGTCAAGCCTTCTGGAGCCCTCATGGTCATTGCAGACTGCTAATAAAGGTTCAGTGTGTTTGAAGTGAACTGGCTGGCACTTTTCACAGCCAATTTGGGCTTATCCTGGGATGTGAGCTTCTCAGACCTCTATAAAAGTAGCATGGCAATCTGATGATAATCTGGACCTGGCTATCCAGCTGTGGCCATGCATAGCCAGACACAAATACCTGATAGAGTGAACAATCCTGTCTGGTCCATAGGAGAAACAGAATGACACATAGGACTTACTGATTCTCCCTCCATGGGCTTCCTCAACTGCACACTATATGACCAAAAGTATGTGGGTCCCTGCTCATCACGACTATATGGACACCCCATTCCAAAACTGTGGACGTTGATATAGAGTTTACCCTCCAAACCCCCCTTTGAAGATCTACCAGTTGCCCCCATCATCACCAAACATATTCAAATATGTATGTAACACTCAAAGGGCCATTTGGACCAGGTTTGCACAAAAGAGAAAACACTGGGAGCCGCAAATCCTTTTTGACACTGCATATATTGTTGTTTTTACTTCTATGATATGTATGGAACTAGACTAGTGTGTTACTTGTGAAATTGTATTTATTAAAAAAAAACCATTTTGAACATTTAGAACTCTGTAAAAAAGCACAAAAAATGAACACATTGTATTTTAATGTTACAAGATCACAATAATCTTCAAATTTCGAACTATAATAAAAAAAACTATTAATAAAAATAAAATACACTTCACATCTAGAACGGCCAACAGCGTCAATAGACGTAATTTGATCAGAATCAGAATCAAAATCCTGTCTGTTGGCCTATAGGAGCAGCAAGCATGCTCTGTAAAAGCTATATGTGTGCGGTGTAGGCACATGTAAACACATAATTTTAGATATCGTTGTTGTTTTATACTGTTGTGCTTGAGAAACACCACTGACCGGAATCAAATTGCTCACATACTCGGCCAATTCTGATTATGGTTTGGATTCTGATTCTGATTCGGCAATTGTTGGCTGCAGCTTGCGTGGATGTGTGCCGGCAGGCTGCAGGATTAAATGCTCAAACATACTGCAGCAGTGTTGTATCAGGAAGAGTCTTGAGTGAAACTGGGCACTGCGTCAATTGACGCACACAGCCGTTATAGGTATATCCAGGTAGCCGCCAGTGTTAAATTATTATTTATTTTCAAAAGCCACAGGGATTCGCAACATAAGGATGAAAGAACAGTTTATTGAACAGTATAATAGTTGTATAAACTGTAAAAAAAAAATGGTTAGAATGACAGTCTGTTATTCCAATATTTTATTACTGTGTTGCATGACTTGTTGAAATTTCCCTGCTCAGTTTTCCTAAGTAGTTTATTTTTTGCACTTGTTGAAAAAAAACAACTATATTTATAGTTTTTAGAGTTTTTTGTCATTCGACTCGTTTGGAAACTTCAGAAAAACAAAAGAACATATCACACATTGGAAATGTATTCAAGTATTGTGATATCATTTTTTGCCATATCGCCCACACCTGTGTTTAGCAGTCACTCCGTTAAGACCAGGTTAGACCTGAGTGCTGGCTGCTTCACTGATGCTTGCTCAATCAATGCAGCCTCTCAGTCAATACTCTGAGGCCTGCTGTATAAATGTTAGCAGAGGGTACTGGGGCTATTCAGTTCAGTTTCATACTGCAAACGTGAGAATGTCTCATGCTAGCTCACTCTCAGCATCCCAAAGCTCAGGCTGAAAAATCAAGGATGATTTGCTCGCCTGAGTGGAGCTGACTAAGTCTCTAAAGCCAGTGATGGGAAACAAACGTGCCGAGCTTTTGTCTTCTTTACTCCTGCACTTATGTATTGTAGCCTGCTGTTAGTTTATGTGTGTACACTGTACATTGTGCCTGACTCAGATATCACACATTTTACTCCATCAGTCAGAAGCATGTTCCTTAGCAGAGTTTTCTTAAAGAAATTCAAAATCTCCATTTAAGGTTAATTCATGATGCATGCTAAAAATGACTATGACTAAGTATTTTTTTATGCATTAATATACATTTAAATTTAGTAAGATTATTTTCTCACGTAAAGCTGCTGTTTTAGAGATACTACTTTTTAATATAAGAAAGGAACATTACACTCCCGAAACAGGTCTCTTCAGCCATCCTTTTTTCATTATGGATGCATTGCCTGGTGTCACACTTCAGACTGGATGGGCCAGGATGCTGGGGGTAATGGTAATGGGGTAGATTGGATTCGGGAAGTCCTGACTTTAGTCAGTAATAGTTATAATAACTATACTCAGCTTTTTGTCTTAGTGTGGAACTGACATTTTCTTATGATATACTTTCCAGCTTGAGATCTAACATTGTCATAAAAGCAGTACTTGGTCGATTCACTCTCTCTAAATTCTTGACTTTTATACCCTGAGTTTAAAAAGTCTTTCTGGGAAAACTTTGTCATCCACATACTCAGAGAGAGAGAGAGTAGTTTGGTTTCATGTGACCTAATCATGGCAGTGAACTTTGATCATCAGCTTAGGACAACTTAATGAGGAATTAAAAATATTAATTTTAAACTTCTTTTACAGCAGTTTACACAATTATGTTGACCTAAATGCAATATAGCAAAAACAACTGATCTGATGATCACCTTATTACAAGATTTTTTGGGGCCATGAACTGATTCCCTTTGATCTCTTTTTTTCATATTTGTTCTGTAAGCTTTTCATCATTTCTCTCTCCCCCAACACTTTAAAGCAGAGTTCAGGCTTAGCAGAGCTGCTGAATTTCCCTTCTGGACAGATTTGAGGTGTCATATGTGCCGACCCTTTTGTTTGGTCTAATTTTGTACATGCCATTACCAAACTCCCTGTGCAAAAAGCAGATTGTGTGTGACAGGCTGTTCCTCATTTGGAGCCACTGTCCTTCTGTCTGACTCTCTCTCCCTCTCTCTCTCTCTCTCTCTCTCTCTCTCTCTCTCTCTCTCTCTCTCTCTCTGCGCCGGGGGGCCTCAGGTTGCTTATTTGAGTGCAGTAATTTGCCATTGACTGGAGACAGGTGCAGCTGCTACCGTCGCCACCGTTAACAAGGCGTTTCATCATGGTTAGCTAGCCTTGATTATCCCTTGATGTTACCACAATAGCATGACTGGCCGTTTTGCGATACTGTAGATGTTCATAGAAATAGTTGCATTAATAATGCTTAGTCCTCTGTCCTCCCTAAGGCATTCAACACTACCATTGCAAATCTGAGCAATTAATGTGTCCTTATACATACATATTTGCTGTCAGACCTGCACAGCTAATAGGCATTTTAAGCCTATGAATACTATTGAACTCCCTAATGTTATGAAACACTGTAAGTAATGAGTCTGTTTTTTTCATGGTATTACTGCCAATAGAAAGCTATAGAGCTTTGATAAATATGCACAGGGTGTAAACCCAGCTGTAGTTTTACTTATTACTGATGCTATAAATATAGTGATGCTTTGTCCTCCTCAGCTTACTTTCATTACAAAAATAAAGAATTTTGCATCAGGCATTGTCTCTGTTGGATTTCGTGTATTCACACTTTTTAAGGAACATCATTGTTTTTTTTGTTTTTTATTATTATTTTAGTGGCACAAGGGGGACCTACACAATTTTAGGGAGGTGGTCTGAATGTATTGGCAGATTGGTGTATGTCCTTTATTCTGATGCACGGTGTTAGCGCAGCGGAGATACAGTCTCCTCTGTGTTTGACTGCGTGGTTGTTTGAGTATAAGTGATTGGGACATTTACTGGCTCTGAGGTTGAGATCATTGAATAAGAACTGGTAGGGGCTCGGTAATGGGGCTCTTTTGCTCTGTCCCCAAACAAATAGAAGGCTTTGAGGATGCTGAGTGGTGTGTCAGCATTATGCCATTTCTCCACGGATTCAAGTTTGTTCCTAAAAGTCACTTCTGAGTTCATTCCAATCAAAAAGCTCTTGTGAGACCTAGCCAGTGCTAAATATAATTGTCAGTGCTGGCCTTGGCTTCTTCTGCATGTAGTGTTCAAATTGTGAAGACAGGGTTCCCATGGCAACATGGTCGAAGCCAGCTTGGCAGATTCTGGATATGTGCCTTAAAAGGCAAATGACCACATGTGCTTGACGTCACTCAAAAGCACATTTTCATTTCAGAGTAAGCGGCTCGACTACGGAGGTATGGCCATCCTTTCATGCCTTTGAATGCCGTTCTTTGTTCGCTGATTGGGCCCTAGTTAAGCATAATATACCAGGAACTGAATGTGTCACATGGCGTTTTCTTGGCATGCCATCAGATTTTATTGGAATGCTGCTCCAGTTCCATGGAAATCCATGACAGATTGATGCAGTGATCACTGGCAGCCTGAGGGCTGTAAAGACTCGAAGGACAATGGTCCTGACCTTCCCTATTTACTATGGCTGATTCCAGTTACTGTGATTTTTGAACATTGCCTTAATTAATTATTACTGTTCCTATAACCTGTTATGTGGCTATTAGAGGTAACCAGCGTTAACCATAATTTATATTATTCTAAGTTTAATCAAAATGTGTGACAAAATAATTGCAAAAACAACAGTCATTGATAGTCTTCTTATTTCTTATTTCTGATCTCATTATGAGCTCATTATGAGGTCTTGTGTTTTTTATGTCTCAGATCATAAATGGTTTCAGTAAAAAACTAATCATTTTTATCCCCCTTTCACAAATACTTGTAAATTGTGGGAATATGTAAATGGAATTTGCTGATTTTATTCAGTAGTATGGACATCATTTCAGTCTGCGATGCTTCATCACATTCTTTTTCCTTTTAAACGCCCACTTCTATTTTTGCCTTTTCTATTTCTAACACACAAAAAAACCCTGAGTAGTGTTTGCCTGTGTGCTGAGTGAGAATGTGAGTACTATCATTGCTCATTATGAGGTAGCAACAGGCTGTCAGTGGTTGGTGTGATGAGGAGGACAGTAGTCTTGGGGGAATTTCGTATTTTTGCATATCAAGGTGTCTTGGTCTTTGTGTTCAGACATGGACTAGCTAACTTTGATGCTAATTAAAATAGCTTTGAAAAGCTCAGGTCTTCTCAAAAGCAGATCTTTGCTGCTTTTTTAAAAATGTTGACAAATCGACACTTCCTTTTAAACGTCTTAACTAAGCTTATTGTCCAAAGACAACAATTACATTGATTGTGTGATAAAATGATTAAATTATGTAAGTTATGCAGTTATGAGAATGAGAAATTGAGGGAGTTGAATAATTTTTTTCAACAGTTCTTTAAAACAAATTGTTATTTTATGTAATTTCCCGCTGTAAACTAGATACCTATATTGCATGGGCTCTAGGCCGAATCTTTGAGGGCTTTAGTGTCTACAGGTGTTTGTTCCGACCATGCAATATGACACCTGATTTCACTAATTAGGTTTTCTCCTTCGTTACAGAAGAGACCTCATTGCTGAAATCAGGTGGCATTGAGCAAAGCTGGAACAAATACCTGCACTTCTGTTCCTCATTTATCAAGAGTGCGTAGACATGACCCTAAATTCTATCGTACGAGTGAAGTTTAGAATATGCGTAAGAACAGAAGAAGTGAGATTTATCCAACGTTCCCTGGGTGGTCTTGATAAATGATAAATGCCACACCTTCTACATCACTGTGCTCAAGCACGCTCAGATGAATTTGCATTCTGAAACGCAACCAGTTTACCATATATGGTGTTAACATTGCCTTTAAGAACTGTTTCAAGTTGGGTTTTAAGTGGCATTGTTTAAAGTGACATTGCGAGAGTCCCATAGTTGTGGTGAGTGTATGTTGGTGTGTGCAGAATGTCAGCTGTTCAGAAGTATGGATATTGTATGGATATTGTAACCATCTGTTGCTGGAATAATGGAGAAGCGTGCAAAAAAAACCAAAACTTTGCTGAGACGGATATTGTGTGCTTGTTACAGAAGTAGAAGCCGGGAATGAAACCCCTTCCTATTCACGTAATATATTCGTTCTGGGTTGGTGCTTTTATCGCTATGTGGGTGCAGTTTATTGCTCCTATAACACTATAACATTAGGACATTAGGAAATTCAGTGATGGCATGAAATCCTCGCTAAACGTCCACTTGTGCCGGACTTGTGTAAAGAAACTGAATGTAGTTTGGGACCAGGAAGATTATTGCATCCAACACTTTACGCACAGATCTGTGCTTACGCACGCTTGATAAATGAGGCCCCTGGGCTGTACTGCATTGTGCACTCATTCATCTCATAACCAGACAAGTTAAAAAAATTCATGTCATCCCATCTCATATCCCTCTAAAACAGGAAGTGTGCAGTGAACTTAATGGATTCCAGTCTGTTCTTTTTACTAACAAGAAGAACGCACATGATCACCCTCAAATCATCACATGGTCACCATTTAACATGTTTTAAGTTCCCTTGGAAAAGTACTAATACGCCGCTCTATTTTCAGTCTGTATTCAGTCCAGTTTTAACGATCACAAAGACCTCAGTCAAATATAAAGGGATCAAAATAAGGTCAAAAGTCAGGATCAAAAGGTCAACTGACTAATGTGTGGAAGTGTCAGAGTGTCTCTGTTTATAAACAGGAGTCAATCAGTTGTAGTGCTTGGTCACTAACAGACTTTTTGTGACTGCTTACCCGGAGCGGAATATCATTACAAACACAGAAAATCAGACCAAAACTGGTTAAAGACTCATGTTGCAATCAATAGACCTTACTCCATCTTTTCGTTCTCTAGCATTTTCATGGAGCAAAGAGTGTTGCCATGGAGACGTGAAATGGCTGCACACTGCAGCAGTGGGTTGGTTCTCTTTTGCAGAAGACTGTGTTTGACATGTTCAGAAACTGAAGGCCTATATTTTCTTGCATTTTCATGGATGGAAAGCTGAATTTTCATTTAGTGGTTCAGTATTTAAAACACAGGTATGGTGAGTAACCACCTGTATTGTAATAACGAGTGTGGGTATGTAGGAGGTGAACAGGGTGTAGGTACGTATCCAAGATTATAATAAGTGGCACACAAATAATGACTTAAACACTAATAATACTAAACGAGGAAACAAAACTGAGACCAAGTATAAACTAAGACTAGGATTGAGAAACAAGGAACCATCACCTAAACTATGGGCATGCTTATACCAGGCCCTGTTGCCTCTTACTGTGCCCAAATACTCCTCTCCCAAATAGCTCTAATTAGTTATGTGTTGTTCTTGTATTCTTTGACCTTGACAAATGTCCAGGAAACACTACATCCCTGCTGCAGACCAAAGTGATCTCAAAGTGGTTCTATTTGTTAAATAAGACTGTCAAGTTTGAGTTCTGTGCTCGGGCACGTTTAGTGATCACACTAGATCACACTAGTCCAACAGAACCATGCCTGAGTCCTTCCCCTCAGGTGTATCCGGGCACAGCCTATGGAGCAATCACATGAGTAGAAGGAACTGCACTTTGATGGGCCAATGTGCTTAGGCACTCTACGGATCACCTAGTCTGCATACACCATAACACAGTAAACACACAGGATGCAGTTCACACATAATACAACGAAACACCTGGATGACCTTACAATAAAAAGAGGCAGCAAAACCTTAATCAGCAATAATTACTTGTATTGATGCCTGATTATTTTTTGAGATTTTTTTTGCACTGACTGTCTTTTCTTCTTCTTCCTCAGTGTGACAACGCAAAAGGATTAAGGGCCTTCTTCGATGCGATCTGTTATGGTCCCAAACATTTAATGATCTTTGGTGGAGTGTGTCCGTCTGTGACGTCCATTATTGCGGAGTCATTAGAAGGCTGGAACCTGGTGCAGGTAAGAGCCTTAAACCAATACATATTACTGCATTTATGCAATGATTAGTATCACCCTTTGCCATTCTGAAGATCAATGGCATTCAAACCAGTGTATAAAACTATGGTCTTACCCACTAAGGGCCAGTGAGGCTACAGGTTTTCATTCCAACCAAGCAGGAGATTACCTCTTAAAACTAATCCACTGTTTGACAACTGAGACTAAGTGATTAAATTAGTACTATCAAGTATGTGCTCCTTCTTGATTGGATTGAAAACCTGCAGCCACTCTGTGGATAAGATTGGTAACTATAAAGCTTTTGATATAAAGATGTTAACTGCAACAGATGTTAAAGCCACTATTTTGGCTCACTTGAAATTGGTTCTAGTAGGTCTTTCTTACAGATCTGCTTTATTTGGAATTCTCTCTGCATCATCTATGGTAGTGATGTAATGGGCAGCTACAGACATGTGAGTGGTCAGATATAGAAAGCCAGCTGACAAGAAAGCCTTTCCAGAAACGATTCCACATAAAGCAGGGTGTTCATGGGGTACAGACAGCACTTTGTGGCATTGTGCTCTTTTTTGTGTGACAAAGTAACCCCATCTTGCCTCTGCAATAATTAATAAGAAGAGAAATTTGCATATTTCTACAATACCTTAATGTTATCATCTTTAGTCAGGAACGAAACAAAGTATGGTGAGTGGACCGAATGTTTTTGCCTCTTTTCGCTAATTGATTCCTCCCTTCTTCTTCTCTGGCTCTTCCTGATGGAAGGGACGGGGAGGTGGGCTCTCAGATGTCCTAACTTGTGGATTAATCCCCCATTAACCTAAGTAAAATAAATCTCTAATTAGTCTTCTTTAATCCGTGCAAGGCTGATCTATTTCATAATGAGCAGAGGAGATGAACATTAAGGAAAAGTATTATCCAGTCCCATCGAAACTGAGCATCAACTCATTGCTTCAAGAGACCGCAGGCTATCTTTATTTTTAATTAAACAAGGACACACAGTGTCACTGACACAAAGCACTGTTCCTATGAAACATCAGATCCTATTTGATTGCTAATGGCATCCCCTTGTTGAGGACTTTAAACTGCTAAATGTGAGTGAGGAAATTACAGCGCACCTAAAATATATTCAAAATGTTCAGATTACATGTTTGATCTAGACCTTGGCTGATGGGTCAGCGGATTATGTTTAATAAAAGGCTCTTTCAGTTTGTGCTTGTGAAGAAAAGACGAAACGTGGCTTGTTTGTATAAAAGATAAAAAGGAAATTTTGCACAATAGTCATTAGCAGACTTAAAGCCCTATGGATCACAAAGTCAGTTTCTTCTATAAGTGTAGATCATTGTTTTTGGTCAATTTCTTATTGAATGAGTGTCTGCAAAGCTATATTTGCTGTTTTACACCCAGGTTTTGAATTTGCCCTGTAGTTTCATACAAAGCATACATGGTCACCGCTATTATAGATGTTTACAGCTGTATGATAGTGTATGTAAATTGATAGATTGATTGATTTAATGGTTGATTGGTACTCTTTAAGGAAGCCTTACCTAGCAAGGCTCCTACCCAATGCTTTTATCTTGAAAATGACAAACCAGGTTATTTCAATGGAAGAGTTTCTCATTGTAAAGCAGAAGGTAAGCAGCTGTATGTCTATCATGATTCTGCCTTTCATGCTGTTTTTACTACAATGTGCTCAGCCACTCAGCCTTTGTGGTGTTTAGATTGTCGATTGTAATTTAGGGACTTTAGGCTCCTCTCTTATGTGACTGTGCAGCAGTAAAACCTATTGAGTCGCTTTGAATCAAATTGAATGTCACCCAGATTGTGAAGGAATGATTAAATTCTGCTCAGACATTTCATCCTCCTTTAGTGCACACATGAAAAAGGTACTTTCTCAAGGAGAAGAAAACAGGGACAGGAATGGCTGTTTTGGGTATTATAAACCTATTACAATCTGACATCAGTATCACTACTGTAGTTTGCGTGATGATAAACACACTCCAGTTCAAATGTGGCTTGCCTTGGCCAAAACATTAATTGCAAATAGGATTACAAATGTGATCCTGTAGTTGTCAGTAGTTCTTTGATATAATTAGGACCACAAAATATTAGTGAAGTGTTTATTTTGCTGCCATTAGCACAGATTCAAAGAGGCAGTCAATGAAATCTTAGTAATACGAGTCTGTAGAGAACTTATCATAACAGGTGTAGTTATGTTTGACCTAGGATCATGTATGTATGATGTTTTATTGATGTTCCTCAGTTGGCAGATAACTTTTATGTTATTTGGAAGCAAGTATGTTATCTGGTACAAGTATGGTATGCATGGCCTGGTACATAAATGCAAGTGTAATGGAGGGGGATAGCATGCAGTAATATGTACTATAGAAAACACTGGTGTTGCTACCAGCAACCAGTATCTTACTAATATGGGTTCATGGCAGATGCTGCAATTTGAGCAGTGTGAGATATGCACTGCAAAAGGTTTCTGTTGTAGGTTTCAGTCTCAGGCCCTACGGTCACAAATGGTCACAGACTGTCTGACGTAAGCCGCATGCTAAAATCTCTTGGAAACAAGATTTTTTTTATTAAATCAAAGCTAGAAAAATCACAGTTAATTATCAGTTTTGAACCCATTATTAGTAAACAACTAAGATAGCTTCAGTGTTTGCCGACTGGTCTACTGTTTTAAAAGAACTTTATTTCTGTTAATGTGCGCATGGTGTGTGATCGGTCGATCAAATGACCTGCACCTATCAAAGCCAGTGGTTTTCTAGAAATGGTCAGGGTTACAAAGGTTAATCTGATGTAAGTTTAAATAACTGCATATTTAATCATGTCATTGCACAACCACAATTTACTAGTATAATGAACTTTTAAGGGTTTAAAGCCATTAGTTTTTCTGCAACACCAAAAACTATATATTCAGTGGTTATTATGTGGTTCCTTTACATTTCCTTTTAGACCTTTGTTCTTTTGGGGGAGATTAGGTTTTATAGATGGCTTTAACAGTTCTGCTCTCTGTAAGTATGCTGCATTGGGTGAGATCCAGGCGGCGCCGCACACTGAGCCCACAGGCTCTCATCTGCTCTCTGGCGAACTGGTGCCAGAACCAGGCTGCTGTCGACACACTCCAGCAGACACTGTCCTCCTCTCTGACGTCAGCTGCAGGAGTGGGAAGAGCAGCTAGCTCTAGAGTCATTCATATGCAGCCACATGCAGGGCAGCTAGCACCAGAAGATAATAAAGGAAATGGAAATGCAAGCCCCCCCTGACACACCCCCACCTCTTACACAGTGAATTTAGACACATGCATCTGCTTAGCCTTTATTTTTGGCACTGAAAACTAAGTGGGATCTTCAAATGTTTGCATAGTTGGTTGTTTTACATACTATTGTCAACAGGCATGGGTGCGTTGTCAAGGAACACTGGAAGCTATTCTGAATCTAACTTTGTGAGATGATATTTTAAAACTGAGAAATTTAGCATTAGTGCTAAAAAGGAAATATTTGTTAAAGACATATGACAGTCACATGGTGTCAGCTTTTAGAAATTCAAGGTGCACACACACACATGCATATAGCTTGTGCTGCAGTGATCAGTTTGTAGGCACCATCTGCCCTCGGCTTTATGTAACAACTGATCCACAAGCAGCTCTCTCATATCCTGATTGTGACTCATGATGGCCGTGCATGGTTTTAGTGAGAGATTCACACTCACCCTGCTAGATCTGTTCTTACAGGCCTTGTGTAACATAATGTGGTTCAATACACCCAAGATTTCTGAAGGCTTTGTTAAAAGAACCTGCACAGAACAAACTATAATGGAAGGAAAGAAGCTACAGCAACACAGTCTACAGATGAGTTAAAGAACAGTACACTAAACTTAAGTTTTGTCAGCTATTTTTCACATCATAATGTGCTTCCCACTTAATTTTGGCTCCCCTGTGACAGAGGTTTACACAAATGATCTTATCACTACCTCATTATTTTATAGATGAATTGGCCTGCCCTTAAAAACTTTGCCAATAAATGCCTGATCCTCCAGATCCTAAGACTGATCCCCCATCATGGATCAATCCTGTCTGCAGTGCAGTGTTTCAGAGTACAGCTTGCTAGAAATGCATTTATGTTTACAGAACTTTGAATAATTATGGCGACATGGTTCCTTCACCCCAATTCAAATAATGAACCCCAACAAGGGTGCCCAAACAGGACAAAAACACAACTATAATACAAATAAAGACTGTAAATATGTTTCAAAGTTTCTAACATTAAGCTTAGTTGTTTAAAAAATTCATGCCATTTTAAATCATACAAATTTAATGAATTAACAGTAGGAAAAGTTTGTTGTCCCGTTGGGTGAGAGTGTGTGGTTAGGATAACTTTCTGGCAGGCCCAATAAAATGCCCTCATTGGCCAACTTTGCCTTACAGACCCCACTTCAGCTTCAGGCATAGTAACGGTTGGTGTAGTGTAGTGGTTGAGAACTCTGTCCTCCATGTGGCAGGCTAGAATTTAATTTCCCTTCAGGGCAGTCGCATCGCACTACAACAAGAGTCCTTGGGCAAGACTGCAAATCCTACAAACATCTACATCTGTATCGTGGTACAGTTTTATGCACTCTGGATTAAAGTGTCTGCATGTGTAAATGTAGTCTGTAATATGACATTAAAACTGGCATCATCCCTGATTATATCAAAATGTGGGCATTTACATATGCATCAAAGTATTTTTTCAAACTCATTAAACAGAAGATTCTGAAACCACACTTCCTGGCTGTTGCATGTGCCATGCATTGATTGACACACACAGTCTTGGTGTGGAAGCTTCCAGCACACTGACCACTGAGTGGCCAAAGGTCTCTCTGCACTCCTACTGTGCCAAGGCTGTCTGTCTGTGTTCTCTCAACTCAGAACATGATCTCAATCTTCATCTGCTCAAATGACCACAGTGTTGCAATCCCTTAATCACCACCAGCCTTGATGCAACACGGAGCAACGTCTGATGAACAGCAGAGACAGAGCATGAGCAAATCAAATCCAATCCAGGGTTGTGGCATTTAAAGTGAGCCTGACATGGATGGCTCACTCTTTTAGGAGTTTGGTAGTTGTTCCCTCAGTCAGATAGACTGTTTTATAATGAGAAATCGCTCCTGTGCTTTCTCTTCGTCTCTCTCCTTAAACTGTTTCCTCCTGCTGAAGAAGCAAAGCTAGTCTTCACTGCAGTTCCTCTAAGCACCATTCTAAACTCCTAAATAAAAGATGGGCTGCTGCTGTATGCTGCTCAACTGACGTCAGATCCTTTCTTGTTCTGTATCCATAATTCATAGGCTCCAAGTTTAAGTCCAAATCATTGGTTGAGCCATTGCAGTGATGCTGGGGGACATTTCAGTGGGCATGGGCCACTGAAGGTCTTCCACTGCCCTCTGCGACTAGAGACGTGTTCAGTGTTAATAAAAGTGAAGTGTTTTGTGGACTCCCCTTGCTAAGTAGTAGGAGGACTGAGACAAATGAAGGACATTAGAATGGTCACTTGACCTATAGTTTAAGGTCTAGGGGCCAAGGCTTGCTGAGAGTGATTCAGACACAGATGCATGGCTAAAGAAACCAATTACTGCGAACAAATCATACAAGCATGCCTCAGATCAGAAACTGCTAACTTGCTTTGGCCAAAATCTGACTTTATGCGAACAGGGTGCTATCCATTGCCACTTTAGTAAACACACAAATATTGCATCGATCATTGCATGCAGTGTCTACTTATTAATTACAGTGCACATAATATAAGAGTCCCATTTAAAATGCCTTGCTCAGCTTCAAGTCTTACAGTGGATTAGTTGCAACTCGACTTGGACTTGTGACTCGTAATTTGACCAGGATTCTAGACTGAGGACTCGCGATAGTTTAGCCTTGGGATGAAAGAAACTGATAATATCAGCCACCGACCCTAATGCAGTAAATAAACGAAACCTCATTTCCAACCTTTCAATATGGTTTTACACACTTGGTGTTACGTTACTGCAACAGTTCACAGTAGTCTGATACGGCTTCAAGTAACAAGCTTGAAGTTGTTTGACCTCTTTTGCCATACATTTACTGCAGGTAACAAACCAGTTCTGTCAGAAAGAAGAGTTTTTCTAATCCAAAAAAATGCTATTTCAAGCCACTCAAAAAACTAAACTAGACTTAAATTGTCCAGACTACAGACTGTCCAGACTACTAGACTTGACTCACATTCATTCATGATTCAGCTCATGTCCTTCTCTAGCTCCAGTGTCATAACTACAATTAGGGCAGGGGGTCAAAAATCTGAATCCGATCCAGAAACTAATCCAATTTCTTTATGACAGTCTAGATAACCATCTTAAAATGAATCAGTTGCATCCTGCAATGTGATATATTCATTATTAATATGTAGTCTTATTTAAACATAGGGTAACATTAGATGCTAGTGGCAGGAGTAACATTTGGATTTTTTTATTAATTGAATTTGATTTTTTGTATGGAGACCTATTCATTTTTTGCACTGGTATAGCATCAGACAGAATGAATCCTCACAAACATACAACATAAATAACATTAGAAAATAGGGTACTCGACTAGGGTTTCTTTTTTTAAAAAACTGAACAGAGTGAACAAAAGTTGAACACGATTGTTGCCAGTGTGTTATAAAGCGTGTTCAACCTTGCAACCGTTGCTATGGCAAGAATGCATTTTTTTGGGTCGAGTATTACTCGGTCAATTGGATGCAGCACTAGCTACAGGGTCAGGGCCGCAATGCTTGTAGGGATTTCTGACTGAGTCTGTGCCTGTCTTTTAGTGCAACGTGCCCACTTTACAGTCATTAGCAACATTAGCTGCTTTCCTGCTGTGCTGCTCTAATCTTTCTGCTAAATACTGCTGCATTTACTCCAAACTACTTACATCCCCTCCATAAAGATGCATGTTACACACTCAACCGCTCATTATGCAGTTATGACTTTATTGCTCCCTCACATGCTGCCCAGGGTTCTGTGAAACATCATAAAGACTCCCATCCTTCCTCTTGACAAACACAAGGTTTCTGTGTGCCCATTTAAACAGAATTGAAGATTATTGTGCTCTGAATTTCACATGCTCTGGTGCTGTTATTCTTCAAGAGTCTTGATTTCCTGGCCAAAAACAAGCGTGTGAGGAACAAAAACAGACTTGTATATTATTCTGCTTTTAAAGCACATCTGTAGACATATAAAGACAAGACTTCACTCTATTTTAGTACAACATGTATTACAACTGTGTCTGCCACGCAGGCCTAAGGGACTAACCTTTTATTTTTTCCTCCTTTGATCTGTTTTAATTTAGCTTATTTTAGCATTTGGCTTTGATATTCCTTATTTAGGTCACATGTTCCATAATGCTTTGAAGAGCGGGCTATGAATCATTTACTTCTAGAAAAAAGGCAGTGAACAAGGAAATACAGCAGTGAATAGAGTCTATAATTAATGCCTATCCATCAATAATACAGTTTAATTGAAAAAAGGGGTGTATTTAGAGTCTGTCAGAGGCTTCTTGTGGATGCTGTGAATGCCTCCCATGTCTGCACCCCCCACAGACGAGTAGAGAAACAATATTTGGAATTTTTCTGGTGTATAGCCAAGATAAAGACATTGATTATGAATGTGTTTTTGTTTACTATGTTTTTTTCAGTTGTAGTCTGCATCATACAGTTTGCGAGAGCACTTCTAATGCCAGGACTGCACTGACATCTTAAGAGCAGGGTACTGAGAAGTTTTAAACAGGGCCTTAATGACCATGGTGATATAAACATAGACAGTTATTCAACCTGGCCATATTCCTCATCTGGTGATGCTTTTTGTTCATTTTGCCAGCAAGCTGGATGGCATTCCCCCTCATTCCCCTTCAAATTGTCAACTGCTAAAAATAATACAAGCACTAAGATAATTGCACACAATTATTAACCAATAAACTGTCTATGTTATGTGTATATGAAAGATCAGCAGATTTACATTTACAGCATTTATTAGACGCTTTTATCCAAAGCGACTTCCATTCCTTAACTACAGGGGCCAGTCTCCCTGGAGCAACTTGGGGTTAAGGGTCTTGCTCAGGGACCCAGTGGTGGTGCTAAAGGTAGGATTCGAACCCATGACCTCATGCGCCAGAGGCAAGTATCCTACCACTAAGCCACCACCCCGACACAGCAGATTGCCTCTTCAATTATATTGATATTATTTCCATGAAGTTTTATCATGATGACATCTTCCCACAGAATAACCTTGTTGAAGTGTTGTTACTCAGGGACAGTGCATTTGTTAGCTACATGTTATGTCAGTGTGCCTTTCAGGATTTCATATGACACTGTTAATAGTCTGCTAATCGCTGTACTCTCAGGAGTGGGCTGTAGAATAATTAGCAGGAACTGTTCTACTGAGTTTGAAGGCTTTCCTCATCTGATATTTTACATTTACATTTAGTGATTTAGCGGACAGTTTTGCCAGAAGCACTGAGCAGTAAAGAACTTAAGGACATTCCACCTGGAGCTGCATGGGGTTAAGTGCCTTGTTCAGATTCTAGACTGACAAAAGACGTTGTCCAGCGGCTATGAAGCATTTAGTTTTGCTAATGGCATAAATTGGTGCCACAGAGCATGTAACCGGTTAGCATAGTGTTTCTCTGTGTGACTACTGCATTTAGCCACTAAGTCTCCCCATTGCAATGCACTCAAACAGAAAGCAATTATGTCCATCACTTGTAAGTTACCTTTGTAAATATGCCTTTCAATTTTTACTTTATGTGAAATAAAAAAAATGAATGGAGACGTCAGTGCTAGAGACAAAAGTGCCTTCAGTCAATACTAGCTATAGCTATACCAATTATGGAACATAATTCTATACATGTGCTTTCTGTGGAGGTAAGGAAGGAGCAAAACAGTCACATTTAGGCAGGAAAACAGATCACAAAATGTTGGTAAAAAGTGATGGTGAGGATCCAGCCAAACCACAGTAAGAACCATTTCTTTCTTATATAGCCCTAATGCAGTTTGAGTTCTAAGTGGTAGATCCATAAATACTATGTACAATGTAAGGAGCACAGGATGCTGGTACTTACTACCCTGTTACTTGAAATAATTATTCCAACTAACCACTGTGTCTGCCAACATTGGTAAAGAACGTTCCTCAATAACATGTCCTATGAGACATTCTGCAAGTTTATACATGGTTTTAAAAGGTGGAGCAAATGGAGAGCAACATGACTTAAACTTGCACAAAAGGCTTAATCATTTTCAGACACGCACTTCAGACATGCATTTCCAAAAATCATTCCATGTTTACATGCAAATAATTTTAAATACAAAAATTATACATTCTTATTTTGTACTCTTGCAATCTGCCCATAGCAGTGAGAATGAAAGGACTGTGGCCTATTGTCCCCGCAACGATAAACTGTGACCCACCAGCTTCATACTTAAATTACTGGGAGAGCGAGACAGAGAGGGTGCTTAGTGTTCCCAACATGGGAGTTGCAGATAAAATGCTGCAAGTTGTGCTGAGACTTACCCCTGTTTCCACAACACATTAGCAATGCAAATCTTTAAAGCAGCTGCATTAAGGTACTGCAGCACCTGGGAGATTTCAGGGATACAATTAATTCCACACTGCTGTGCAAATTAGTTCTCGGTAAGCATCTCCACATTAATGTCTACGTAAGATCTTCATTCACACTGGCTTTTTACTGATTGGAGGAAGGTACAAGCAATCTGAAAATTTTTATGATGTTGATTTTAAGGTTCTCAATATATTCTAAATGGTATAAAAATGCATATTTCTGTTTTAAATGTTATGTTCCACTGGCTTTCTTTAAACAGTGCTTTATCGACATGTTTGATTGTCAGTCATTGTTGTGACACATGTTAAACTCAAATATCAAGAAAATCACAGTCATTCTACCCACATTGTGGATTTGTTATAATTTTCATAATCATTTCTTAGCATTATTATCATATACTAAATATTAACTTGGCATACCCTTTTTTTTTTACCATGAAAAAAATAAAAAATCCTGGTGGCACAACCATCTGACGTTTTGCACTGTTGACAGGAAATTGCGATGTCACATCCAGAAAAACGTTACTTCTACATTACTGCCGATAAATTTACTGATTTACTGATACCGCTAAACTGTAAATCATCACTATAAGATCAGTAATAATTATCAACCAACCCTTACAGTGGTTATACATCAACAGACACAGAGGTCAGGCAATACTTGGATGCTTGTCTTTGTTTTAATTCTTTTAAATTAGTTTATATTCTCATTTGCAAGGCATTAAAAATCAGAGGCACAACCCAGACAACTGTAAGATGATAGTGCCAGTGTGCTGATGATATTTCCAAAAGAAGGAGGCTACATTTTCACTCTGAGTGGCTCCAAAGCTTGTGTGTCAACAGCTCATCGAGGCGGTTAGGAGTTTCTGCACCAGACGTGCAGTGGGTAATGTCTGGCTACTGGCTGCATTTCTTTGTGTGAAAATGTGTCGACTACTTTGTGCTCTAGAAAGACAGACCTGAATGTTCTAGTGGTATAGAGTCTTTTGAGAAGGGGGAATTGCACAAGATGTTGATATTGACTGGGTATATTGTGCCTACCTGAGCAACCCATGGTTTTGATCAATATGTAGCTTTGATCATTCTTGTAAGTGTAAATCTCACTCTGATATAGGCTAAATAAAAAGTACACATCATGTGTGTGCCATTAAGTGGGTTTTGGAATGAATCTCCTCTCCCATTTGCATTCCGTTTAGTTAACTGACACACCCTGATATAACTGAGATACCTGATATCCTGAGATACCTGTCGTAGATGTTTCAGTTTCATCAGCATTTGACCTGAAAGCGGCATTTAAATCTTAGATCTGCTGGGAGCTCTTCATGGCGGACCAGTAAAATTGTGTTGAGGTTCGTTCCTTTCTCAGTACTGTGACGTCTGGTCAGCGGCCACAGGAGGGCGCTGGGGTTTAGTCATTATTTAGATTCCAGGAACTCTTATTTTGATAGCCTGAGTGCACCAGCCAGTAATAGCTGTGAGATATCCTCCAGCTGCTGGTGTACTCAGGACTAAGTATGTTTGTGTTCCC
>JBBJLR010000145.1:14166097-14186857 GCA_037577145.1 Brachypetersius gabonensis
ACACACACACACACACACACACACACACACACACACACACACACACACACACACACACACACACACACATACACTGGTCTGGTGGCTTCAGGCAGAAGTGAGGGGTAATGTTCTGGAGCTGAGTGCTCAGAGTGAGCTCAAGAACTGAAAGTTGAATCTTCTCAGTAGAATACCACAGGCAACTTTTATATCAGAGACCTTATGGCTTTACCTGCGAATAAACAGGCATAATAGAGAGTTGTTGGGGAGGCCTTATTTTATTATTATTGGTGTACATATGACAAGGACACCACATTTCCTATACTGCACTGTTTAATGAATATTGCTTTTTTAACGGTTTATGGTCCTCATGAAGCACCTTTTCCTTTTCCTTTAGGAACTATAAGGCTGTTGGAAAGTTGTTGGCCTGCTCAAGCAATAAGCTAGTACTAAGCTGTACTTTTATAGCTATATTTCTGTGGATGATAAATAGTGAAAAATGAGAAAATGAATTACCAATTTTATTGATAAATAAGAACAAGACAATAATTTCAGAAATGGACAGCTTAGCTACCATATGCCTGTATTTATTCATCCAGGTACATGCATGCACTCAAATTCAAGATATGCACAGCCATGTGTTGCATGCTAATGATAGGTTGATTCTGATTCTGTTGTGTCCCACCTCTTTGGACATTGAGGAGAAAAATTTAACTAACTCAAACTTACTAGCAGTTCCAGTTATGATTCAAGATTCAAGATTCTTTGTTTGTCACATTCATAGTCATACAAGTACAACACACAGTTAAATGTATCCTGAACCGCTCCATTTCACTGTATGTTGTACTTGTATGACTATACATGTGACATGATACCTGGTGATACCTAAACAAAGAAAAAAAGGTTTTTGGCTATATTACATGCAGCTAATGAAATAAACACATGGACCTAAAACCGACTAAACCTTTGTTTTATTTTGAGGGTACACAACCAAGAAAATATGAAGAGGTTACGGATATTCATCCATGTAAAACATCTAGGTCAAAACTTCTAATGCACATTTTTAGTTCTGCACCAGTTAGGTACACCATATAGAAGTTACTTTTTCAGTTTCATCACTTGTTCCTAGCTGAGACTTTTTCTATCAGACAGCCTTAGCAGGCATTTTCTTCTGTTGAACTCCCTGTCCCCCTCAAGGCTGCGGGACATTGGATGATTGGCATAAAAGTACACCACATCTCAGTTGCCTACTGCTGTGCCTAGTTTCCCTGACCAGTTAGCTTGGAGTTGCAAAACAACCAGTTACCGTGAGACACCATGTGCAGGCCTGCAGGAGTTTTGGTGCTGGAAAGAGTATAGTGAGGCCACTTTCCAACTCACCAGGGCTAGCCAGTGACAGCAGATGGCAAGGAATCACGCAATGAGTCTCTACTCTAATCTATTGCACAAGATGCACCATATTCACTCCGTTGCAATCCATTGACACACACAGTTCAAATTGTGGAAGGCTGTAACATTACTGGGGTACAAACTCTCAGTTTTCTGATGTTGGGGTGAATGCTTAGACCAGGATAGTACAGTCAGGGTCATGTGGGGTCCTTTTATGGCTGGAACAAATACAGACAAACTCAAATATTTCACAACAACTTTCCAAGTAACAGTTACTTTTCATTCAATTCAAATGTATTAAAGGCTTAAATTTTGCACATAAATTGCTTGTTTCTATGAGATATGGATGAGAAATGATGAATTGTAAAATGCTTTTGTTATGCCAGTCAACAGCAACACCTCCTTAAGGCTAGAACACCTTAAATTCCAAGCAGACATTTATTTTGTGCTAGTGTTCATTAAATACAGTTAATATAGTGTATATAATAGCTAGGCCGTGTTGAGAGAAAAAGCTGTTGTGTATTTGATTTTATCCTTTGCTTTGCACTGAATTGCAATAATTCTAAGCAGGACTTGCAAATGTTTTTCTCTGAGAGTCCTATTAGATGAAATGAATGGCTTTGAGATCACTTGGCTGATCTCAGCCGTGCCATCCCTGGCCCTGTTATTTATATACTTGTCAGAGAAGTCTTGTGATTTAATACTGCTGTAGCTTAAATTGCATTGACATCTTTGGGCTGGAGACCAGGACGTGCCCTTCCTTTCAAAGCTTGTGTGATTATTCTTTCCACTGTACTTGTTAGCCTTCTTGAAGATAATTTCTGCTTTTCTGTCGGGATCAGTCCGCCATTGTATAATTCGAAGGTGGTTAACTTTTAAAGCTAAAGGAGAGACCATTATCCCATGACAATCAAACCCTACCAGCAAGCCAGTGGGAGCGCAGCCAGTTGATTGGCTGTGTTACCTGATATTTGTCGTTCAATAGGTTAGTGCTGGCGGGTCACAGCTTCCTGTGGTGGAGCCTGTGCATTTTTAAAGAGGCCCACTGATTTACCAGCAAGACTTCCTCTTCTCATGTTGGGAAATGCACACAAACAGCCAGTCTGACCTTTACCAGCAATAAACACAATTAAATATGAATAAGAGAAATAATTGAAAGTACCCCTTACTTTCTTTAGAACATCAAAACTGAGCTAACGCACACACTTGAAAACCGAGGAGAATGCCCCTGACATTTTATTTTGCTTTCTATTAAAGATCACAATGCAAATATCCCGGAGTATATCAGTTGCTTTGCACCAGATATTACACTGTGTTTAATTTCTCAGCCTTACAAAAGTGCAACTGGCTCACTATGAATATGCTTTGCTTTTATCAGTGGCAGTACAGTTTCTGGGTTGTAAGTTTTGGTTAGCATAGCAGCAGCATGAAAGAACGCTGAGACGGCTTGAACCTCCATGTCCCAGCGATCTGCTAGTGCGAAGTATTTATTTTTCCTATTGATCGCTTCTCCCAAATTCTCCACTTCTCCCTCCTTACCCCATTGATCTGTGTGGCTAAGGGGCAGTGTTATTTGGGAACAATGCACTTGATAGACTTGGTCCTGTATTTCGCTGTTCCTTGGGGCTCCACTCTGAGCATGCTCTTTGCTTTCTGTTCTCCGTGCCTCTGGCTGCTCTATAGGGAGCTGGAGACAGCCGGCCTGCTTGAGTAATGCAGTCTGTGTCTGCCTCTGCATAAGCAGCAGCCATTAGTTCTTCACTCTGCTCCTTTATAATTGTTTCAGACACAATTAGCTACACGTCTGCAGTCACTTACTGTTAGCCTTGGGTTAGCTGGAAAGCACACGCACACAAACATTTGCATGAGGTTGATCTGTTTGGAAATGCGCTCAGGAGAGTCATGCCAGTTTTTATTATTTTTTTTACAGTTTTTAGATTCTTGATTTTTTCTGTGTTTTCCAGTGCTACAGGCCTACTGGTAACTTCACAAATAGAGTTCTATAATGGAAAGTAAGGCAAGGGAGGTTCATAATGAATGAAGGTTGAAAAATCTATTCTGCCGTCTCACAAAAAACCTGTCCTGAGTTGGGCTTTCGTATTTAGGAGAATGGTACAGTGTAGCCCACAATAAAACTGGAACCTTACAGCCCATAGAAATTATTCTTCATAACTTTTTAACCCTAGAAAACAAAGGCAAAAGGATAGTGCAAGAAATAACCACAGCATTGGAGAAAATATACAGTTTTGAACTGAAGGCCCTGATCACATTACATACAGTATACTGCTGACTTTCTAAGAGAAAATGAAAATGCATTCACTACAGAGAACAAACGTATACAAACGTATTGTTTATTGAAATTACTGGGGAAAAATAAAGCTCAAAAATCAACAAAACATAGGGCGGCCAGAATTTTGCATACGACTGTACAGTTAAGTTTATAACTGGAATCGTTTAAGGACTCATTTAAGCCTTTTGTTCTTCTCTTTAGTTTTTAATACTAAGCATAAATACTGGCTATAACTAATTAATCACCTTCAGAATGATTTGGCAGGCACAAATGGCAATTTTACACGCAGCTGAGACAAAGCATTAGCGTTTGCGTCTTTGGATTTGCATCACAAATTTGGCTCTCATGTACTTAATCTAATAATCTTTTAATTACCACTCCTCCATATGATGTCTCTGTAGCAAAGAAGTGATTTGTGACCCATCCAGACCTCTAGGCTCTGGTGCCATTCTGACGTCTTATTAGTGGGAAACCTCTGACCTGCACCAGAGAATTTGACCATGTTTGGCTTAGAAGCAATGGTGATAGGAGTTTAAATATTTAAGCCCTTTCTGTGAGCTCAGAATGCCTCTGCCCACGAGCCACGAGTGAACCACGAGCCCCGTCTCTCTGCTGCTTTGAAGCCTCTATGTCGCAGTGAAGTCTCTCTGCTCTTCAGAATGACTGCCTGACAGATCTGGAGATGCTATCTGAAACCATTGCTGAAAAATTAAACTCGATTTGAGTGAGGTTTATCAAAGAAAGAGCTTCTTCAGGCCTGTGGCTAAATTTTTAGAACCATCATTTTGTGGGGTAATCGAAAACCCATTGTTGATTGACCAAGCTTGGGTTAATTAATTTTGCTCTGTGTTCTTTGCTCAACTTTGCTCCCAGAGTTTAGCAAATCAATCCCTTTATATGGCTGTATTATAAGAGTGCTTTCAGCATGAAATAGAGAATAATATGTGGGAACAAAAGTGTGTGGAAGGCTGAAATATTCTACAACCATGAGGAGAGGAGGTAAGAGGTCAGAGGAGAAGTGAAATAAAGAGAATGATATAGATCTGAGTAGAGGGGTGCCCCATAGGTTGTCTGGGAAAGCCTAATGACTTCTGGGAACTATGATATGCCATAAACGTAAACATCATTTTTAGTTTATTTTTAGTACATTCATAAAATGGCAACAGAAAATGATACAATCAGAATGTATCTAGGCAGATATAGCTAAGCAAGTACTCTTTTTGGTTAGGTTTTCAGTCACTGGAATTCGCGATTTGACGATGAAGCAACAACATATTTAGGAAAGGACACTGAAATCAACCAGTCACTTTTTGATTTTCAATGTTTGGTGAAGGATAACATCACTCTAGACCATTCTAGACACATAATTAACTATTCGTTTAAGCATCAACGGGTTTCTGTCAGACAGAAAACAGTGGCAACTCTACATTAGGGCTCCTTACTAAAAGAATCACTCTGGAAATTATGCATGCATGCAAGGTGAAATATATGTTAATACGTCTGTTAAATGCTTTAGATAAAACATGGAATGATTTTGACAAGCTATCTGTATTTATTCTAGAATGGCCAAAAATATTCATGTGCTGATGAACTACTTGAATGCCATAGGAGTGCTGGGAGAAATTAGAACTATCGTACTATTGAGATGCGTTTTTCATAGTATTTTGAATGCAGTTTAATATTTGACCTGAACTGAAAGTTTAGCTTCAATAGTCAAGGTTCAGCATTGTAGTCATTTTGCGCTCTCAGAAAAAAAGTACTAAACTGTCACTGGAGGGGTGCCTCACCTTTTGTAAGAGAACATAATTGTATCATATTGTGTTGCCATTATATTTTTTGTTTCATTTGCTTACTTTTAAAGGATATGTTAAAAAGGTACACATATGTGCTTTCCCAGGAGAAGTGAATGTATTGCACATTTTAAACTCATTTAAGGTCCACGACTGCATCTGAAGAGCAGTGTTGTACCAAAGGTTGCATTGTACTATTTGTGTCTTGATGAACAAAATGTACCTATACAGTACTTTTTCTGCCAATGTATATATTTTTAAAAAAACATTTAGCACATATATATCCAGGAGCATTTCTGCAAAGATGCATGAAGAACTTTTTCAACTTTGAAGAACTTTCATGTGAAAGCATTTAGGAACCTTTATGTTTTTAGGAAGCATTTAGGAACCTTTATGTTTAAGAGTCTAGAGAATGCTGGCTAATTTGGACTGATGACAGCACACATACGGAAGGGATCAAAGAAAAATGTCTCAAGGACAAACAATTTCACAGCAGACGAGTGTGTTAAAGCTTCAGAGAAACATCTACATTTAGTGTCTAACCACATGAATGCATCCCTGGAAATCAAGAGCAATCTTCTATTATATTTGAAACAGCTATACAGCACTACTCTGTGTGTTGTGCTATGCTCCATAGATGCGTGTGCATGAAACGTTCTTTAGGTCCACTGTCTAAAACAAACAGCCCGTTGGAGTCAGCTGTGCATCGGGACAGGAGCCTGATGGCGTGTCTCACATTGAGAGTCCTTGGCGCCAGTGTGCTGCAGATGAGCTCTGATACCCTGATAGGATGGAGGCCCCTATTGGCAGCCTTGTCACGTCAGCGGCGAACCAGGCTAACGTGGCGTAATCACAGCCTAGCAATGAGGCCCACGGATGAGGGAGTGCAGGTGTCTGCCTCAGATGGGCTGGGCGTTAGCCTCCGAGATGTCATCCCTCCCTGATATAGGCACAGAACATGCTTTAGTGCACCCATCCCCATTCCCCCATCATTCTCATGTCCACTCTGCCCTCACACTTTCTATATGTTTCTCAGCATGTATGCCTTGTTTAGAAAAAACCTTTTATCCATTCTGTGGAGGTTCTTTAGCCCCTTAATTGGCCAAGAGCTGCCAGCAGGTCCCGGCTTCTACCAACACTTCTATGATTTACAAAGAACTCAGGTAGTTTTTATTATATTCCATGTAATTATTGAATAATAAATCTTATGGCTATATGCAAATGAAATACATCCTCTTCCACATGCTTTAATTATCATATTGCTTTAATTCTGTTGTTTGAATTATGTTTGAATTAAAATATCTATTTCATTGTGAAGAACAGATAATTGAAATCTTACAGTTTGACTGATGGCACCAAAATGGTCATATGTCTACAGTGTACAAATATGTGCTTTCCCAGGATTTTAAACTCATTTAAGGTCCACAACTGCATCTGAAGAGCAGTGTTGTACCAAAGGTAGCAGTGTACTATTTGTGTCTTGATGAACAAAATGTACCTATACAGTACTTTTTCTGCCGATGTATACTTTTAAAAAATGAATTTAGCACATATCTATCCAGGAGCATTTTTGCAAAGATGCATGAAGAACTTTTTAAACCTTGAAGAACTTTCAGGTTGAAGCGTTTAGGGACCTTTATGTTTTTAGGAAGCATTTAGGAACCTTTATGTTTAAGAGTCTAGAGGATGCTGGCTAATTTGGACTGAAGACAGCACACATACGGAAGGGACCGTAGATGGTCATATGTCTGCGGTGTCTTCCCGTGACTTCTAAATGGCACATCTCATTTGCAACACTGGTCCTTTAAAGCACCATCAATTGAAAGATTTGTTAGGGAACCAAAAGTGGTCCTTCTATGGGAATGCCTTAATGAACTCAATTAACTTTTATTTTTAAGAGTGCATTGTCCTAAATGCCTAAGCTACTCTGTGCTGAAACATGCCATGATTTTTTCCCCCGCCATTTCAATTCGTGAATTTTTGAAGGGAAGAACCTTCTTAATTGGGTCAACGCAGAAGAAACAGGATCTTCAAATCTACGTAGGCATTATCAACCATTGCAATGTGAGGCAAATAATGAAAAAGGTAATTCGCAGCTCAAAGGAGCAGAAAACGAATGGTCAATAATTGAACCTTCGAATCCGCAGTCTATTGGGAAATGATTTCCACGTTGTCTTCTGATGCTGAACTCAGTCACCCATTCCCATCCCTTCTGCCACAGGGCTTTAATGGTGAGCAGAATCACAGAAATGTGCTTTTTCCTCATCTGATGAAAGGCAGACTATTTCGAGTGTGTGTCTGGGCTTTTTTGGGGGTGGGGGTGAGCATTGGTTTCTCAGGTTGACAGGCAGAGCCATTTCCCTGGTGAGGAGATATTTCTAGCAGATCTGTTCAGAGCTGTGTCTTCAGATGGCAGACAGACGCTCTGCTGAATAGGGAGATGCTACAGCAACTGGGTCAGAATTTTGCAGAGAGGTTGTGAGTCGTAGACCTATCAAAGGCTGTTTCTGACTGACATTATGTTTTTTAAACAGAGGTATGTCAGTCTCACTTAGGAGTTCACAATGTTGTCCAGGCAAAGCTCATTTCTGCATGAATTCCCATAAATACAATTGCTAGGTTATTCTGGACTTGTTTGGAGAGTGCAGACACATGGTCAATTAAACAGTCCTCGCAGCAATGGGCAGCGGTCTAGCATTCAACCTCTTGAAATGCAGAGAAAAACATTCACATTGTGATAGAATATAATGTGTAAATACATACCAGTACTGAAACTGGTGGAAAAACGCTATCGTTAAATGACTGGTAGATTGTTAATTGAAGCAAACTTTGTGATTAGAACCCGTCAACGACTGCAAACCTAAAACACAGACTGCCAAAATACTACAAATTCTGCCCAGTAGTATGCAGGGTTAAAGAGACCTTGCTGAATGACTGATTTATATGCCAGAAGAAGAAGAACACTAGTAAGCTGAGCGTATCTCTACGAGCGTATACAACATTAGAATATTAAAAAGGAGTTGAATATGTATGACAGCAAGTGTTGAATGCTGGTGTAATAAATACAGTGATTTTCACTTTGCAGTGAAAATCCTTTTTGACTCTTAAATTCTTCTTTGTTCATTTCAGTCTGAATCACCCTTCCACCCAAAGTGGCAATGATAAATTTTGAGGAATTCAAGAAAAACGCGAAATGGCTAGTTCAAAGAGTCTGAAATGCATTCCTTGTGAGATTACATGTTTTAAATCATGTCTTTAAATAAGGCAGGTCCTCAAGCTGTGATGACAGCATGATGGCATGAAAATGTTATTTGTTGTGTTTAAAGCACCGCTTCTGATTTTTTTTTGTACAAGACTGCTGTGCAAGATCCATGCCATAGAAATGTACCACAAATGGTCAGAACATTTCAAGTGACCTTCAAGGTCTGGGCTTCCATTGCTAATAGTGCTACAGTCAGGTCACAATACTCTACATGGTCTGTTTTAACCTGTAGAAGTCACAGTTACCCCTGGTGATGACAAAATCACGGTCATACTATCATAATCATAAGAATCATAAGCTTCTAATTTGTTACACATATGTATAAGTATTCTTTTTTAAAAATGTTGTTGTTGTGCAGGCTATCTACACTCCCAGTCAAAAGTGTGGAAAGACCTTCTCATTCAATGATTTCCTTTATTTTTATTATTGGCTACATTGTAGATTAATATTAAAAGCATCCGTTGCTCTAATGACAGTTTGGCACACTCTTGGGTTTTTTTCAATCAGGAATCTGGAATGGTATTTAATTAACAGGTGTTCATTAGTGTAATTTCTTGCTTTCTTAATGTGTTTGGGACCATCAGTTGTGATGGTCGGGTTGGTACATAGATAGTAATCCTATTCCACTACGGTTCTACTCCACATTATGGCAAGAACAACAGTCCATCATTTACTGCATAATTCTATGTGTTCCTTCATCGTTTTTTTTTTCAATATGAATCTACAATGTAGAAAATAATAAACACAAAGAAAATGAGAAGGTGAATAAGAAGGTTGACATTTGACTGGTAGTGTAGTTTTGGACATTTTTCCACATTTCTGTAAATTTGTTGTCATCATGTGGAAAATGGTCCGAAAGGCAGATTTAAAGCCATCTAGACAAAATGTATTGTGTATTTTCCTTTGGAATTAAATATATCAGTAAGCAATTATGTCTGAATAGTGTTGAAAAATGTAATTAATAGCTGTCCACATCTAATTGTTGCCCTGTTCCCACACTCTTCCTTTCTTAAGCCTCTGTGCAAAGTGAGCAAGAGCAATGTCTGATCAGTGAACTGGAACGTCTTTAGCACGAACAGAACATGCATGAGAACAAATGTTCTACTCAGCTGTAGAGATGCCTGAGGGATGAGTGCTGTCTTCAGGCCCAGGGACTTACTCCAACTTAGCTGTGCAGTGGAATACAGGGGAAAAAGGTATATCTACTACAGAGACAGACTGGGTCGGACAAACAGACAGACAGAAAGAGAAATAGATGAAGTATAGAGATAGAAACAACCCCCAGTAGACCTCCTCCATCAGGACTTCTGCAGCACAATATCCATCTCCGGCTGAGACCTGTTCTCTTCTGGGATGTGGCATTATATTGGGGTGTTGAAGGACTGGTTGGCCTGAAAGAAGTCAGCAGACTTGTCTCACAGTATATAGGAACTTGATGGCTTCATCCTGTCCGGCAATGGTCCTGAGAGACCCCTAAGCTACTGAATGTCTTGCAAATAGTCCCTCATCGTGTAGAAACTGGCAATTTCTAATACGCCCCCGCACAGGAGAGGGGATTACAACTGTGTTGACAGAACCAGGACACATAAACATACATACATACACACCCGCAGCGAATACAAGCAGCAACAGATTACTGTTTTGCCACTAACCCCAGGGGTTCAAATACCAAAAAATATCCAAGAGACCCTTTGCTTTTTGTTTTGTCCTAAATTAACAGGGAGCAGAAATGCATTTTGTTTCTCCATATCCTGCTTATTGTGTCTGTGATATACTGGGCACAGTTTCTCTTTGCCTGTTTGACATTAGCAAGATTAACTTGCACTGGAAACAGAAATACATAATTATCTTAATTGCTACCTAAGAAGGAAAAAGAGTCCCGATGAGTAAAGACATGTTAAAGGCCACAAAGGCAGAACAATTAGACTGTTAGGAAAATGTCTCAGAGCACGTATGCATTTATGAGCCCCGGTGACTCCAGACTGACCGTTGCATAACACAAAACTTTTTAGCTCTTAGTAATTAGCTCTTAGCTTTTTACTAAGTGCTACTTGACATTTGTACAAGGACAGTCGCGATTGTTCTGACTTTCTAAAGGCTATGGTTTGTCAAAAACTATTTTTGTTTACACCTACTTGCCTTATAGAAATCTTCCAAATGAGCCTGTCTAAAGCTTTTTCAAGGGGAGTAGGAAAGGATGCTTGTTTTTACAAACAGATAATTAATGAGACTAGAATGCTGTTTCTGACCATTATATAACAATATTCCTAAAACAGTGTTTAAGAAAGGTACCCATTAGTATTTATTGTGTATTTTATATTTAGTATACATGAACAATGCATGAGATGCTGCCATTTACTTCTGTTAAACAGCAAATGAAATTCTAATATTCTCCATTTATTTTATGGTATAAACATCATATGTTCACACACTATGTGCTAGTATTAAATCAATGTGTTCCCTTAATTACACTGAGCTCTTGTTGCCTTCTTACCTCTACAACCAAAGAGGGACAGTTAGGGTAGGGTGGGAGACAAGATATGGGTGACTGGAGGATGAGGGATGGGCTAAGAAGGAGAAAGAAGAAGCAAATCAAGGCAGGGGGCATATGTTAGGAGTTTCAGCGATGGTTCAGGATTTAACACAAAGTCGATAGCACTGCAAAGCGCAATCACAATATGTCTGCAGATTCTGATCAGCGTGATCAATGTTGCAGCCAGCCGCTTACAGCAGCCTGATGAAAATGAAATGGTTTATGTGGGGAGAATCCTTGAAGCTTTTTTTTCCACATCACCTGCATCATCACTGCGGTCACGAGACTTCTCCTTCCTTCCCTCCCTCTCAAATCCCTCTCTCTCTCTTTTTTACTCTCTCGCTTCCCTGTCTCTAGCTCTTATACATAAATAAACACAGAATTATTCACACTGCCTTCCTCTCGTCTTTTGTTTTATTCAAAAGATTGTTTTATGTAAAACAGGGGGTTTTCATATTTTGCCAGGAGAGTTTTCCTTTTTCATGTTTTCACTCCAATTCAACCATGCCTTTATGTGGCAGTGGCCAAAGCCTTATCCCTGGCTGCTCTCTGGTCTCTTGACTGAGACTGAGATGATTCTAAACCCCAGTTTATCCTGGTCCAAGGAGACTGTGCCAGAAAAGTCCCTCTTGTAAAATTCTTATTTGTAGAGTAACTCCAGAGACAATCACATACAATCACAAGTTAATCTTTAGTGTGCTGATTTTTTTTCTTGTTTTCAAAAGTGGTTTATATATTCTATGTTTCATGTGAGTCTACATGCGCTCACATGCATATTTAATTGATTTTCACCTGCACTATGTAATAATTGCCTTTTTTGTATTTCACAGTTACTTAAAAGTAACAATCTTGTAAATTTTCTGTAATTTTATTTTCTCAGAGCTTCTAGACCAGGGTTCTCCTGCTCAAACACATTCACTAAACCTGACAATTAACTGGTGAGGTGAACCAGGTGTTTCTGAGCAGTTAAATCACCGAATCGTGCTGGACTACGGCCCTCAGGACTGGAGTTTGACACCCCTGTTCTAGACCACTACTCGTAATTTCTTTAAACCCACTGTCTTGAGATGTGGAAGTATGGACAGAACTATCTATTATTTTTTGTCAGATCCTAAGCAAAATCAGAGCTTTGTTTTCACCTTAAAGGAAAAAGGTGCTGTTTATATGATTGTGTGCAGCTTTTGTTGGGAGGATACAGTTACAAATTGTGGGGTTTATCATGATGAAGGAACAATAAAAGAGTTAAAGTTACAGTAGGTTTACCAAATTAAAGACTGAAAATGAAATACTGATAAGATTGATCTTCCTGAATAAAATGAAATGACTGTTCTGATTAAATGAACCAAATAATGGTCTCTTACTTTTGCACAGAAATGTATTTAGCTACTGTCCATCATTTGCTCCATTACCATGTGCCATTCACTGCCACTGTTCATCCCTTACGGAATCGTCACATCAGAGTCAATATATCTATCTATTTTGGAAAGAACTTAGGAGATCTGACAGTCAGAAAAAGAAAGCTGGTAAAATGAAGACTAATGAACGTTGTCAACTTTATTCTCATGTTGCAATGTATGCATTACATTGTTTAAGAAGAATTTGAATCTCTGATATGATGCATTTCACTTTTCCTATTTTAAACCTCTCTTGCCTGAACTGTCTCTCCTCTTCTTCTAAGCAGCCAAGCACAGGCTCGTCATCATGTCCTAAAATAAGGCTCTCCAGTGTCTCCAACACGCACTTGGCCTTATATAATTACCCAGCTTGTCAGTGCATCCACAGCGAGAAGCGTTATGCGTGGCAGCATTATTGTTGCATGAGAAATCATTTGGGCTGTTCCTGAACCTCACACAGTCTCTAGATAGGGTCCGCTTCCTCCTGTATATTCTTCTTTTTGAGTGCCTTGCATGACACAGTCATAAATGCTGCATGTGCTGCTATATTTTAGGAAAAGCAGCTCCTGGAGCTTCCATCTGAGCAAGCAGAAGATGTATGGGCTCTCCAAGGAGCCAGATGCAAGACCTGTTTGTCACATGTAGTTAGCAATATCACATTGTTTTTCCAGCATTGACAAACTTCTAGTTCCTGGCAATTTAATGAAAATGGAAAGAACAGGAGGCTAACAGAGACTATTGGAAAATGCATTCTAAGGGGTTTGGGATCAAATTACATACATTTTTTGCATGCTGAGGATTTTTTTTGTTCTTAAAGGGAGAGATACATATATTTATGTAAGCTGGTGACCTGTGTTTATTTTAAAAAAATGAAACTAGGTGACCCTTAAGTAGCACAGTCTTTTAAGTGTGGGCCTTGTTGTCAGGAGACTGCGAGTTTGAGCCCTGGTGATGCTGTTGCTATCCATGGCTTGGAGTTCAAGAGAGCATAATTGCAAGGATAATATGGCCTTTCCTCTTCTGATCACCCGCTCTTTGTTCACTGATATAAGAGAACTTGTAGATAGTGTTCTCCAAGCATATTGGACTGATGTTGAATTAGCAGCAGTGTTGATATAATTGTGGGATTGGTCTTAGCTTATGAGTGGGAACTGACAATGACTTTTAACTCAAAGAGTAAGTTGTGCTGACCAATCACATGAATGGGAAGGTAGCTCTGACATGTCAAGATATGTTGCTAATATTCTGTTTTTCCCAATAGATCAGTCCTTATAACAGAGTATACACTTTTCTAAAAGGGCAAGGGACAGAGCTTTCTGCTGGTACACACTGAAAGGGTAGCAAGCTAGAAACTGCCTTAATAGCAAAAAATGCAATTTATTTGGCAGTTATGACACTACTGTTGCCTGGCACTGTTAACCCCTGTACAAATAGGCATCAGCAGTGCAGTTTGTGCAGTTCTCAGCCTTCTATAAAGCACCCCTGTAAATGTGAACCCCCCTGTAATACAGCCAACATAAAACAAAATACTTTCTTTTTCATCCATGACACATTGCTGTAACTGATGCCGAATGTCAGTTGTCTTTGCATCCAAGGAGTTCCTTTCAACAGTACCACGTCATACCAGCACGTTTCTCACCAAAGCTTAGGTCAGAGATCCCTCTGCACGCAGGATGGTACGCAACCCAAACTCAGACCTCTGACATGAAATAAGCCAGCTCGCGTAATCTGCAGTGCCGAGGACCTTGCACGTGGCTTGTAATTGAGGCAACGTATGTGTCAGGGTTGGATATTAAATTCATGCATTATTCATGTTCCAGTTGCTGCTCACAAGGATTTGGCCCGTTCCTGCAGAGCTATGCATGACGTCTGAAGAGCTCCCCACCAAAGCTGATTAAAGATGGGTTTTTTTTCGTCTTTTCTTAACGCCGTCATTGGCTGTGGGTGTGTGTGAGTGTATACTGACTTAAATGATGTTCAACATTCATGGACCAACAAATAGAGTATACAGGTTTATGCATGGTGAGGATATGTATAATGCATGACTGTTAGTCTTTGGGCTTGCATCAGCAGCTGCTGCTCGGTTAATGGCGCTGTTCGGGTTCACATGCATGGCTGATTCCCTTTGGCCTGTTCGCACATGGCACTGATTACACTACAAATACCACTGTCACCATGTGACTGGGAACAAGACATTGGGTCTTCCCTCAGTGACCTGGAACCTCTTAGGCGTGTTATAAAGCAAACCCATGCTCAGACTAGCTTAATACAAACCGGCACACACACACACACACGCGCACACACACAAGCACGCAAACATACACAGTTGTGTGATATCAAGTGTTCAGATATATGTGTCTCTGTGCAGTTATGTGAATATTCATAGTATTGGCCTGATAATGTGCAGTCTGTAAGCAAGTGGCCACTGGTTCAATTGAAGTTAAAATCGCAACTTTAATTTGGAGTCTATGTGAATTAAATACATATTTTTTCAGGCCACCATACATGCTTGCAATTGACACCAGTTTAAATCAAATTGCCATATTGTCATAGAACTTAAATAGTTAAATTGTCTTAGAACTTTTCTGTGCCAAAGTATTTCTGTGAAAAATCTTATCAATCTTGTCATATGCTTGGCAATGCTCTGCCTGGTCTGTAATGCAGACATTTTTAGCTCCTGTTCTCTCTTTTCTTCACTAATGCTTTGTGGGTTTCGCACAATTGAGACCTGATATCTCAACTTTCCATTGAGATGAACTCCATAGTTGCTTTAGTTGCATGTTTTGGCTCATTGCCCTACTGCAAGATGAAGCACCATCCACAGAGGTTTAGGCATTTGGCTGGATCTGAGCAGCTATGAAACGTCTATAGACTGAATTTATCCTGCTGCCGTCAGCAGTTACATCATCAATAAAGACGAATGAGCCAACTCCACTGGCAGCTATGCTTGCCTGTGTTTCACAGATGAGATGGAAAGCTTCGGATTATGAGCATTTCCTTCTTTCTCCATGCTTTCATCATTCTGTCACTCTGGAACAGGTTAATCCTCGCCTCATCTGTTCGTACGACATTGTTCATGAAGTTTTCTTCGAGTACTTTCAAGGAAACTACAGACTCTCAAATGTACCTTAACAGTATCCCAATGATCCAAAAATGTCAGGACTGGCACTTATGCAGTTAAGTATTTGGGAGCCTTGCACTCAGGAGCTCTGGGCATCAATATGTCTGGGTGACAAGAGTGAGGAATTTAGTCATCACCTGTGCTCTCACTGGTCAGCTAAAAATGAGAGACCTGCTCCAAAACGACTGTAAATTGAAGCCAGTCATAATCAGGCTTAATGGTGTGTCCAAGAATAGCTTAAATGCTTTGTTGTGCTTTGCATTGAGCTGTTTGATATTTGATCCTCATAATCTATACACTGTACTATATGATATTCAACACTCATTCTTTTAACAACGTTACAGATGGTCTTACCATGTGTACTTTTGCCTTCTGATACACTTTCATTGTCATCTTTACAAAAATGATTTTGTTCTCCTACATGAAATGTAAGACAGATGTATTCTGGCATGATGGGTGTTTTCTCTGTGGTCTGTGGTATTTACTCTGAGAGTGAGGTTGAAGTTTGGAGTGGTGCCTTCAGTGATTCAGATCATCTCCAGACAGATCTTTCCATGGCTGGTGGAGAAGCTGACTGATGGAACGTAAATTGAATTACTGCTCGGGAGATGTGTAATATGTAGAAAGAGCTGTACCAATCTCTAAGACATTATAAATGAAAATGGAGGATTAGGGTTTTTTTTTCTTTTTTTGTGAATGGAGAGAGGAAATGGGCCTGCCAGTTATATTGATTTCAAGGGAGCACTTTCACGGATATATAACCAATTACAGCCTGAGCCTCCAAGACTTTGGCAAGTCATTGTTATTTCTTAGGCAGATATTATATTCCACAGCCTACTACCCAAGGGTAAATATTCCTGCAGAGGAAGAGGGGGTGTCTAGGATCTTTCCTGTCCAATCTAATTTCGTTCTCTGTGCTTTTTGACCAATGGGATGTGGTTACTTCACTATCTTGAGGTTCATCTTGGCTCCATTGGCCAGTGAGATGTTGCACTCAAGTTATGTGTCAATTAAATATTTGCAATACTTAATTTTTTGGAGTTATGCCATAGAGGAAACTCCATGGTTCTTTAACCCTTTAAGATAACAAAAAACAGCAAATACTTCTTAATCTATGTTTTGCTATTTATAACATTATGTCATTGTGTTTGATGTAATATAACAGTCAATAAAACTGCAGATTTTTTATGTTGTCTGAGTTATAAATAACTGTATTTTTAAAAATAAAACATGGTCAAGATTTCAGTGTGTGCCCATATATTTGTATATATAGAGTAAATATTTTTTAAGGGTACTGTATTAAGCTGAGTTTAAAAATTAAATTCAAGTATTTTGGGAGCATATTTGGGGCATATTTACAGTTTACACTATAAAAATATGCATTGTCTAAATTCATATACATACACTACAAATGTCTATATTTATATTTATGTATTATTTGTATTTTCTTATCTTAACTTCACACATGCATTTGTCACATTTTGTTGCTACTCTGCTTATACCAGACAATAAATAGATATATCTCTCACATGTAAAGCTCCTGTTCCACAGCCTACATGAATGTGCACACACTGTGGCAACAGATTAGAACTAAAGGGAACATCTCTGAATGTATCACTTCTTAAGTTTGGGTTAAATGAGAATTCAACAAATTAAAAATTTGAGAGAATGCTCTGATGTGTGATGTTTCGTTGTAAAGAAGCTTGCTGGTTTTCTTTACAGTGACAGTGATATTTACAGGGGTAGCGATATTTACAATTTACAATACAATATTTCCCAATCCCACCAGTGAATCTCCACGTAGTCTTTAGAGTCTGTTTTGCCTCACTGATAAATATTATAAAGAATTGTTAATAATTAGACACATTTTTATCTGTGCAGTTCTACCTAAGTCAGACATGCAAAATTGTGTTTCTACATCAGTTAATCACATCCATTAAAGGTTCTAAAGCAGTTAGTGGCAGGTTTTTGTGTTTAGAGAGAGAGAGAGAGAGAGCAAACAGAGTATTAAGAAATGCAAAACCCACACAGAGTTACAGAGTTATGACGGAGAGAAGCTTTATATTTATTGGCAAATACTTGACGCGATACATTTCACAAGGTGTTACTCCACCAGTAACTGGAATATCTGCACATCTGCACATTGTATCTGTGTGTTTGTGTGATGAGCTAAGTAGAGGAAGAGTACCTCATGCAATGTAATCCTCTCACTCCCTGAAGGAAAGAGTGACTCTGAAGGAAAAAAAAGGATAATAATGGTTTCTACAGTTCAGCATCTGCTCATTAATCTTTCATACAGAGCGATCCGCCAGCAGCAAGAACACAGTCCGATTTCAGGTTACGCTATCAAATCTCAATTTATAAATAGACATAGTTATAGAGAGTGTGATGGAACACAGTCATTCATCTCCGTTTGAGTGCACTGCTTTCGCTTTCTACATGTGTTTAAGGGGCAGTGTGTGCTGTGCTGAAATAACATGTAATTCAATAAACCTCCAGAGAAGCTGGGCAGATAAAATCAGGAGATCTACCTCATCTTGAGAGCCACAGTTAATAATTACAATTAACATCTGAATATTTTATTGATTTGGTAACTCACCAACTCCAATTTTTGATTTACCATTGCTAAGTGAAAGCTAATTGCATCAGACCTGCAAAAGCCAACCATTTCAAACTTCCCAAACTCCAGGTGTCCCTGAATGTCTTCAACAACTGAACCGTGTGCTCTGCCGGCATGGAAGGAGAAACATTCTTAATTTAAATGCATTTTTAATGACATGCAGTGCCATTAGGAGTGCAGGAGTGGGCTCTGCTTTTTCAGCAGAGATCAATAAGCTAATGAAAAGACGGCTCCTGAGCACTTTCCCTCGTGAAGGAGAAGTACCTTTTTCAGATCCAGGGAAGTAGGGAGATGCTGAAGGGTGACTGAGTCACATGATCGATACTTCTGTGCTGCTTAACCCAGTCGTGACCTTGCCTTAGAGGAAAGTGGCGGTAACAAGTAGTACCGCAGCCATTCCAACAATTTGCCAAAAACACAGCACCCCTGATGTCCTGGCCTGCTGAGAGAGAAGGCGAGGATGGACGGATGCATTTATGCAGCACTCTGCATGCTGTGCACGTGGCTTTGTTTCTCTCTGCTTACTTGACATTGCTGAGATTGCAGTTTTTCTCCAACCGTGAGCACACTCATTTCAGATTCCAGATTTTCTGTCTTAGAAAGTTTGGCAACAATTTGCATCAGAAAATGACAATTACAGATTGCTGGTTTTAGTGTCTTGGACTGAAGCTGCTTAGACAGCAAAGATGAGGCAGGATGGAGAGTCCATCAATTTCCGGGCCTAACTGATGGACCACTGGCCTGTTGGTGGTAGTGAAAATATTTAGTACTCCCAGAACCTATGAACTGAGCATGAGCCTTTGTTTCTCCAATAAAACTACGCCTAGACTATCGGGCCATACAAGAATTCAGCTTTTTCTTCCTACAGAGACTAGAACTTGAGAACTGTTACTTTAATATAGCTAGTCTATTCCAGTGCAACATATCTACATTTTATATTTGTAGCTTTGAATCTGCACTTCCAGTTTTTATGTTAAGCAGTGATAAAATGAGACAAAAGTGTGAAATAGTTTTCTTCATGTGAAACAACTCTGCCTGGGTTATATGGCAAAATACTTCAACACATTTTCAAGAGGCACCACATCTTATTTAGAACATTTAAAAACCTCCCAATGATACCACAGTTTTAAAAATACTGTTCTGTTCTGAAAAGAGAGTTTGTCTGTACACATTAAGTTTAGCTGCACTTGTTTCAAAGCGAGAAATGATTAATATTGAATTACAACATGCTACAAAGTCCCATGTGTCCCATGTTCACTCTCATAAGACATAATTTACATATTAGTTTCACAATATTTACCGAAACATTTATACTTCATAGACCTTACTGAAAAATATGCCTGCAGTTCAAGGGATTAAATATCATACCTGCTGTCTTTGTGGGCTTTAACTATACCTCACTGGAAAAAGGTTAGTTTGATCCATGTTGTTGCGCATTTTGCAAAATAAATAAACAACAAAATGTGACATAACATGAAGGGAGATGAGAAAAAAGCTGTGCCCCCAGTGACCCCAGTTTGTGGTGGAAACAAAAAGCCATGAAATGTGGGCCTGCTGGTCATTTCTGTGTCAGCGTGCATCTAAACAACCTGCCAGGAAGATCATACTAATTGGGGTTAAATAGCCTCAATTAGCAGGGCATTAGTGGTAGGAGCCATGGGGCATGTGTGTCTGTTTAGCGCTCTGTAAATATGCAGGTACACTGTCAGGAAAAACGATATATTTCCAGGAACATGATCTTACTTTGTTGGCACTCTCAAGGGTATGTCTTCAGGAACTTAAGATACATACATAACATATTAAAGGGTAAAGGGGACATTTGGCTGACGCTCTTATCCAGATCAACTTACAATCATCAGTTACAGGGACAGTCCCCCTGGAGGAACTGAGGGTTCTACCATTGCTCAAGGACATAATGGTAGAAAGTGGGGGGTTGAACCTGCAACTTTGTAGTCATTGGGTTCACAAGGCAGGGGTTTTATAGCTACTAGGTTACTAGGTTACATTTTGTGAGTTTAATTGACTCTATACATATGATACAAATATGTTCCTTTAGAATTAAATGGTTAATTGGGTGAATTGTCCCTTGTCCCCACATTGTCCCCATGGGATGTCATTTTTGTTGGTTTAGCTTGGAGAACTACACTTTCACTCATGGTAAATGTTCAGCCACTGTCTTTTATAGTTTGTAATGTCACAAACCACAACCAATTTACATCTGCTTCAGTACTTTACTATGTGTCCCCTTTTATAGACCAGTTAGTTTTTATCTTGATTACAGAGTGCCAGGAAGAAGAGAATGAGAAGGTATTTGTGTGTGTGTGTGTGTGTGTGTGTGTGTGTGTGTGTGTGTGTGTGTGTGTGTGTGTGTGTGTGTGTGTG
>JBBJLR010000145.1:14188666-14202711 GCA_037577145.1 Brachypetersius gabonensis
GTAACGCAAGCGTTACTGAATATGTAGCGAGTAAAATATTACTGAAAATTGATTAGTAATGCCTTACACTACTGCGTAGTGCCTTACACTACTACAGCAAAAAGTAATACGTTACTGTAATACATTACTTTTGTAACGCATTGCTCCCAACGCTGCTCACAACTGATGTTGAATGTAGGTGACCACACGCCCTGGCTCTGGTTCAGTGAGGATTTAAACTTCCTTTCAGCCAATCACGCGTCACACTCACTCAGCTCCTAACAAGCCCAGCTGTTTCCTTTCACCCACTCACTCGATACACACACCGCTCTAACCACACAAGTGCTGACAGTCTTTCTCACACACACTCATACCTCGTATCATACACTTCGTATCATGGCAAAAACAGAGAGACTCAAGAGGAGCTTCTATCCTCAGGCCATTCGAGTCCTAAATCAGAGCATGCCCCCACTCCCCTCTTAACATTACTATAACAGACTGAAACAGAACCTCATATCATATTCAATGTCATATTTTCAGAACATTAACGGTCATATTTCATATCTTATCTGATTTATTATTACATCACATGCTGTTTTACTACTGCTTACATGGTTCTGGTCGCTGTTTAGATTACGCTGTTTATCCATTACTCTGGTCACTCTGTCAAATTACACTGTTAACATTACTCTGGTCACTTTTCACTCTGTTTCATATTGCTGTGCTATTATGGCACAATGCACTTTATCATTCCATTTGCACAATGTACATATTGCTGCTACATTTATTTATATAAATACATACAAAAACAAATTTTCAGCCCACATATAATTTCACTTAACTGGTGGTGCTCCTTGTTTAAGGTACTTGTGTTTCAGAAAACTTCAGATTTATATTTTTTAAAATTTAAAAGTGTACTTACATGTATAATTATATTTACTTGTACTCATTTCTTTTTTATTTGGGTTTCAGAAAATGTCCAGATTTTCTTAATTTAAAATGTACTTATTGTTTATAATGTTTGCACAGTCAGAAAAAGGAGCGGTTCAGGATACATTTCACTGTGGGTTGTACTGGTATGACTATGCATGTGACAAATGAAGAATCTTGAATCTTGAATCTTGAACAGGATGTTCTCAAGGAAGTGAACATTAGACAGATAAATGAGAGGAACATACATTGCACCCCAGAATTATTTGCACCCTGATGAAGATTACTGCCTTAAAGCAAAATCACTTTATTATTATTTTAAGGTTACACAAAAAATGGAAAATGTTGCCATTTTTGGGGGACATGAGTGTTGACTTCAGGGAACACATACAATAAAATCGCAGCATCACTTAAAATGTCCGCATCAACGGTTAGGACAATGATAAGAAATTATGAAATTAAAAAAAGGCTATTCATTTTGCAGCCACAGTGAGGAGGATGGTTAAAGAACTACAGAGTTTGGTAGTACTCTGGAGGTCACCATGTCTCCAAGTCCACCATAAGATGCCACTTTTAACAAACTGTTTGGAAGGTATGCCAGAAAGAAGCTTTTCCTATATTTTAGTCTCAGGTTTTCCAGATGCCACAGGCACTTTAACTGATATTTATTCATTTTATGTGGATTTTTATGAATGCATTGGATTGTCCTCCTAAAAGATGCAACCAAAACCAAGTTTTAACCTTTTGGTGCCTCAGCCAGACTTTGATTTCAATTAACCTGGTGCTTCCTGGAATCTATAATGCGATACCTGCAAACATCACTGCTTTTGGAGGAGAAATCACAGCATCACAGATTATCCACCATATTTAACACTTGGTGCTTTTCTCTGCAGCCATCTTAATTTCTACACCAAACCCATCTTGAGTGTTTGGAGTCAAAGGGCTTCATGTTCTATGAAAACCTAAAATCAGACTTTTGCCATAGTCATCCCAGTCACGTGAATCTAATGAAAAGTCTGTGGGTTGATCTCAAGTAGAAGGTGCACAAGAGAAGAAATGGAGAAATTTTGCATAGACGAATTGTGAGAAACCTGTTCCAAAGTTTCTTAAAACATTAAAAGAGACTCAGTGCTGTTTTCGTGCTAAAAGGGAATCTGCAGAATACTAAATGAGGGGATGCTAGTAATTACGACTCACCTCTTTTGGAATAAAATTGACTGTCGTTTGACTCCCATGTTTTGCTGGTTTTAGCAGTCCAAATGTTTTTAATAGTTGTGGTCCTTATTAAAAGTAAAGGTCTAAGTAATTAACAAATAAAAGTTTGCTTATGCCAAACACAGATTTTACCAAAATAAAGTATTGAATAAATGGCTTAGTACAAACATCAGGATTAGGATACGTAAGATAAAGTTACTTGGGAATCAGGTATTGCATCAATATTGACGGGCTAAAGCTTCATAGGAGCATCACTACTCATGAGTATGTATCATTGTTGTCAAAACTATTTGCTATACTGGCCTCCATTTTTAGTGTCCAATTAATCATCTGAGTTAATTTTAAGTTAATGTAGCTCTATGTCTAGTGCTGGCCCTGTCAGGTCAGACAGGGCCAGTGATGTGGATCCATCATTCATCGTGGTCGATACTGAGCTTTGCTGTACTGATGTTGGTGGTTGTCACATTACTGTCTGTTGAATGGTCAGAGGTCAAGTCAGTGTAGCTTAACTATGACCGCCTGCTTTAAAAATCCATTTAACTGGCCCCTCTTGGCTTGGCACTCTGGGTTCACTTGCTTCCGGTCTCCCCTCTGGCTTCATTTTTTATGAGGGAGTTCAACCAGTGTTTACCGAACCAGCATCAAAATATGGTAGTTTTGCCCTCTAATACATATCTTCCTCCCAAGCACATTCAGCCAGCCACCACATGTTTTCCAGCCGCTGGCCATGCAGCATCGCTGAGCAGCTGGATGTGCTTGGAAGACGGTGCCAATGGGTTGACGTGACCAAGCAGACGCCCGATTGGCTGGCATAGTTCTTAGTGACGGAGACCAAGGCCCCATGCTGTTCTTTATGCCCAGGGAGAATATGTGTGAAACCACTGGCAGCGGGTAGAGTAAGGCAATGTGTGCAGTTTATGTTTGGGGATTTGGATTCCCAGACCACATTTTTTTTCAATCCTCTCAGTTCTGTCAGCAATGGCTTTAAAAAAATGCTGTAATTTAATAAGAATTAATTCTCGCTTGTAGGTAATTGAAATGCACTTGTTTGTGTAAGCAGATGAGATATTTTCACATTTGCCATTTATGCAGTCTGGTTTTTGGTTTTGCCATGTTTTTGTCAGATTTTGACATGGAATCAAATTGAAGAAGTTGGAAATGCAGACTGCAGCCCACAGATCACATTTTCTTCATTTAAACTTATGGAATAGAAAACAGTAAGTAAAATGAAAGAGACTTACTGAAGACTGTAGTTCACTTTTCAAAGGTTGACATTCTGAGATTGAGGGAAATAGTTTAAAGAATCTTCTTTTTGCCCAAATTTCTATGCTGACAATATAATTTGTAATGAATTATCTAAAAAATGTTTTCACTAGTGGTCTCAGACTTTTGGACCCCACTCTAGATATATAAATTTAAGATTAAAAAATGTTCAAAAAAATTGTTTAATTCTAAATACGTGTGCTTGAGGTGTCACATCCCCAGAGGCTCTGTTGTCTAATTAATGAGAAGGACTTTTAGGTTGACTGGGGGTGTGATCTCGTCCCTGGTCAGAGAGACATTATGTGCTCTCGGCTGGCCAGGGTTGAAGCAATCATTAAAATCATTTTGTGTTTCAGTGCCTGTATAAAGAGACTGGTTTTGTGTTTAGTGGTTGGATAAAGATGCTGGTTTTGTGTTTAGAGGTTGTCGGTTTTCCGGTGTTCTGTTTGGATTTAGCCTGTATCTCATTCTTTTGGCCCCTGTGCCTCTTTGTTTTCATTATAAATAAAGAAAGAAAAACATGGAAGTCTGCTCCTGTGTCTTCTTTCTAAATGGGCACAGTCCTGGCATGACAGGAGGAGCTGTATTGTTGTAGTTTCACATATAGTGTTAGCTTGTTTCAGAGCCACATTCATAAGATTAGTTGGTTGAGAGATTTGACACAGAAACAGGATGTGGGAAGAAAGATAGAAAGAAATTAGTTTTCCATTGAAAAAAGGTTATGTCTGGGGATGTTCCGTCTTTTTGTACACCTCCTCCTAAAAGCGAGCTTAGAAAGAGAGAGTTAGCTAAACTTATTCTAAGTCGATGCTGGTTGTTGTGCAAGGCTGTCAATATTTCATTTTGTGAGGTCCTAGTGTTTGGAATTGGCTGGAGAACTTTAATGAGAATGAAATGCTGTCTATTGACTGAAGCTGCCTGAGCGTCAGGAGAAACTGCTACATTAGACCTCACTCGTTCACGGAAAGCTCCCAGAATACACAATGTCTTCTCCACTGGAGCTGCATGCATTTTTTCCTTGTACATTCTCTCTTCATACACACACTCACACACACACATCCGCACACACACACACACACACACACACACACACCCACACACCATCTGAATGTATTGCACTCTCTCCCTCTTCACCTCTCAAAGTCATTTATTATTTTCCTAAGAACAAAAAAAAATTGCCGTCTCCTTTATTGGACTTATTAGCGGGGCTGTGTGACCTTCCAGTCCCATGGCTGTGGAGCTGAGAGGTGTGACAGGCAGTGGCCTCTCTCTCTAGTTTTAATTAACGCTGGCACCAGGAGATTGATGGAAAGGAGACGCAGGTTGTCGGCGTGGCACTACCCCTGGGGGAGTGGGGGGGTGGCAATTAAAACCTGGGTGAAGCGTGGCAGCACGAGCAACAGGATGGAGGGATGAAATGGGGGGGAGGAAAGGAAGGGAGGATTAGGAAAGGGATGGAGACTCACCTGCTGCTCTTTCTCACTGTTTCACAGCCACTCATAAGGTATGTAGGACCCTGTGCCTGCTGCTCATATATGTGTGTATGCATGTGTGTGTGTGTGAGTGGGTAAATAGGTGAATGCTTTTTTTTGCCCTGGTTTTGTTGGAAGCAGAGTTAACCAGGGCTCTGGCAAAATGGCCCAGGCTTTGCTTTTTAGAACAGCTCCATGTTTCACTTTTTAAATGGATAGGTCAAAACCGTTTTTGGTTACTTACATTAAGGAACAGGTCAATTGTATTATGAACACAACTTTGTTATGCAAATAATTTTTTTTTAACCAGAAAAGGTATGAAAATGTTTTTAAAGGTCTGTTTGCAGCCTCCCCAGTGTCCATTGCTTTGACAGAATGGAAATCAACTCCAATAATTTAATGAAATAAGATTTTAGTCACATAAAGTCACTTCACCTTAGTAATGTTACCTTACGGAGAATCCTGAGGATTACAGCTGTTACCATCACTGGCACCGCTATTTGCACTTCTGGGTTCCAGTGTTTTTTTTCTGAGCGGGTTAAACCTCAAACTATATTAATATTTAGAGGTCAGAGACTGCGCGTCTGTTTGTATATGCAAGTGAGAGATGCTGCAACAGCAGAGGAGGCCTGTAGCCATGCAGAGAGAAGGAAAGAAAGTTCTTTCATGCAGAGCTTTTGGACAGTCGTCCCCCATTTTGCACAGTGTGAACGTTGGCTGAATATTAGTACACCTCTCTGGGAATGTGCGTGGGAACTCGTTAAGGGCTAGATTTCAAGTCAAACAGTCAAGTTGATTTTTTTTTTACTGTTATTGTACACAGTACACAGTACACCAGGACCATGGGCCAACACAGAAAAAAAACAGAAACACCACAAGACAAAACTGGACTGCATAAGGGGGGTCAGGACTACATAACTTGGACAAGACATTCAGTGCAGCCAACAAAAGCAGTATTATACAAAGATCATTAAATATACCTGCAGTCCGGCAATAAAATTCAAGCCCTATTTGAGCCCATACCTGTGGAGTGTAATTATTACATTATTTATTTCATTCTGGAATTCAGGCTTAGTAAGTCAAATAGGCTTGAGACTCTTTAAAATGGATTAGATTGACTAAAATGGCACCCAACCTTTTGCACATTCCACATTTCCATATTATATTATATTTCTTTGGTTTTTAAACATAATAATTCTATGAGTAAATGAATGATATTCATTCATTCATTCATTCATTCATAAAAATGTCATATTAACATTGGTTTGGTGCAGCTGTTGGATTTTTCTTTTTTCGCAGACAAAAATGATTCATATGGGATGTTTACATGATCTAATTTTGACTGAGTGTGTGTGTGTGTGTGTGTGTGTGTGTGTGTGTGTGTGTGTGTGAGAGAGAGAGAGAGAGAGAGAGAGAGAGAGAAAGAAAGTGTACACTTTGAACAGCATGTGTTGTGCTATAGTATGGAAAGCACAGATTTCAATCAGATGGGTTTTACACTTACGCTACATGATCCCATGACAGTTCAATATACAGAGCACAGTGTTCTCACTGAGTGCATTTGTGTGTATTTTTGCCACTATGTCTGCACAAGTGTATTTGCGCTTACGTATGTGAGAGAGTACCCATGTGCGCCAGCGGAGGGAAAAGAGACTACATTTGATTAAAACCTCGTTCCTCATAATGTTGAAAGACTGTAGCCACCTCAGCTTGACGGAAACTCTGCTCTTTTAAACAAGACATTCTAGGCTGGATCTGTGTGGAAGGAGCCTGTCTCATGCTGAGAGAGTATGTGGGGAAGGGGAGGAGGCCTAATTCTGTGTGATAGCTTTCTTGCCTCACCCTTCCGTCTGGCTGAGTGCTACCGCTCTGCCTGTGAAATGTAGGGGGAGTGGGACACACTGCTAAAGAGCCCTCGCTGATGCAATGCAGGTCATTACAGAAAAGTCAGAGAGGACACAGATCACTTGATTGAATTTAGAGGAATGTCTCTCCCTGAAGAAATGACACAAAGGTGCCATGAGGCAATGCAGGCAAAATTGTGCCTTCAGAATACCGTATTTTATAGAACTGTTTTTGTCAAGAAGATGTCAGGTTTATTCTGGGTTTTTTTTTTTTTTGGAATGGACTTCTGTTCCTATTCTACTGGGCTGCTGTCTCTGGTGCTGAAACATGGACTATATTCTTAGGGCGTGTTTATACTTTGTACAGACCAAAGATGAAAATATGTTGTTTCTTAGCGTTCACACTGATATATGCCATTAAATCATGGAAAACGATAATGATATATATTTGGTGACAGTAAGACTTTTTTATTTTATTATGTTTTATTTAATGTAATTTGGATATTCAGGAATAAGAGGTCACAAGAGATCACGTTACAGTGGTTTTCACACAACACCATGCAGAGTGTAGAAAACCCCCATAGCATCTGCTCTAAAATTCCAACTTCGTAAGGAGACGTTAAAAACATGCACGTGTAATTAACTAATTCAGGTCTATACGTATGAGATGGTGGTTGGTTTTGTGTTTGGATTATTTAGACATCATTGCAATGAACTGCATTTATACTTCAAATTAATCACATCAGAGCTGCTCAGAGGGTCTTGGCATTCTTATTAGGTTTTCTTGCGTCAGGGTTCGGAAGGTAGTGAGCTCAAACAAACCACACTAACAGAGGAATCTCACCAGGATTTGTTTTATAAACCTACCCTGGCAAGTATGAACACCTTTAAAAACAAAATGGGTTTTTGGAGTGATTCCTTTTACACATTTGGTTTCCTACAGAAGATTCCAATGGACAGATTTTAATGGAATACTCCAGCATTTTCTAATCTAATTGCTGTCTGTCTAATCTATAGCACATAGATTATCATCAAGGCTAGACTGAGACAAAAAAATCTTACTGGGCATTTTAAGATTGGCCCACCCGCGGGAGTTTGCTGATGGGATTCCTCACCGTCCCAAATTTACCTGACCAGCCCAAATTTGCCTGGGATGCCTAATGGGCAGTCTAGCACTGATCATCATGACTAATATTTTAGACATGTTTCCTCACACTTAATAAACCAAATAAAAACCTGTGAACTCAAAACACATATTACAAGCCTTATTTGATGAGTACAGGGAAAGTCTTTGAAATTATTGCCTGTGACATTCTACCATATGGTACAGATCTGGAAGATTATTCAGTGTAAATAATTCAGTTCAATTCATTTCATTTCAATTCCATTCCGTTCACAAAGCAGTGTTACAGAAACTTGGTCTAAGCCCCTAGTGAGCAAGCCAAAAGTGAAAAAGTCCTGAAAGTGGATTCCATTACAGAACTGTACATTGAAAGGTGTTTTTTCTGTGGCATCACTCTAAAGAACTCTTTTGGCACTTCTGCTTTTAAGTGTACTTTGGTTATGTGAGGCCTGAGAAACAGGACATGTCTCAGGACCCGGTACAACCCTTTACCCCAGTGTGGGTGTAGGATGTAGCCCCAGCTAAACGAAGATTAAAGTGGCCTCCCAAAGACCCCTTAAAACTCTGAGTCTCGTGGGTGGATTTGGATTTAGCACTAGTGGCATGATAAAGGCCTTCCTCCTCTTTAATTGACAGCGTTAATCCCGGTGTTTGGAACAACAGTCACATTGTCGAGCTGTAATGAGTGATGGGATGGGTGGCAAGGGGCTGCTGGAGCTCCTCTCAGTGCTGTCTATCATTTTAGACTTGGATTCTTCATGGTAGAGCAGGATTACATGGTGATGATGAATGTAAACCACCATTAATTATATGATACAAGAACATGTGTGTCCATGAGCCTCATTCTTGAGGGTCACAATCTCCAATGTCCTAGAAGGTGATTGGCTTGGACATATAGACGTGTATAAATACAACTTTAATTAATCTAGTAACTTGTATCATGTGAAGGTTTTTGCCGTAATCTACAAAATAAAAAGTTCTTTAATATAAATAAAAAGAATAATCCGTTGCCAAAAAGTGTCTGATCCATCTTTAAGATGTTTGCTGGTATTCCATCTGCACGTTTTTCATTTCTGATGTTTTTGGGATAGGGAGATGTAAGAGAAGGGCTCCTTAGAAAGCAGTTTGAAAATAGGAGTTTTTAAGACTTTCAAGAGGAAACTTCAAGAGGAAACTTCAAGAGGAAACTGTCTGAAGAGCAGAGGCCACAGTGTCCACCGCAGTGCTAACATGCTGCTGGCACCCCCTAATCACTGTCATTATCAGCAATCTTACTGCCTTATCTCTCCTAGCACACCAATTAACCCACTGTTGATAAACATCAATAACTTTCCTGCTAGACACTAAATCGTTATTAGATCATTCCAGTTTTTTGCCATTATGAGAACAGATATTGCAGGCTCCCCACTGTTTTAACCTAATTATAATGGAAAATGTCTAAAGATTTCTACAGCAAAATGGAATTATAATTGTTTTGGGAAAATAAATGAGTTTATATGCAGATTATCTACAGCCTAGAGTGTATTATACAAAATAACGGACAGATACTGAAGTGTGTATGTCATGCTCATGCTGCCAAAACAGCTCTGACCTACCGAGGCATGGCATTTTCAGCACCTTGAACTCTTTGTCATGTTCCTGAGCAGTTTTGCCGCAGTGTGGCAAGGTGCAGTTGTGATTTTTACAGAGCAGCCGCATTCTTTCATTGCTTCAGCATACACTGGTGAGGTTCACATGCCCATTGCAGATGCCTTCAGTGGTGGACAGGGGTAAGCATGGGCACTCTGACCGGTCTGTCAGACACAGCAAGCTACATTTTACTTTGTTCTGACACATTTCATCATAGTCAGCATTACCTTTTCAGCAATTTGGACTACAGTAGCTCTTCTGTGAGACCTGGTGGGCTTAGGATTCGACTCCCATAACCTTGTAATCCTCAGTTGTCCTTTCTTGGACCACTTTTTATTGGTACTATCCACTGCATACCAGAAATCCCCCACAAGACTTACCATTTAAGAGACGTTCGGATTTCACAATGTTCACAATTTGGATTTCACAATTTTCCTGCCTATTTTTTCTGAAGCAACTGTAACAACTGAATCAGTATTCATCTTCACTTGTCAATGGTTTTAATGTTGTGGCTGAACAATGTAAATTGTACTGCAGCAACTTGTCTGTCTGTGTCCTTACATCAACTTTAGAGCTCTCTTCATCACCCAAACCGCTGCAGTGTAATTGAATTTGTCTCAAGTTCTTGTCTCAGTTCTCTTGTCTAAATATTTTTAGCTCTGGTTCATGGCATGGTTTCACAGGATGCAGAATGTAAAAGCATTGCTATTCACAAGTTCTCTGGCTGTCAGAAAGAGTGGACACGCATGCGGATGTTTCAAAAAGATAGGAAACATTTTTCAAGGAAGCTCCCATGTTAACGGTGCTAATCTGAAATCAGTTTACTCAAAGTCAGGGTTTCTCTGCTGGGTCCTTCTGAGATTTTACCCTCAACAACGTGCCTTTGTCTCAGAAGTAGCCAGGGAACGGTGTGAAAGCAACATTTTAAGTAACAAGAGAGATAACAAGACAGATGACCAGATGTGATCTCAAAGATGATGGATATTTTAAGCAGTGTTACCTTCTCCCTTCACTGTCACCAAAAGGAAAGAGGCAAAAGGAAAGAGAGGCGGAAGTGTTTTACCATTAAATATCGTGTTGAATCCAGGCCAAAAAAAAAATCACTGAAAAGGGATATAAAGGATCAGGTGGTGTGTGCTGTCACTCAGGAGGCCAGACGTACTCACTATTCCCACTTCATTCCCAGTCACTAAGCGTGCGGAGACACACACACACACACACACGCAGACCGAAGTACTCGGGTTATATCACCACTTTCTCCTATCAAATGAGCCAGAAATTAGAGCAGATGAGGCACATTTCCCATGTCCCTCTTCATGTCAGCAAGGTCACAACTATAACATACTGCAAGGCTAAAGGTCAACTCCATTTCAGCTCCTATTCAACTCACACATACAATGGGAAAGTAATTTAACTTAGAACTGATTCGATTGTCACCATCGGCACTTTTTCAATTCTTGATCCACTTTTCTTTCAAGTCCTGTGCTCTTGTGGAACTGAATAGAACGGACTGTGCCTTCATTCAAGAGAACCCTGTTTAGAGACTAAGGCAGTTAAGGATTAATGGGATAGTTCTGCAAAAACAAATTCACACACTTTTCCTCCTTCCCAGAAGCTGATGTCTGGGGTGCTGATCCAGTAGAAGCCCTGATCTAAAATCCGTTTTTGTCATTATAAATACAAAGGAATCTGACCTAAGATCAGTCCTCTTCAGCCCTGGTGTTGTCTGAAATGGCTGCACGTTTCAGTGAAGTTTTGTTCACTTATAGCTCACTGTAAGTCATACTGTGTCCTGAACCTCACTAACAACTCTTCACTGCCTTAGCTGTTCTCACTCTTGGAGAATGCTCTTCTCCAAGAGTGACTTATAAAGTGTGAAAGCCATAGCCGCTCCAAACATGTTTTGGCTGATGGACTGCATGTGTGTTAAATGGAATATTATGTAGATTCATTTTTGCCTAAATATTCTTTTACTGTTGGAAACATACTGCTGGAGAAGAAGCATTCCAGTGTTATATGAGGTTTGGCTTACTGAATTAAAAGTCTTTTCCACACTGCACTATTTTTACATAAATAAATGTGCCTTTGATTTGCTCTCCTAGTTAGAGTGTGGTTTTTGCACGCTAATAAAAAAATCACCCTGGCTAGGATGTGCAGCATTGCCCAACCTGTTCATGAATGTAAGCAAAAAATGTGCTTTTTTTTAACAACTATGAAGTTGCTTTGGTATTCAAACTCAAAGAATTTCCATATGTTTATCTCTCAGACACTAACAACCTTCAGGCTGTATTATAGACCGAGGAACATGTGTTAATCTACTGAGCGAGTGCTGTCATAAACAGCATACCATGATGTGCTTGCTCTGTTTTGGCTTCGGCAAGAAGCTGAAAACACACTTACACTCGGTGATGTTTGACAACATGAAAGAGATGTTAAATGAAAAGGTTTTTTTCCCTCCCCTTTTTAAGTCCTACCATACACCCTTTGAAAACTCTTGCTCTCCAGCTCTCCAGCTCTCTTTTATAGACCGCAAATTGATTTGAGCCTGCTTACAGTGCAATATTTGGACAGGAAATGGGATGGATAGTTAAAGGAGCTTCAGTTAATTTGGAGATTCAGTGCATTTCTCTTAAATTCTATTTTGTTGGGAGGAAATGGTCTGAATAGACCTTAATCCCTGCATAGGAATGCGAGGTAGAAGGAGAGCAAGGAGTTTTAAGCCTTCAATTATACCATGTTTGCATTCTCATGCATGCAGATGCGCATACACACCCACACACACACACACTCTAGGCAGACAGCTGAGGTCGACTGTCAGCGGTGCAAACATTTGCGGCTCCTGTCACCATGGGCACCCTCAGAAGGTGTGAGCTCTGTCTTTTTATAGAGATGTGTGAGTGTGTTGATTTGTTCACACCTGCACTCTGGACTCCCAGTGTCCTGACACAGAGGGTTTGACCTGGCTCATCACCCTCAATCCAGCATGAAAAGGCCAAGCACAGAGCTGATGGACATGGACACGGCCATCAGAATACAAGCTCGCCTTATTGCTCTGTAATTATATCAAGATGATATTAGTGCAATCTAACACAAAGCTGACAGCCTCAATCACACACTCAAATGAACATATGTGGCTCATTTAGGTCTTCTGGTGGTTCGACTTGTTAAATATTGCAAATACGCACTGAAATAATTGTGCCAAAAAATGTACGAGAACAGTGGATCGTGCACTGTTGTACTGTTCTCCCTCCTCGCCCTGGTCACTTCGGGAAGGGCTTGTCAATTAGATCAGTAGTTACACTTGGTATGTTTAGAATGGAGGAAACTGCCCTACTTTATAGTGTCACTGTATGGCAACTCATTAATAATGCACAAAAGCAACAACAAAAGCACTGGTGATGTATTCTCTGTTGCACTTGGATTCTAGTAGTAGAGCTTCTGTATGCTAAAACTGTCAACATGTAAACACATGTTTATCAACTTTTTTTCACTCGCATGAACACGTGTAATTATAATAGGATGCACTTGTGCAATTAAAGTAAAATAAATGTGTAACTAGGAACCATTAGGGAACCATAATATGAAGTGAAATTCACAAGGTTTACAGGGCTGTAGTAGTTCATGACCAGGATTGAACTGCTGCCATGGAAGAACCATTTCTGGTTTCTAAAGAACCTTTTAATAGATGATTCTTTAAAGAACTTCCACATAGTGCCAGTGAAAGCTTTTTTCCTAAAACTGTACATCCAAGCCAAGAGCCACTCAGGACCATTTATTTTTAAGAGTGGATGTAAGTGACTTGGCTTGTACTAAATCACATCCTCTTTCTCTCTTTCTCTCTCTCTCTCTCTCTCTCTCTCTCTCTGTTTTTCTCTGTGTTTTTAGCTATCTTTTGCGGCAACGACGCCTGTCCTGGCAGACAAGAAAAAGTACCCTAACTTTTTCAGAACGGTTCCCTCAGACAACGCAGTGAATCCAGCTGTGGTTAAATTCCTTAACTACTACAACTGGAGCAGAGTTGGCACGCTGACACAGGACGTCCAGAGATTTTCAGAGGTAAGTCTAAAGACCTGACTTTAATGGGACCACCAGCGTGGAAAGCTTAGTTGTGTGGCTTATGCAGAATCTCATTACACCCGTGGACAAAGCTAAGCATGGTTGTCTTTGTCTAGAGCAAGTGTATAATGAGCTATATATTTTAAGTTCGGGGTGTTTTGCTTCTGTTCTTTAGTGCAAGGTTTTGGTTCTTGAATGATGTTCATGAATGAGAAAATTAGAAATTATCTGTGAAATTAGGATAGAGAAATGCAAACATCCACTCCGAGCATTTGATTTTTGTTTATAAAAGGAGACTTCACATTTCAGCAGCACATTTGATTTAGACATAATTAGGTGGACAATATTTTTTCTAGTAGTGGGCATAGATTAGTTTTTTTAATCTAAATTAATCTCACTGTAATTTTTAAATGAATCTACATTAATCTAGATTAAAGCCCCCCCCAAAGCCCCCCCAAAATGATCCCAAGCCACCCTAAATATATAGTTATTATTCTACTATTTTTAAATTATATATCCAAACATTTCATACAA
>JBBJLR010000145.1:14212535-14230908 GCA_037577145.1 Brachypetersius gabonensis
TGTGTGTGTGTGTGTGTGTGTGTGTGTGTGTGTGTGTGTGTGTGTGTGTGTGTGTGTGTGTATGAGTGTGTATGTGTATTTGTGTGCTCATATAACAGGGATCTTCAGCAAGGCTGACAGAGGAAGTGTATGGAATGAAAATGAGACTGGAATTGATACTGAATAAATGTTATTTTGCCATTGCTGGAAGTCTTAATTAAGGATGTAAGTATGCTCGCTCACATACGGGTTGCAAACCCGTTATCACAATCATGATCTAGTCACGGGGATTTGCTTCAAGGTCACAGAGATGAATACTGGATGGAATGTGAGGAGATCTTTCAACAGGGTGTGACAGCAAAAACGACAACCATTCATGCAGCACGACTGCTGTTACCTGAACAATATACATGCACCCATCAGCCACAGCATTAAAACTAAAAATTTAAATAAAAACAGGCAAAGTGATACAGTGATAACTCAAATGGTAGAATACATTTAACATCATTACAGCAGTAATTTCTTGAAGTTGTGTTTGAAGCAGGAAAATTGGGCAAGCGTAAGTATCTGACTGACTTCAACAAGGGACAACCAGGTCGGAGCATTGTGAAGTTGTGGGGTTTTCCATGTATGCAGTGGTCCATACCTAACAAAAGTGATCCAAGGATGAACAACCAATGCACCAGTGACAGGGTCTGGAGTTTCCAAGGGGTTCACTGAGGCACATGGGGAATGAAGACTAGCCAAAAGACCTTCTGTCTTTTATTTTTTGCATTGTAGACACAGATCAGTAGTCCACAGTCAAAAGTGCCTACAATGGGCACACGAGCATCGGAACTATAAAATTCATGTGGATGTAACTTTGATGTGTACTACCTACTTAAACAGTGTTGATACAACCCCTCATAGCAATTATGTTTTTCAACAGGATACAATGTAAATCTGTGCACTTTTCCCTAATTTCCAATATTTAGGTAATTTGAGTAAAATTTGATTTTGTAGGGAATTCAGCATTGGTGAGATATTCTGGTCAAACTTGTCTTACTTATAGAAGCCCTAACTTGCAACCTAACAGACTTAAAGGATCTACTGATTTTACTGTTGGTATAAATCACCCTTTACTGCAAATCACTAAACACAAGCGAATGTGAAGAAGGGCTCTCTTAGTAATGATAGTAAATCCTGTACACTTTTTTTTTTTACAAGAGACAAATCACTCCTAAAAAACAAATATGAAGCACACAAAAAAGCACCATCACTGGAATATCACGACTTTGATCTTGGTGGTGCTACAGCCATCCATGCCTGGGAGACCATTCAAGAACGCATCATTGGCTTTGTTCTCTCTAGGTGGGCAGAATGGCCTTCCCTCTCCCTTTATCACTCAGTGCGATGTGAGCCAGTTTGGGCATCTGTTAGCTGAGTTGGTAGTCACTGTGCTCCTCCAAGCACGTTAAGCTGTCCAATGGTTTTGGCTTCAAATGACTAGTAGGAAGCATTCACCCTGCCATTGTCACTGCGATTGCATGATGGGAGGAATCAGGAGCAACTAAATTGAGCAGATAATCAGGGTTAAGTAAAAAAAAAGATGAAGAACTATAGGGGCTTATTGTATACATGTGTGAGTGTGTGAAAGTAAACAACTAAGCTCAAAGAAACACTACAAACTTTATAGTAAACTGTTAAACTCGTTCTTCAAAATCTTCTTTTATTGCGAGAAACTTTCTCTTAAAAGGTGACAAAATAAGCATTCATCAACAGCATTGTTTAATCATGACATAAAGGCTCATAGTCACTGAACTACTTCCGGTGTACTCCCTAATCTATACAGTGCATGCACAGGTTGGTGACGAAAGAGAAAAAAATAGACGAAATCATTATATCTCCATGTCTCTGTTGTTATTACACACCATTTAAATCATCATTTGCCCTTTGCATTGTGTGAAAAGTTCATAACAAAAGCAATGGCTGACGTTCATTTTTTCCTCAGTCCCTAAAGACTAAAATGTCAGCCTGAACTAAATTTCAATGAAGCACAATACACTGCAGCCTAACAAAAAAGTCATTTACATAAATCAGCACAGTAACAAAAACAGCCTGCTTAACTCTAAGTGAGATTAAATATATGACAATAGTTATGTATTTTTAATTCATGATGACATTGGTGTGTACAATCACAAAAATGAATAAAAGGGAAAAACAAAATACAACACAAATGCAAAATATCAGCTTATTAAAAGAGCTTTCAAAATAAGTCTCAGACAATACAGTATAAAAGATGTCCATCTAATGCTTCCCCCCCATGTGTGTAGGATCTCAGTGGCTGAACACTGTGAAGATGATGGTGTTTATGTGGCAGAGCTGACATTTGTCAGTGGCATGCAGCGTTAGCGGCCGCTGTCCTCTGTCTGCCCTCATAGCCCCGTCAGGCTGAGAGAGCAGATCCTGCCTGGCACACACACACCTTGTGATGTCTCGACATTCTCTGTGTGTGAGTCTCACGGGACGAAGCTCAGATCAGCTGAACGCAGGGCCGTGGGAGGGTGGAGAGACGGAGGACACTTGATGGAGTGCTTTGCATTTGAAAATGGGTGGGAAAAACTATAGGCTAAAACAACTAGGCGCTGCCAGAGCATGGCCTGCCATTTATCACAGCTGCGCTGTCAGTTGAGGTGCTGATGTCTTCTGAAGCAGAGGTTGGTCATTACATGTATTCAGTTATATGTAGTCAAGTAAATGGATTTATACCTGAGTACTTTCGAATTATACTTTTACTTCCACCCAAGTAATCTGTAAGATGTTTTCGAGTCCCAATGATGTTTTTAGTGACAGTACCTGTTCTGTTCTATAGAATACAGCCAATAAAATTCAGCTCATGCTCATAGATGCCGGGTGTGGTGCAATTCTATATTGAACTTGGATGTAAAGTAATTGTTTAGATGCTCTATTCTATAAAAATGTAGAGTTGCTAAAGTATAGTATAGTGGTGAAAAGAACCTGAAGCCTTTAATGTAACTAAAAGTTACCTCATCAAATTGTTACAGATATACACTATTATTTCAAAATAGTTTTGAAACAATAATTTGGCATAAAAACTGTTTTTTGATAGATTCATTCATCGCAGATATGTAAAATATAGCGGATTCATTCATGGCGGATGTTGAAAAAGACAAAAAATAAAGTTTTTCATTACTTCACCATTACCAACAATCCATATAAAAACACAGATAAGATGTGTAGGTTTGCCGATTTATGTAATAATAAATAAAATGAACAATTTGGTTGCTTTCACCATCATCAGTATGATTCTCTAAAATGCAGCATAAATTATACAGAAATTTTAGAGAATGCATGGAATCAGTATTTTTAGAAATGGACAGGAATCAAGCCTAGTAGTGGATTATGAGTTGCTTTTAGTAAATAATACTGTACTAGGAATAATCCCTGTCCAGGAAACAGACCTTTTTTCTAAGGGTACTTTCATATCAAGTCATTATTTCAGCAAAATGACAACACTTACCCTGGAGTGCAGGTTGAGTCCACTCTTCCCACCTGTGCTCTGAAGTACAACAATGAAAATGCTGTAAAGGGAATGCAGTGTAATTGGGTAGTAATGTTTGATCCAGCGTGTTACATTGTGTTTGCTTGTCTAATTGAGTGTAAGAGATGAATAGTTGTAGCTTATAGTGAATTAGCCCATGGCAGTAGCTCACACCCGGCTCTCTGCTCCACTTCCCTTCTCTTGAGTCACGCTGCTTCCTGTTTACTCTATTTAGGCCGGGTTCACCTGACAGGTCACTGCATAAATGCATTATATATTTCATCACATCACACTCATCTCCCCTTCAGCTTTAGACCAGCGCCCAAATCCCATAATCCTTTCCTTTGGAGCTCCTTTACAGTTCAGCGTTCACCTGACAGGCGCCTCGCACCTCCTCGCCTGGAGACAGATTTCATAGGCTCTTGGCTGCTGTCACACACATGGGCTATCGTTTTTGTATGTTCCCACACACTTCCATGCACCCCCCACACACACACACACGTACACATACTCATGCAGGCACCCACAAGCTCACCTAGACAGGGATTATGTGGATCTCCATTAAGCTGCAAATGTGCTCGCCACATTAGTAATCAAAACAATGTGGAGCAGCTCAGCTCGTCTGGCACACAGTTCACACTGCTGTGGGAAAGAGGCCACATTATTCATTCTAAACACTTACAGTAAGAGTCTGGAAGGTCACATGGGTGCAAAAGCTGTGTTTGAAAGAATCTTGACACATGTTTCACATCATTATTTCCATTTAAAACAGACATTTCAATGTGATCATTTGCACAAGATGTTGAACCAGAAAAACATGCCTGGCAAATACTACTGATGACGTTATCGAGGAGTGTAAGGCTTTATTTGTGTCGTGGCACAGATTTAGGGTTCATGTGTACCTCTGCTCACATAGTCCACACATGCACACATCCAAAAACTTCATGGCACAAATCAGAGTTGTTTGAGAAACCGTTGACCAAAGAGGCACCACATTAGCATTAATAAGATCTATCTTCAAAACATTACAAAATGAGTATCAGTATGAATAAAGATCAGTTAGAAGCTGGGATTTGTTTTTCTGTAATATTCAGTTGTAATTCCATTTAAAATGTCTTGAATTGCATTTACATTCTGTATTTACCTTCAGCACAAAACAAAACTGTACACTTAATTACTTTTCATCAAGTTCAAATCGCAACCATGCATCTCTTCTACTTGCAAACAGCAAAATTCTTATTGAGTGAATGTCTGGAACCTGCACTTCCAACAGAATTTCTCTGCTGGTTGCAATGATGTATGAGACAATTAGAGAGACAATCATTCTTTTGTTGCTGGTAGCAGTGATTAAGAGTTTAAAATGATACATTTGGTATCATTTTAACCCTTGATTTGCAGGGAGGCCTCAGACTTGTGGCTAGTTTGTACCTAATTTACCCTGTATGACCACCTTGTGGTGATCACTGAGGCATGTATCTCTCTGACAGTGCACAAGCTGATCTAATGTGATTGCTGCCTCCCAAGTTCAACTCCCAAGGCCTTTTACCCCGAGTGTGGGAATGGGACTTTTCACAGTCCATCTCTCAAGTTAGCATGCTTTTACTTCAACTTCTCTATCTAATAAGCTGAAAGCCCTGTGAAACCAATAGAAGTTATGGCTGGAGTCCAGCACAGAAGAAGGAGAGCAAGGTCCAGTGATCAATCCTAATTCAATATCCTACCATGTCTGATGTCCAGAGTGAACTTGCCTATCAGGGCAATATTTGTGATCCATTTGTTATGCGGATGTGTGTTGTTTAAGACTTCTCTCTAGGGATTTCTATTTTAGAGACAAGCAATACCACAGAAACATCTTTGTCATGTGTGCTGATTCTATGCATGTATGTATTTTTTACTATTTTGAGATGATTCATTTTTTTCAAGCTTTGACAGTCAAACATGAATAATAACTGCAAGTGGCTCTGTCTAAACCCACTGGGGGAGCAAGGGACCACTGGAGAACAGGCCCCACAGGCTCTCAGCCTTCAGGCTGTTGCAGATGTGAACAGAGTGTCTTCAGAGTCAGATCCACCGGAGATTAGAGCAGATTGAGACATAAATCAGTGAGATTGTTTTTGGCTGCCTCACGATCCACCATCTCTCTTATTCTGACATGCTCTCTTTCTCTCTCTCTCTCACACACAAACACTCTTTTAAACAGGTGCGCAATGATTTGACCAGTGAGCTCGAGAAGGCAGATATCCAGATAGCAGACACCGAAAGCTTCTCAAATGACCCCTGTGTTAATGTGAAGAAACTGAAGGTAAGGAATTCAGACATTATTCATTATCGACGTAAAAGCACTTCACAAGCATAATTTTACAACACATTGTACGTATATTGTATTACAATATATTTTTTTGCATTATTCAAATAGTACCTTCATATAGTATAGATGATTTAAAAGGACATGTTTTACATTAACGTGCATTAAAAGTAAAAAGATTTTTTACCTTTGCCTGTAAATTCACCCTATTAGAGATGCCAGTTCTTTGGACACTACTGATATTATAACTCTTAAACACAGTAATTTCTCTTTATACTGAATTTTTGCTAGAGAATTGCTAGAGATATATAAGTCAGTTAACAACTACACATAATACAGCTTTTTAATTATAATTCGTCTATTATTTTGGCTGTAGTAATTCAGAATGAAATCGTACTTAACTAATCCCACTGGACCTTAATAATAGTTCAGAACCTTTTTAGTAGTTTCTCAATAATTCTTTTGTAACACGTCTTTTGTTGAATGTCTTTTGTTACAGTTTGTACTGAAATGCTTTTAAGCTTTTGTCTGAGTGTCTGCCCAGGCAAGCAGCTAAGCAATCTTCAAACCAGTGCTGATAGTCACTTTGATTTGATTAGCTGCTTGTTGCAGTGTTTTATTGCATAAGAAATTGAGTGGACCTTTTAACAGCTCACTCTGTGATCTGAGCACAACTAACTGCTACTAAACTGTAGTGCAGAAGGGTTTAAACCACATCTATCCATCTATCCATCTATCCATCCATCTATCTATCTATCTATTTATCCATCCATCCATCCATCCATCCATCCATCCATCCATCCATCCATCCATCCATCCATCCATCAATTCTTTTTGTCCCCTCAGTCTCAGAACAGAAAAGGTGTACCTTTCCCAGCATGGCCACTTCTCATGCTGCTGTACCTCTACTCTCCACTCCTGCAATAATACGTCTTCTACTTTTTCCTTTTCCTCCAGCCTGACATACCATTTTTACAGAGTCATTTTGTCCCAGCATTTTTTACTCTTTGAAACCATTACAGCTCCTATTACTGAATTGACATAGTACCTTTGTGGACCGAATTCCCCAAAGACGAGAGAACTGCAGCAGAAATTGGTCTTTAAATTAAGCAGACCCTGATTTTTCACCCTTTGACATCCTCTCTCAGAGGATGAAAACATTACATTGGGTAACCACTCACAGTGGCACTGTTGTGGGTGAATTCTGGCACAGTACCATGAAATCAGCTAAATTTTGCAAATGCTGCTTTACAGAGTAAAACATATATTAGCTTATTTTTCACCTTTTTTCCATTTGTTAATTTAATCTTTGGGATAGGAAGCTATGTAAAATTTCTAATGTATTTACATTTCCAAAACATGTAATTAATTCCTCATATACTTATTTTGAAATAATTTTGTGATGTTGTGAAAAACAAAGCATTGACATATATCTGCCTTATTAGCACAAAGTAGTTATGTTACACAAACATGCACACAAATATTTTTGAAATGCAAATAATTTAGAAAAAGGGCCCTTTTAACAAAAATGCTGTAATTATCCTTAACCTCCCAGATGAATCTTCTTTTTTTAGCATGAGCGACACCAATAAATCAAAATATTGTGATCTGTCACCACACATACCACTGTGGTTTGTGTCAATGTGGGAAAATTTCACAACAATGGAGTCAGTGAAAAGGAAAAAAAGATAAAAGGGTGAGGATCAGTTTGGTGCACTGGCATGGATACAGACTTTATTTGACTGGATTGGAAGGAGCAAGTCATTGCCAGCACTGCAGGATATCTAGAAACACTTGCACAGCTGGAGGAATTCAGGTGAAGTTCCTGCACCAGCGGGGCCAGCTCAGGGTTTCCAGAGACTCGGGTTTGGGAAGCGAGCAGAAGGCCTTGAAAAGGGAATCATGAGTGTTTTACACAAAAGCTCCAATCTCCCAGCATGTTCTCTGGCTCCAGTGTGGTGCTGTGGAGGTGTTGTGGTGGGCATGGGCCTTTTGAAGGCACTCTGTGAGGTGCTAGGAGGAAGCTGAACAAGACTGTTGGGCCACACACCATGCACAGTTCAATGTAGAATTTACTGTATTGTGCTGGTTGTGAGTGCTGCCAGGGAAAGAGCTGCAGCCCAGTCTTTATACTAAAGCTAATTGATACTGCTCATTAGTGCCCATTTAACATACCTTTGGCTGAGTCTCGTAGTTCTGTCTGTTCAAGTAAAAGCTGGACAGTAAATAGTTCACCCTTGGGCTTGTTATTTCTTTCAGTGCAAATATATTACAGTTTTTCTCTGTTGGTTCGGCTCATTTCTTGAAACAGAAATTACATTCTTAAAACTATAAGGTCATTTGGCCAAACAGTCTTACAGTTCTGCACAACATTACAGCTCACTAGCGAAAGTTCATATCTCTCCCAAACCAGTTCACACATGCTTCAAAATTATTTTCCTTTCCCCTATATAGAGTCAGTACCATCAAAATTTACAAGATCTTTCTCAATTGCTTTGGCTCCTTTGCATTTACTTAGTGCTTTTGCCAAAATAACCTGGATGGTTCAGCACAACACCATGGATCACCTGCAGAAGTTCATATCTATCCCAAAACAGTTCATCCATGTGTCAAAACTACATTTCTTTCTCATATAAATAGTCAGTGCCTCCAAAATGCATCGTCCTTTTGAAAGTCAAAATGCTTAGATGTTTTTTCACTATGGCAGAGGTCTAGCTAACAGAATACAATTATGTATAAAACTGAAAAAAAAGGATTTTACAGTAAAAGCAGCCTCCAAAGTTTCACACACACTGCACTCATACTGCCAAGGAAATTTTTATTCACACACATAAAGTAACTTCCATACATTAGAGTACAAAAAAAGAAAATGTATACAATATTCTGTCCATGTACGAAATATAAACACAAACAAAAAACTAAAAATGTATATCCAGCCTACAGTGCTGTAAATAAAGTTTCACAACTACAGTAACACTTTCCCTGGTCGCTGTCATCACCCTCCCTCTCCTGGCCACCAGCCTTATCCTCCTGGCCATCCGTGCGCTGCTCTCTGTTTGGCCATAGTTGTTCATCCACATTGCAGCGGATATTTTCCCTTGCGATGCAGTGAGGGAAGAAACTGTGTTAATGTCTCAGCCATCCCCTACTGACCCCCTGTGATGTCCTTACACGCAGCATCCATTGCATGTAGCAGGGACCTCTAGTCTTGGGACCAGATTAGTATAAAGATGGTCCAAGAAAATGAGGAGCTTTTGAGTGTTGCATGGGCCTAGACTGGGGATGTATGTGGCCACACCATTCTCAGATATGGTAGTACACATTGTTAAATTGCCCCCTCACTGGCCTGGGACATCCTGCGTGGCCCGCAGGCCAATGATACAATATTTGTACATAACCATTTGCAAAGATGCACTGACACACGTGAGACATGTACTAAGACATTTGCAATTTGATGAAATCGATGAGAAATGCCATTCTGTTGTGAACAATTGCAAGGTGGTTTGGAGATTTGTCCATGTTGTTTGAGAATGTCATTCCTGTTTCAAGAAACCACTGGAGAAAAACTGTAACTTTCAGGCAAATACAGTCCTTGGATGGAGCAAAACAGCTAATCACTAAATATTGTATCTGTTTATGTCTTGCTAAACAACTATGAAATTAGAAAAAAAGGAAAGAAATCCACATGTAATGCAAAACCTTTCCTTTTTGACTTGTTTAGTATTATTAATTACCGCTGCAATGAAAAAAAGTTTCCATGTCTGTTTCTACTATTAGCACAAAGCTAATCGAGTACATCCCTTTCCTCACACTAGGACTGAATCCTAAATGGAATCCCAAATCCACAAACAGTATTGCGATAACTGGCATTCAGTCTTTCACATCGCTGTACAGGAATTTTTACGGACTCTTCTTTGCAGAATTGTTGTATTTCAGCCATATTGGAGGGTTTCCGACCATGAACCCCTTTTTTAAGGTCATGCCACAGCATCTTAATTGGATTCATGTCTTTGACTAGTCCACTTTAAAACCTTCATTTTGCTTTTGTTAAGTCATTCAAAGGTGAACTTGTTGGTGTTTGGAACAAAAACTTGTTTTTGATCATTGTCCTGCTGCAGAACCCAAGTGCATTTTAGCTTGAGGTCATGAACTGATGGCCAGACATTCTCCTTTAGGATTTTTTGCTAGAGAGCAGAATTAACAGATCCATCAATCACAGCAAGTCGTCCAGGTCCTGAAGCAGCAAAGTAGCCCCAGACCATCACACTCCCACCACCATGTTTGACTGTTGGCATGGTGTTCTTTTTCTGAAATGCTGTGTTACCTTTAGACCAGATGTAACGGGACGCACACCTCCCAAAAATTAAACTTTTCATCTGTCCACAGAATATTGTCCCAAAAGACTTGATGATCCCCAGTAATCAGGCCTGGGTGTGGCTAGTGGCCTGGGGGGACAATTACTTTTTCATATAGCGCCATGTAGGTTTGGATAGTTTTTTAACTTAATAAATAAAATCATCACTTAAAAACTGAATTTTGCATTTACATGAGTTTTTTTTGTCTAATATTTAATTAGTTTAATAATCTGAAACATAGATTATTAGGTGTGACAAACATGCAAAAAAATAAGAAACCAGGAATGGGGCAAATACTTTTTAACAGCACTGTATGTCTGAAAAGGAGCCTTTGGGATTCAGCCATAGGTGTACAATTCAAAACTGGACAAATAGCATGTAGAAGCCAAAACTGTATAGCCCACTATAAGCAGGATGCCATATTCAAATGACATTCTTTACTTTTTGATATTACAGTTTTAGAGAGAATGATACACTAATTTATTCAAAGACTATAATATCAAAAAGAGGAAGCACTAGTCTGTTGCCTGTCTTTTAGCTGACAGCTTATTTTCTTAGTTCTAGTTAAAATGAGCTGTCAGCTCTTCTGGACTTTGCTTTATCAGTTTACTTGGTAGTCCATGGGAGCAGCATGAAATTCAGAGATTATTGTACTAACAGCCCAATTGTTTATTAAGAATTAGAACATAAATAAAGAGTTAAATTACTGTGAAGTGATCAAAGGCATATGTATATTGAGTAATTCATGGGTTCAGATGTGACTTATTTAGATGCAGATTTTTGGATGCTTTAAGGTACGTTTAAAGGGTTAGTATTTATTGTCATGATAAACAGCTATATTAATATATAAATCAGCCAGAACCAGTCCTTTCTCTTCTACTAGACCAATTACAGATCGACAACAAAGTCATATTTGTTTTCTTGTAAGTAGCGCTGTGCTACATCTATGCCATTTTTTTAAATGGGCCAACACACCATCTGTGGCAGCAGACATTCTAAACATGAAAGTGCTTCAGATTATGCTACTTTACTATCTGCTGGTGGATGAATGTGCGGAGGAGCGTCTGAAGGGTGTCTGCGGTGCTGGAGTGTACTGAGCTGCTGCTGATAGATTGATCTTCTGCGATGCGGAACCAGACGAGGTGGAAACACAATACTGGAGAGCGAGCTGAATTATTTACCGACTCAATCATGCAGTGTGTGGTCGGGGTGCTGATGGAGAGCTCTCCTCTGGCCCTTTTGGATATCAAACAATTCTCAGTACTGACATTAATGTCTGCCCTGTAACGGATGGAGACCCTCAACATAAAATAGCCTTGCCCAGCCAAGCTAAACACCTTTAAGTTTTAGAAACTGCGCACTTCCCAGCTCTGTCAGGAGCTAGTCTGTGCTGTACTCTGCTTGTTCCCTTAGGGAATGAGGATGCAATTTTTTCGACATAGAAATTTCCTTATTTTTATTGTCAGCAGTGTCTCGTTCAGCTTTCACAGGTAAGGTTTTATTGCCATTGCTGCAAAGTACACAAAACTGAAACTACTCATTTTTTCTACTGTGTTTGTAGGACAATGACGTGAGGATCATCATTGGCCAGTTTGATGAAAACCTGGCCTCTAAAGTCTTCTGTTGTGTAAGTATATTCCTTCCATAACCTCTTGTTGCAGTAGCTAGGGCGAAGAGCTTTGCCTTATTAGCATTATTCACAGACCTGGCTAACATACACATGACCTTTAGCTGAAACATATGCAGCTTGTGTTAGCATTTGGAGTTGAGAGTCAATACATCTGATTCTGAAAAAAGACAAATGTTCATCCCTGCAACAAATCCCCTCTGCACCTCTGTGCTCTCCAGGCCTATAACCTGAACATGTATGGCAGTAAGTATCAGTGGATCATTCCAGGATGGTACCAAGGCAATTGGTGGGAGCAGGCAAACTCCACCAACTGCACCACCAAGAAGTTGCTGACAGCCATGGAGGGATACATAAGTGTGGACTTTGAGCCTCTCAGTGCGAAACGGATCAAAGGAATCTCTGGACGGGTGAGTCTGTGTATGTTATCGTACATCATTTCGTCAAAAAGTAACTTTGATTGCATTGCTCAAAAACACACAGTGAGTTGACATAACAAAGGCATGGAATAGGGTAGAGTAACACTGAAGACATGATGATAATCTTAGTCTGTAGTATAACAGTAACAAGATATTGGACCATTCTGAATTTCTGACTAGGGAGAAGGTTTGTATGTCTGGGAGACATTATAAAAAGGCATTGTACTTAAATTACAATTCTGAATCTGATCCCACTATCTTATTTCTGATTCAAATGAATCCAGCAAGATAAAAACATTCTTGTTAGTGTTAGGGATTTAAGGTCTGATTTTACTCACTTAGTAGTCTGTTATGTGTCATTGTGTGACATGTGAGTAAAATGGAATTAGGCGTTCAGACAACAACTTTGTAAATGCAATGTGTGCCACAGTGTGCGGGTTAATATATTTGATTGACATGTAGGTAAAAACAAAATGATTTGAGAAACTATAAAAGGCTGAGGCCATGTTCTGATTGTGGTGTCCTTTGTGTTGAGTTTTATACAGCTCCAGCTTTTCCGCTACGCTTCCTCACGTGGAGTGATCCAAGGACTTTAATGCTAATGTTAAGTTAACATCTCTAAATAGAGCTTACATTTCTTCCGTTTAAGAAATTGATATTAAGAAAACTGGACATTCCTAATGTTCAGTAAGAATGTCCAAATTCAATCAGCATTCCCACAACCAAAATTCAACATTAGAACAGCTGACCAATCAATATCAAGGATTGATTAGTCACCCACAGCGGACCAGTCAGTTCTTGATATTGATTGGCCAGCTGTGCGTAATGTGTGACTCTGTTTTGTGGGCATGTAGCAGATGTGGTGATAGCTATCAGAGGTCTTTTCAGTCACAGTGCTAGCTTGAGAGAGATTGAACAGGTATAATCAGAATATATATCTTACAGTGGTTACAGTTTACAGAAAATATACAGTGGCGTGCTAAAGTGTTGAGTTAATCTGTATAATTTGTGATAACGCAGTACAAGATGACTACAAATCCATGAATATTCATTTTGTTGTCATTTCTGCATGTATCATACTTGAGTATCCATGCTGGGTTTGCTCACGCTTCTGGCTGTATGAAATAATGCTAGAATAAAGCTAGAATGAATGTAGAGCACTAACTGCTCCAAGCACAATCAGCACAGAGAACAGATATCTCTCTTCAATACAGAGACTAGACACACTTTCTCCAAAGCACTAGTTACCCAGACTGTCTGTTCACATAAAACCAAATATCCAGACTGTCTGATGGACCAATGAGATACGCTTGGTGTAACGTACATAACAATTAACCGCTGTTCACTTACACCTAAAACCAAATAACTAGTGTAAAATAATTAATGGCGTTGACTCTTTAGCAGTGTATGTACTGTATATACAGCATCATCTGCATCTAAGAGAACTTTGTTGCTTCTTTCTGTGTTCAGACACCCCAGGAGTATGAGCGGGAGTACACCAGGGAGCGGGAACAGAAAGGAGTAGAAACCAGCAAATTCCATGGCTTTGCCTATGATGGCATTTGGGTGATCGCTAAGACATTGAACCGAGTTATGGAGCTTCTTCAACAGAAGCAGAGGCACGACTTTTACCACAACATGACTGTGGACGACCGGGAGGTGGGAAAGATGGTGCTGGACGTCATGAACGAAACCAACTTCTTTGGAGTGACGGTAAGGCCTTGTTTCTCTGTCAGCTCTCTCTGTGCGATTGTGAAATGTAGGTTGTCAGCTGGGTCCCTAATGAACTGTGATGCTCCTTAGGATGCCTCATCTAAATTCATGAAATCAGAGAAACGTGCTATGGAAAACAAGAGCGATCTCCAGTGAGACTTAGAGAACATGTCTTTTGCGAAGAAAGGCCTCGGATTCTGTACATTGCACCCGTCCTTTGAAGGCATGCTTTTCCCCAGGGCCCATGCAGCTGTCTTAAGAATCCCAGTTTTAAAATCTTGGCATCCCTGTGAGCTGCTCGCACTAAAAAGCAGTGGCTTTTGCGAGCAGCTAGCAAGACCTATGCGTGCCGTTTTACAGCGAGATGTCAAGCGACATTTCCTCAGGCGCAAGTAGTATAAAGGCCATTCTGTGATTGGCGAGTGAGAGCTGAGGCAGTGTCAACATGCAAGGGCAAGATATTAGCAGTGCGGAATGGTCTGAGGATGAAGGTGGTGGAATTGAGGCAGGGGGAGGGGTGAGAACAGTACCTGGAATGGCAGGCCAGGAGCACAAACACACTATCTAGCAGAATAAACACAGAGAGAGAGAGAGGGTAAGAGAGCAAAGATGAGAGCGGGAGAGCACTGGACACATTTGGTATGCAGAGAGCGTCCTGCCTGCAGACATGCTTTTTATGTGTGTATGTGTTTGTGTAACTGGAAGAATGGGAGACAGCTCAAGAAAAGAAAAAAGCCTTCAAAGCTTGAGACAGTAAATGTAAAAGCTTCAGCAAGAGCAATGAGTAATGCGGAGAGCTAATATAATGTACACTGAGATTACTGATTTGGATTGGGGGATGGACGGTGGATCTCTGGGGGGGATGTGGGTACAAATTGTCCTATAGCTGACCCTCTTTAGCTCTTAGCTAGAGGTTATATCTCATCAGCTCTCTTTCGCTGTGCCTCCCTTGTGGAGTACATCTTAGACGCTCGGCCTGCCAGCACTACATGCCACGGGCCCCACATGATCACAGCCACCCCTCCCTCCACGCAACTGCAGGCCTAATGGAGGGGAAATCACAGCAGCAAAACAAACAGCTCTTAAGGAAGAAAAAGAGCAACAGCATCAACAGAAAGGCAAAACAACAGTTTAGAGAAAAAGACTGCATGAGGTATTTACGCCAGAGCGGTTCTGTGGTGTGTTGGCGTGTACAGAGAAGGTTTCTTTTCCCACAGTGTATGACCTTGCTGACCGATTTACAGAATTAGTGCTGGATTCTAGCCACACCCTTTCCCATTATAGCTGGCTTAATGGTGCACATGGAGATGAGGTCCTCTCCTGAAATCGTGTTCACAATTATCCCCTAAGGTCATTTTTCCATGCAGTCTCTGCGATTCCTCACTAGAGCAAATGTTACTTTCTCGCCTCTCTCTGTCAGGCTCTGAAACCGCCAAGCAGGTCTATTGATTGAGTGGCAGCACGCTTCAGGAAGTAAAACATTAGCTTAGCAAAGCCTCTGGGGAGGCCGGATCACTCCGAATGAGAGGTGGAGGGTGCACCACTTCTGAGCTTTTGACTGGATGAGAGCCAGCTAGCTTTTACTACTCTGAATCTGAGCCTGAATCGCCATCGTTCCTCATTCTGCTAATAGTACTACTCTTCTAAGAACCATGACCTGCTCTTTAAAACCCCTGGCATTACTTGAACATCTATAGTTTTATCAAGGGTATTTCTTTTCTCTATTAAATGTGGCTTCAATAATAATATTTGAAATCTAGATAATATTTCCTAGATTGACATATGAGAAAAAACAATTCCTTAGAAAAGAACATTATTTTTAGAACAGTTGAAGGTAGAGTAGGAAGAGGACAACCAGCAACAAACTGGATGGACACCATTAGGCATATAATGAACAATCAATTAAAAAACTAAAAATTAAACAAACGATCTTGATGCTGCTTGATAATAATAAGCACTGTATTCCATTGTATTCTAGTTTATGTAAAGCAATTCCATACAATGTAAATTGTGAAAATATAGTATTGGACAATATACAATATGTGCAATAATAAATGCAATAAATAGTGATTTTATGCACTGTATTTTGCACTCTGTAAATACTTTTGTGGATACTTTTGTGGTTCTTACTCAACCATCTATGTTATAGGTCAAATGTATTGGTGTGGCCCTGAACATTTTGATGAATTTCCTGCACAAACGCACCAGATTCAGTCTGTCCAATATTAGTCAACTGTGCTGGACTCTGGGCCTCGGCCCCATACCTATGCATTATCATATTCATCAGTGGTCAGTCACTGACCAGGAAATTGCTGTTTACCATAGATTATTTGTCTGGGGGACCATTCTCAACACAGCATTGAACTCCGACATAGTGATGGTACTATAAATGGCCCTGCTATGAATGTATCAGTTACAGCAGGGTTTTACACACATGACTGCTATGTGTTGCACAAATTGAGAGCAGTCAGTGACTTAAAAATATTCAGTCAGGAGTGATCCTGTGGTCAGAAACTGATCTTCGATGAAGGACTAGAGATTATTATATAAAGGGTTATATAGCTATTATATAGCTATTATATAGCTATTATTGCACACGTTTCCATTTCCTTGCTATGCCTGCCAGTTCTTCAACATTGACATGTAAATTGTCCTAGAAGCCTGAGCTACTGGCGGTCACACTGATAGCCAGATGTACTAAGCCTTTTGTAGCAGGTTCAGGCACTAATAGGATGCATTCTGACTGCAAAAGCAAGCTTGTTTTGTATGAAACACCCGCATGAGCCAGTTTATGCACAGTTTATGAGCAAAGAGCATTTCTCTCCCTTATACATATTCATTTAAAGCAGGATTGCACAGAACATGGGAGGAGAATTACTGAAAATGGATGGCAATACTGCAATCACTAAGAATGGATGGAGATACTGCGAGTGTGGCTGATTACATATTCTTATCAATTTGCAGGAGTTTTGGTGCTCGGTTTTGCATTAATTTTTTTCACCTCTTAAAAACAGGTGTAAATTAGTGGTGTAATGTTTTAGGGAGACTTCTGTTAACAGTGGCAGCAGACATAGCAGCTAGATGGAGGTGTATGTAGAAAGAATATTTTACAAACCTTTTATAAACTTCTCAACTTCTCTTTCTGATAGAGGAAAGTAATTTGATGTGTTACTGGGATTGCATTTTCTCCTTTGTTTTGAACTTGTAGACAACACTTGATTACAATTCACTGTGCCTTTTAAATTTACTTAAAAGGATTGACTTACTTTTAAAAAGATTTTAAGTAAGGCATAGTTAGTGAGTGGTCCTGTGGACAGTTATCTAAAGCATAGTAAACATCAGATTACAATTGCACTTTACAACCACATCAAGATCCATTAGTTATTTGTTGAATGGTCACACATAGACACATCATCAGTCAGCATAAAGCTTTTTAGCATATTCGACCGTGCTCTGCTGCACCCCTGAAAGAGAGAAAGTGAAGCATCGATTAGACTTTCACACCTGCTTTGGGTTTACATACCCCCTACCACTACTCTGCTGTCCACACACTTATCATCAGGCCTGGCTCTCAGAGGTGATGCCTGTAGGCCTGCAGATAGTAGAATCCATTTGCTGCTAGCAAGAATGGCGGTCCATGTCTCTACTCTGCAGACAGCAACATACCTGCACCTGAATATAACTGAGGGCTAGTACATTTAGCAGAGGTTTGTTGAAGAGAATGGGACTCGAGTCAGCATGTTGACTGACCTGCAACTTGCCTCAGGCTCGACATGGATGACTTAAGCCTGAGAAATAACACACAAATAAAACAGACTGAATCAAGATCATCAGCCATTAAATGGTAAATTAATATAAAGCCTTTTGTTTATATACTGTGTGCTTGAATTTTAGTGTCAGCTTTGCTGTGGTCATGCGCAGTTCGTACTAGAACACGTCAGGAAAGATGTTACCATGAATAACATTACTGTAGTCAAAGGAGAGTATCGTGGATCATCACAGTGACGATAGTATGAAGCGTGGTAGCTAAATTTGGTTATCCTGGCTAGTTCATTCAAATTGGCTAGTTTTGAGTTGTTTTATCTCTGTGTTTTAACACTGCAATAGTGCTTTTATTCCTAACGAAAAGTTCAATATTTTAAACCTGTGTGGGTTTTACTAGGAGTTTATTTTAATTCAACACAGCAGCTACGTGCTAATAATGAGGCCAAAGTGATATTTTCTTCTAAAGACTGGATTCAGACCTGCTGCCCGGATAAATCAACTTAGATACAGTGGAGGAAATAATTATTTGACCCCTCGTGGATTTTGTAAGTTTGTCCAATGACAAAGAAAAGTCTCAGAACAGCATAATTTTAATGGTAGGTTTATTTTAACAGTGACAGATAGCACATCAAAAGGGAAAAGGTAACTTTAAATAAAAGATAGAAACTG
>JBBJLR010000145.1:14231042-14241709 GCA_037577145.1 Brachypetersius gabonensis
GCACATTTTAGGAGGAATTTTGGTCGACTCCTCTTTGCAGATCATCTCTAAATCGCTAAGGTTTCGAGGCTGTCTCTGTGCAACTTTGAGCTTCAACTTTGAGCTTCAGCTCTATACGCGAGTAAAATAGTGTTATTTTAGAAAAATAATGACTCACACAAATGCAACAAATCTCCAATTCAAGTAGGAGTACAAAGGTAGTGAGTTCTGATTAACTTACAGAACTTCTTAGCATATCCAATAACTATTGAAGCTTGTTAGGTACTGAATTGAAGCTTGTTAGGTACTATTGTTATGTCATAGTTGTTTTAAAAGCAGTCCAGTAGACCAACTTAATATAAATTGAACACAAAAAGCAATTAGTAACTAAATGTTAGCCAGACTAATAAGTACAGAGTAGATTAGACAAGTATACATGAAAAGAATATTGTTTGAAAGTACAAAATCAAGCATCAACACTTAACTTATTGTGAGGAGTCCACCTTTAATGATTAGAAGGCAAGCAAAACAAGATCCTGAGATCAGTTTATTATGGTAGGAATTATGTGATTATGGAGCAGCTGTTTGATGAGAATAAAAAGGCTGTATAGAAGTTGGAAAAAACAGGTTTCGGGTTTATTGTGACTGAAGACACTCTGCGTCACAGCACGCACTGAGATTTGGTAAGAAGACAAATATATGCAAATACGCATGCACACTAATCACACCACAGGCTGCTGTCAGAGGCCTGGGCTGTTGTTGGTTGTATGTGGCAGTGGGGAGAAATTTCAGCTGGGAGTCGAAAAGCTGTACCTCAAGAAGAAGTGTATAACAGGACTGGCCACTGTTAACTTTTCCTGTTCACTCGCACCAGCATGACCCCTACAAGACACGGCTTAAGCCTGGTCCTATACACAGCATGCACAACATTCTTAATGAAAATCCCCCCCTTTAAAGGGAAACATTATCAGGACTGGGCTTAATTCCCTGACCCCTTAGGGTTAAATAGCTTAAATAACTGATTTTAAATTTTTTTGTTTATATATTATTTTCTGCATTGTAGATTAATATTGAACAAACAAAATGATGAAGTAACACATGGAATTAGGCAGTAAACTAAAAAAGAGTTAAACAAATCAGAATATGTTTTGTAATAAGGTAATGATGTTTTTATTTTTTACTTACTTAAGTGGTTCTTGCCATAATGTGGAGTAGAACCATGGTTGAATAGGATTACGAATTGTGTGCCAACCCTACCTCTGCACATCACAACTGATGGCTCCAAACACATTAAGAAGGCAAGAAATTCCACTAATGAACTCTTGATGAAGAACATCTGTTAATTAAATAGCATTCCAGGTCGATTCCTCGTGAATCTGATTGAAAAATTGCCAAATTGCCAGAGCAATAGGTGATGTTTTCAATATTAATCTAAAATGTAGCCAATAATAAAAACAAAGGATATTGTTGAATGAGAAGTTGTGTCCAAACTTTTGACTGGCAGTGTATATAGTTACTTTTGTAACAAGTTACGTTAATATTCACTTTCTAGTCTTTATTATTGACAGGTGAGTGAAATGGATCCCTACTCCTGGGTGAATGTGCTTGATAAAGGAGGACAATAGTTTATGGGTTTTCTATAGTCAATCAATGAATGAATTTGGACAATCTGTCGTCATGAACATGATGACAGATTGCATCTTTTAAAATTATTGTTTTTTATACTGTTGTACTTGAGAGACACCATCTACCGGAATCAAATTCCTTGTATGTGTTCACTCACATACTTGGCCAATAAACGCGATTCTGATTCTGATTCTGATTCTGATTCTGATCATCACGTCTCATCAGTATTTATTGGTTTTGTAAACATGCCAGCATTAGCTTCCTGAGCAAAGCTAAATTTGACCTCTTTTTTCCTGTAGATGAGATGGTCTAACAAATGGGAGAGTAAATGTTTTCAAAATCATTTTGGAATTCCATTTTATGAATCTGACACAATGCACATTCTAATTCTCATAGCTATTCCCTACAGAGTGGACTGCATAGGACATTCAGACAATTTAAGGGTGTTTTTAAGTGTTTCTGAGTGAAAATGTCCTGCTGGAAAGGAAAGAGTGCTGGGGATAGTGTGTTTTACTGCTTTCACTGCAGGTCTGAATTAAGGTATTTTAGGTATTTAATCAGCTGCAATCCCCTAGAAATATATGTAGTAGAGTCCCTAAATGCAAATAGGGATGCATTCCAGTCACAGTCATACTTTCTGCAAATCATTTTATAGATGTAAATGTGGACAGGAGGTTAAGAATTCACACTTTCATTCACTGTTGATTTTCTCTGTTTAGAAAGAGTAAGAAAGAATCAGTGTAAAACTATACTTTAGTTATTGTTCTTTTGTTGCTGTCAGTGTTAAAACTAGAGGGTCACTGGTGAAAAGTCATTTGGACTAACTAGACATATGACTACAAAATAACCATCTGCTTTTGTTTTCAGCTTTTCTAATTTATTTCCCTGACAGCCAGTATGTCGGCCAACATTTTACTTCATCACTCTTGTACCTACATAACTTACATTAGTTTTATGATAATATCAAATTAAGCACTACGAGCAATAATGGAATGATAAGCCTAAGGTGTAAGGTGGGTAACACATCTGAATACCGGGGGCTTGACTTTATAGAGAATAATGTGATTTATGCTACATAGCATTTACACAGAGATCTGTAAATTACACCATAATGCTTTTAACCACAGCGAGGGTTTATCCAGAGTGCCCACATCAGAGCATCGAAAACAAAGAAGAGCCTGATAAAGGGCTCCAGCCTGCTCTGCACTTCAAAGCAGGACGCCTTTAGATATGAGATGGGCTCTCAGTCCCCTCCCAGGGTACTAATGGGCTTCTAATCATTGCCATGGTAATGCTGTATGCCTCTCACCTGTTATTTTGCCGGAGCGAGTGATCCCCAATCCTGCTAAACGGCTCATTAGCCAGCTCAGTGGGCAGACAGATAGCACATGGCCTTTGCTCAACACTTAGATAATGACTGTATGAGACAATGTTTTGACAAAATGATGGGGTTTTATGGATGATGCTTGCTAGTTACAGTACCTGTTTTTCATTTAATCGATCGGCCGTTCGCATTGACCTGTCAAGCATCCATTAATTCATTATGTTTGATGAGCTTCATATTGTATTTTGATGCACAATATGGTGGAGCTAAAGTACACTGACCATTATCCATTTGAGCCTGTGTAACCATACTATCCAAAATAGTTGCATGCTGTATTTTTTATTACCTCCTCTAGGGAATGCATCTCATGACCTCCATAGGGACCGGCACATGTTCTCTTAATATTTAGCCAATCAATTTTGCTACTATTAATTATGCTTGCCTCGATAAAGAGATCAATTTAGCCACTGCTAATTTAATAAATGGGTTCAGGAGCATGGACCATAGCAGACATGTCACTGGTACACACTGCAGTCTGTCACTGTGCCAGGAATCAAAGATACCAAAGAACACCATGGTATCCCTCTCAGTAAGACCATATGTGTTTAGACACAACCGGATGAATTGTTGATCACTGAAATCTTTGTTAGCGGATGCCGTCTCTCTTTGCCTTATCATCTGAAGTTATGTTGTGTGTGTTTTTGCAGGGACAAGTGATGTTCAGGAACGGAGAGCGCATGGGAACCATCAGATTCACCCAGTTTCAGGGTAAGTGTGCCATGTATTTGTTTCAGTTTACAGTGCAATTCATTACTAAATCTGCACAAATTAGAGGTGATTATTCGCAAATTATTTATATACCTTATTAGATACAGATTTTGCACATAAACATTTTAGTTTGATCTAATATGTCCTGCTGTTGGGTATTTTTATGTTTAATTGTGTTCTCAGACTGTTATCAGTGTTTTGTTTTCCCTCTAAGAGTTTTTCCATCTAAAGGGTGTGTGAGACCAATTTATAATTTTTTTAAATAATATTGACCCTAGAATATTAGTGATATATTATGGGGTGCAACAAGGGGATTGATTATAGAATAAGATCAAATGAATTTCTACAGTCTATGGAAGTTTACATATTGCTTGATGAAGATCAAACAGTAACATTAAAATCACCAGTGTAATTTAGTGTAGGTTCCAAAACAGCTCTGGCTCATAAATATTTAAAAGGTAAAGGACATTTGGCTGACGCTCTTATCCAGAGCAACTTCCAATCACTCCACAATACCTTTGAGGGTATGCTGTGAAATCCGTAAGTTGCAGAGTGGGTCCTCCGTGATAAGGGTTTGTTCGCCAGCACTTCTCACAGATGTTTGATCAGATTGAGAGCTAGAGCATTTGGAGACCTAGTCAACACAAAAATCTTTGTTGACACAAAAACATCAAGACCTGACTGTTCACTTCACAGTTGCCATTGTATCAAGGTAATGTCACCTGTTAGAGGTTCGTAATGTCGAGGCCAATTGATGTTCAGACGTCTCATTGCATATTAAATACATAAGTACCCTTTGAATTCAGTGCATTGTATTAATTGTCCCCTGCCTTGGGGCAGACAAGTAATTGCTAAAGAATTTATATTGTTAACAACTACATATTTTCAGTGTTTAAAATGTTTTAAGTATCATACTGTGAGTTTTAGAAAGGGTTCAACAGTAAGACTTTTAGTAGTACCACTGCATCATAGTAAATTATGTTATCTAGTTTGATGTTGGAAGTCTTTTTTAAATATCTCAACTGATATGACCAAGTTTTCATATATGAATGCAGTTATATGTGTAATTTCTGCAGGGTGCTCTGTTTTGCCTGTGTATGTGCCCTATATCACAGCTGTGCTGCTGCTGTGTAAGTTTAATGGGGTCAGGCGTGGCAGTGCTCAGGCCTTTTCTGTTATTAATCCACTGTGCCTCTGGAAGGCCAGGTGGGGTTCAGTTAGACGAGATTAAATCTTGGGGTAAGATTTAATCTCTGAGCAGGGGATTCCCTCCTGCACACACACACTCATACATACACACAAACACACACACACACACACACACACACACACACACACACACACACACACACATACACACACACATACCCCCCACAGCAATCACAACACTACCCACTCTACTCAGCCTTATCTACCTCTGTGCAGAGGTATCCCCCATAGCCTGTTACGTCATTGTGTAGGAGTGTGTGTGTGTGTTTGTTTGTGTGTGTGTGTGTAAAGCCCCAGGACAGGGAGTCCTGTTAAGCTTTGGGGTGATTGAACTGGCTGTCTATTCGAAGGCAACTGGCAGTCTGGGGATAAGTGGTTAAAAAAAAAAAATGTTATCAACAGTGCAGTGGAGAGGCCTTGCGACTGCTTCAACAGAACAATCACGAGAGAGGCACACTGGCCCAAGGCAGTGTTCCTATCTCTCTTGCCCTCTCTCTCTTTCTGTTTCCCTCGCTCTCTCTCTCTGTCACAACATACACACAGATACACACACACCGCATACAGAGGCTAAACTATATTTTAGATGTTCTTTTCTTCATAACAAACCCAAACTCTTCCTGTCTTTCTATTTCTTTCCTTTTTCTTTCTTTCATTAATTATTTATTTTCTCTCACTCTCTTCTTCCATCTTTTGGCCGATATGTTAATGAATGAAGAGGGCCTGTCCAGGCTACATATTTAATAGAGAGACTGAGCTCTCTCATCCTTTCTTCCATCCATCTATCCCTCTCTCATACCTCTTGCGGTCAGTTCCATTTGTGAAAGGCAGGGCCAAGGGGGTAGTTTGTACACTAAATTTAGTAATGATGACCTCTTGATTAAGCCGAATGTATTGTCACTATCAGAACAAACCCCCATCTCTAAAATGTATCCATCTACAAAAACAACAAACATTTTTTATTTCATCAAGTTAATGTAACATTGCATTCCCTGCCAGCCCCTCTCCTATTCCAATGACCGCTGTGACAGTATTTTTCAAAGGTATGTTCATGCCTATACATATTTTATAATTGTTTGACATAGTTTGAGGCGAGTGTGTGATGATTTAGGCAGTTTGCTAATTGGTGAGGTAGAAGTGGTTAGACTCATAACATCAGTGCAAAATATAAAGTAGTAACACTGAAGAGGAAAATGGTAAACATTTATTGTCCAAAAATTTATTATCAGGATTCTTTGATTTTTTAAGCAAGTTTATTACCAGCTTTCAAAACCTGAACACTGAAAGGCTCTGATTTATTAAGGGATTCATCATTTTGAAAAATCATGCACGCTGTCGTGATTTGTGACCAGCAGTAATAGAAGGCACTTTTGACATATGCTTTGCACATCCACCTCTGTATTATAAATGACATGATAACATAATGTCTGGAAGCTGATGCTTAGAGACTGCAGGCGATAGTTTCCCTCACCTGATCGGAGCAATGTGTCTCGGAGAAGCCATTAAGCGCTGCATGCATGCATGAACCCATCAAGCCATGTTTTGCCACTGAACTGTTCTTTCTGTGCAAACATCCTGCATGAAAAGCCATTCTAAAAGCAAGGTTAAGGGTGCGGGAGGGTTTAAAGTAGACACTTGGCACTGTGACTACTAATGGCTGGTGTGTGTGAGTGTGTGTATGTGAGAGAGACAGAGAGGTTGAGGATGCCAGGCCGCAAGAGCTTGCAGTTAGCAGTGCTCTTGTGGCCTTTAATGGTGTATTGGCGGCACAGTTGAGAGAGAGCCGGCCTGCATGGCTGACCGTTCAGTGGGCCATAACAAGCACAGACAGCTGGACAGTCTAGGCCACCTCTGCTTGTCTGTAGGGGAGGAACAGCAGGGAAGAAAAAAGATAAAATAATAGAAAAAGTATATACTTAACAAGATTTGGCCTAGATTGACCTCTGCTGAAAGGATTACTCCAGTTTGAAAACCTATCTGCTGCTTTTTGTGTCATGTTTTCTGGGATGTTTCTCAAAACTCAGTAATAGAAGTTCCTGGGCAAAATAGTTGGACATTTATGCCGTACTTGAAAACGTACAAACCAAATGGCACCAAATTATTTAGTGTGTTTCAGATTGTCAGTGATCATACATTTTCATTGCAGATTTCGGCAGTTTTGCAAAAATGCCCTTTGCACTTTTCAGTTAATACCACTTTAAGCTCATTAACACCAGTTTAAGAAAACAGGTAAAAATTTGATAACACAGCTATACAGCACCCCAGAGCAGTCATCTCCAGTCTTTCTCCAAAGAGAAACACAATAAAACACAAAGTATTTTTCTCTGAAGCCAATATAATATTTGTGAAGTATTATGCTTCATTAACATTTACCAGTGATTAACAGGTTTCCACATACCGTATGATGCTATTATATTTTGAACCTATTATACTCTGGTTTGTCCAGTGTTTGATTTATTTTACTTTAAGGTATCTGCAGTTGTTTAAACAAGATTCTGTAAAAAACACTATGCTATGTACTATGTGTTCTATTATTTTTTAAGCACATGGGATGTGTCAGATTTATTACCCTATAGATGTTTCCAACTGAATTAATATTTCTCCCAGCCAGTCTCGTCTCACATGTTTATATTCAGCATCCAAGGGCTATTTTTATTAAGGACTTCTAACTGGTATTTCTAGAAGATTCATAGACATAAAGTCTGGGTTGACTTTTAGGTCCTTCATTCTTAATCTCTAATGTGAATTTGGGAGGCACAAGATGGTCTTTATGTGTGCCTCAGTCAATCTATAGTCAGGATTAAAGCACACAACTGGGACAAATACTAAGTACTAATATTGCTGTTTGATAGCACTTCTGGTTCGATTTGGCATGGACTGTCACTGAAATTCATTTTTATGAGACCTCTAGACTCATAACATCAGTAAATATCTAATTACAAGGGCTAATATGCAATATGCCTCTTCTTTTATTGTTGCATTATTTTTTTCAACACTCTTTTCTCATGGATGGATTAATATTAATGTGACTGTGTTTGCATATCATTGTCTGTTACCAGCCTCCAGTTCTTGTTTTAGAATGATTAGCCACACACAGAGTGAATTTTGTTTCGGTTCCATCTTGTAATTGTGATCTCCACAGTTTAAATATGGTCTACAATTGACGGCTTTTCCAGGGGAAAGGTATGCTGATAGCTTTTGCTCTGGACTCTTTGACAATATATTTTGGAACATTAAGAAGGATTCTGGAATAACAAGAATTGTGCAACACCAAGACTGACTCAGCATCAGCAAGAAGGGTTTTGGAACAACAATACAGTTTCTGGTACATCAAGAAGGTCTTTGCAGTAGAAATGTCAGGAACGAGAGTGCCAAGTGTTACACCAGTGTAGCATGGAGGAGAAACCCAATCGTGAAGTAACATGAGAGAGTAGGTAGTCCATGCACTTTGATCTGAGAACACTCCCAATATAGAGTAGAGAGTCCTACTGGAATCCGTGTTCTTACACACACACACAAGAGATGGTAAGCAACCGGATTTCTCACAGTTCTGGAGAAATGGCTTGGCAGAGTGAAGAGTGATGACTCAGTGGTTGAGCAATGGCTACTTCCATACCTGAGCTTTTATATGTGTGCGTGACAAGAAACGTAAAAAAGTAGATTCTTCCTAAGTGTAAGAGGAGTCCAGCTGGAGCCCTGCTGATTTCCTGTTCTAGCACACCTGCTAAACCTGGTAACTGCTGAGCTGAATAAAAGTGTTAGTGCAGGGAAATCACTGAACTGTGCTGAACTCTTGCATTTCACCATGTAAATTGGACACTTCTGCTTAAAGGCTAGTTGTTCACAAAATGAAGAGTGTATTGCAGGATGTACTTGGTGTGTAAAGTACTGAAGTTTGAATAACTCTTTGCTGTAAAGCTTAGGCCACCATTCAATGGGTGCATTCACTGTCAGGTTTTATTTCAGATTAAAAGAGTGAAACAGACTGTTGTTCTTATCAGAGCTATCCTTTTTTCTTCTGTCTCCTACAGAGGGCCAGGAGGTGAAGGTGGGGGAGTACAACGCCATCGCCGATGTGTTGGACCTTATTAACGATACCATCAAGTTCCAAGGTAAAACAGCGTGGGGTAGAGTGTGTATGTGTGTGTGTGTGTGTGTGTGTGGAGATGTCCATATCCCTCCCTTTTTCAGTCACAAGTATGGCCTGATGAATAATTAATTAGCCTTTTTATTATAATGCTAATTTGACCTGACATTCTTTGTGATTTGTTTGATCCATGGAGATTTCTGGGGGGTTGTTTGTTTGTTTGGTTTTTTTTGTTTAGTTTTTCCCCTCCGTCAGCCCACACATAGACACACACACAGTGTTTTCAAGGAAAACACTCCTCTTTACGTCAGGTACTTCCTCAAATAGAACTTTGTAAGACAAGCCATAGGAATCGATTGGAACACTGACAAAAGCACACAGAGTAAGCAAAGGACAAAAAATGAGTGACTAAACACTGTGGTCACTGACCACAAACACTGAATAAAGGGACATTTGAATAGTCCTGTTAAATAAATAGAGTCTGGATCATTTGCATCTGAATGGTGTATAAGGCCAATTTGTTGCAGTAAACCAAGTTTCTCAGGACCTTGAAGCTGTTTAAACTCTTAACAGTAAATCTGGACACATATCTGGTCATTTTGGAATGTTTAGCAAAATTCTGCTTAAGCTCTACGGTAACTCACCTTCGTTTAACTGGACAGTTTGTGTCATTCTGAGACATTTTTCTGATGACTGAATATGTTTCCTGCCTTGGCATGGCATTATAAAAGTGCAGTATAAAAGTGGCATGGCACTCGTCCTGATGACTCACTGAGTGTATGTCATTACTCTCATAATGTGCATTGCCATATTGTTTCAGGCAGGGAGCCTCCGAAGGACCAGACATTCGTGCATCTACAGCGCCGACACATCAACGTGCCTCTATACAGCATCCTGTCCACCATCACCATACTGGGCATGCTCATGGCAGGCGCCTTTCTCTTTTTCAACATCAAAAATCGCAATCACAGGTCAGTGAGGACTTACAATCTAGAACAGCCTTTCAAAGGTTTGGTCTGTTCTCAGTACAAAACCAGCAGATAAAAGATGATATTAACAGTTGCTCTGATACTTCACAGCATTTAAATAATTCGAGAAAAGCTAAGCAGCTTTTTGAAAATGTGTCTAAAATGATGAATAGAGTTTATCTTATAATTCTAATAATTCTAAATATCTTATAATTCTAAAGTGGTCTTAAAATTTTTCCCTGCAAAATAATTGCATACATTTTACTCCTTAGACTTCCCTAACACACAGTATGTTTGAATTCTTTCATTTCTTGGCGGTTATGATAGTGAAAATGTAGGTTTTATACTCGGCAACAATTGTTGCCGATGGAAAAACACATAGTCTAAATTTCACCTATTTTACCTATTTACACCCACTATGTGGTAGGGAATGGGTAGGGAACCCCTAGACCCTCTGCGACCACTCACACGGCGCAGGGCCCCCCCCGGTGGAGGGCCATCCACACACTCAAAAGATCCAAGACCCCAAGGCCCGCCCCCCAGCAGGGCGGATTCCACCGCAGTGACCCAGCTGGTCACCCCCCCCCTCCCCCCCCCCACGGGAGGCCGCACTTCCCACCAAGATCTCATGTAACACCCCCTGGCCTGACCTGTGATAGTTTAAAAAAAAAAAAAGATAAACAAAAGAAAAATAGAATTAACAGCCAAA
>JBBJLR010000145.1:14258709-14282377 GCA_037577145.1 Brachypetersius gabonensis
TAAGGGCAGGGCATTCAACTGAGTTTAAAATTATTTTAAAGTGTTCTGGGCATATTTAGGATTTACACTATAAAAATGGGCTTTTTCCCCCCCAAAACAATGCTTTTTTTCATGGTGTTCCACTATAAGTACATAATGTCTGTCAAATATGTTCTACCTGTAGAAGGAGGGGGCTGATACTCAAAGGTCAGGGGTTTGGAATAGATAGGACCTTAGGAAAGAGAGCTAGGTGCAGGTGCAAAAGCACAGTAACAGCATGATAATGTCACAATGTTAAACTGGGGAGGATGTTGAGACCACGTTCTCTGAACAAATGTCAGGCAAAAGAGTGACGAAAAGTAGTCACTGCCCCCAGATCAGAAAAGTTGCTATAAACAGCCCTGAAACTTCCTCCGAGGTGCACTCTCCTGTCAGAACACTGTCTCAGTGCTCTGGGAACAGACCTGCTGTATTTGCCAGGCAAATATAATAAACTGAGTCCAATAAATTTGGGCCCATCACAAATATCACAAGGTTTGACAGAAAAGATAACAAGCAGCAAATCCTCCTGTGCTCCAGACAACCTTAAAGGAGTGGCGAGTGATTTTTTTTAAGACTGCAATCAGACATCCGTTCCATTTCTGTGACTCATTTTAGGACAGACAGGGTCACTCCTACTGGACAAACCTTCACTGGTTAAAAAAAATAAGTTAATATACATTGATTTCCCTGCTCAAACACACCTGCCCATTGCCAGATTTGGAGTGTTTGAGGGGGGGGATGTTACCAAGCTGTGCTGGAAACTGTCCCTCCTGGATTTGGGCAGCCTTGTTTTAAGACAATTACTTTTTGGGAGAATAGTTTATTAATATAAATCAGTGCATTTACACACCTCACATTTACATACACAGTGACCATTGAGTACGTACACATCCAGTCAAAAGTTTTAGAATACCCCAGTGTTTTAAGCTTTTTTTAATTGAAATTCAAACAGTTCAAGTACAATGAAGAGCATGAGACTTAAAAATGCTGACGTTCCCCAGAAGTGGGAAATAATTCTGGAACTCCCTGCAGTTCCTCTGGTTTGGGCAGAGTTGGGCCTACAGTAAGAAAGTGTCCCAAAACAAGTCCAAGCTCTGCCAGAACTACCTTAGAAAAAAGAACAAGATGGAGAGCTGGAGAACATAGTGGCCAGAAGTCTCCAGACTTAAACCCCATCCAGCTACTATGAGGACCTGGACAGAAGAGTGAAAGAGCCCCACACTTGTGGGAACTTCTGCAGCAGAGCTGGAAGAACCTTCTGCAGAATGAAGAGTGAGACACTGACATTCCAATACAAACAGAAAAATTGGTGTTCTAAACATTTGTCTGGTCATGAATGATTACATAAACAAAGATATGCAGGGCATTCAGACAAGGTTAGAATATTCATATACATAGACATTAACAATAAGTCAAATGAGCCACACTGAGGCTGCTGTTCTTGTGCAAACTGCACTTGGTGTCACTATAAAATACTACCATTGGTTGATAATACAAGCAATAATGGTGGAGCTTAACGTTATTTGGCAGCATTAACAAATATTAGAATGAAGTGAATAGAGGTCTTTGGTGAAAACTGGTCATGTTTACCAAAAGAAAAGTTGCATTTATGATGCAAATACCATAATACTCAGAGGTGCAAAGTTGGGAGCATAATGACTCAGGGCTGCTTCTCTGAAAACACTACTGGGACATCACACACACCACTGAAAACAATGAATGGAATGGAGGAAATAGAGGAACTGCTGTGTCTCACTAAATAGAAGGGGATATTTTAGTGAGTCATTTTCTCATGTTTGTGGTGAATTTTATTTTGACCTGGCAGCAGGCCCGAACTCTGAAGTTGACGTTATGTTTCACTTTCTGGCAGCAATCCATTCATGGGCGGACATGGGGAGGTGGGGTGAGGACAGCGCCCCATTTGAAATGGCTGCATGCCTTTGCTCAGTGTGGACTTGGCTTTAGGTTGTCTTTTCTAGTCCTTTTTGAGAGCATAAATAAGTTAGTCCACACTTTTTCCGCTTGGCTGACAAGTAGCAGTATTCGGCCAAACTTGGGATTATGTTTCTATAATTTGGTGAGGGTATGTTTAGGGTAACACCCTTCTTCCCTCATGTATAATAGTGCTGTTTGAGAGCACTATATTACCTACCTGTGGTGTTGTACCCATAATGCCATGACATGCAGTTACCTGTTTAGCTGGTAGACTTGGGTTGGGCGGTTACCTCCAAATTTGCAAGGCAGAGAGGGCCTGGGAGGTGGGTGGCACGGTCACATCACGTGCTCGGGGTAGTGAGGTGAGGCACAACAGTGCAGGTTCCAGAATTTTATTATAAAATACACACAGACTACATACAAAACCAAAAAGCCACAAGGGGCTAACAGAAGACTAACTACTAGCAGACACAGAAGGCAGGAAACACACAGCGAGGCCATGAGGGGTTGATCAGCACCTGACAAACAAACTCATAGAACTTATATATTAAGCCCCACTCAAACCTGAACCAATCCTAGAACATAATCACTTAACGTTAACACATGACACCTGACACTGTGACCCAAGACACTAACATACACTCATAAATTCAAAATAAAAGTCCCTATACCAAAACCCAAAACAGTGACCTGTACCGGCCACTGGCCGAGACATTACAGGCAGGGGGATATGGGAGTTAACTATTGGGGAAAATGGTTTACTGTAACTCTACATAACTGAATAAATCTGTGTGAATTGAAAGGCACTTATTCCCAAAGGATTCAGTACCTAGAAAAAAAGGGTTAGTGAACAGAAAAATAAAGTAAAACAAATGAAAACACATTTATAACAGCACACTACTAGATCTGGAATAAAAGTTGGAATCAGGTGTTGATATTTACATGCTGTTTGTTTCCTTCACAGAACTGAGGCTCTCCTTCTGCAAGTTACTGTCTGTCATCTTGCACCTCAACATGTTCAGCAGCATCTTCCTGCTTGTCATCATCAGTGTGGACCGCTGTGTGGTCGTTATGTTTCCTGTGTGGGCTCAGAACCAGCACACTGTGAGGAAGGCCTCAGTGATAGTCATGACTGCTTGGATCATCTCGGAAGTGCTTAGCATGCCTACAGCCTACAGCACGTTGCTTATGCGTTGTGTCAATACATTTTTGGATTTCTTATCCCATATCTGATCATTGTTATCTCTTATGTGCTCATCATGCGAAAGATGAAGAGCAACAGCATGGCGAGATCCAAAAAGCCTTTCAAAATCATGATTGTTTTAATTGTTACTTTCTTGATATGCTGGCTATCATACTTTTTCTCTGATGGCACTAAACCCAAAAGATTATATGAGTATTATCCAACCAGCACTTACAGTTGCTGCTGTTTTCCCAATACCAATAGCTGCATGAAAAAAAAAGCCTATTTTTATAGTGTCAACCCTAAATATGCCCCCAAATCTGCTCCCAGAACACTTTTATTTCATTAAAAACCCAGTTTAATGCATTACCCTTAAAGAAAATGTAAAAGGTAAATAAATAATCACAATCAGAAAACTTTACTGCTTAAAAACCGTTAACAGTTAGCATTAACAGCTAGCAAGGACTCATACACAAAAGAACAAGACAGCTCTCTGTGCTGATGCTCAGTTAAGTCAGGGACAAGGTAGGAAATATTGGTTTATTTGTGTGTGAATGAGTGAGTGGGTGTGTGAGAGGGAGAGAGAGAAACACTGTTAGAATTAGCAGTTAGCATTAGCAGCGTGCAAAGACTCGTACACAAAAGCAACATATAAATAACTCTCTATCCTCTCTACCCTCTCCTCTCTCTGAGTTTAGACAGGGCACAGCTTACTAATACTAAATAAACTGAGATAACTTGAAAATTGAAGGGAGAAAGTTTAAAACACTAAAATAATACAAGACACAGAGCAGGCTCACTGCAGCAGGCTTCTTCTTCTGCTTTTTTTTATGGCGGTTGACAACTTTTCAGTGTATTACTGCCACCCCTGGGCTGGGGGTCTCAAAAAAAAAGGCAAGGATCTTTGCAGTTTCCATGTTATTGTGGGGATTTCTACGTAAAGCAATGAGTTTGGTTCTTTTAAAAAATCTGCGTGTAACTAAACCTGCAACTCCTGATCCGCATAAAACTGGGGGATTACTGTATATTTAAATTATTGTTCTGCTGGAAGATGCATCCAAGCTTTTCGCAAGAGGCAGTCAGATTTTCATTAAGCATCACCTACTACTTACTAATTAAGTCCAGGATGCCATGTTTCCTAATAAGATTTTCAGGAAACAATCTTACAACAACACAGGTCTTGATAAGGTCTTCAGCAAAATAATTCTTTTTTCAAAACTACAAAGCCCTGACTCTAGATATGCATCTGCTAATTACTAAAAATATAATTATGTGAATAGGAAGGGGTTTCATTTCCAGCTTATACTTCTGTAACAAGCACACAATATCTGTCTCAGAAAAGTTTATTTTCTTTGCGGCTTCTCCATTATTCCAGCAAGAAATGGTTACAATATCCACACGGTTATTGTACATTCTGAAAAGCTTACATTCTGCACACACCAGCATACACTTACCAATACTATGGGACTCTCACAATGTCAGTTTCATCAATGCAACTTTAAACCCTCACTGCACAGTTTTGCACTCCAGATTTGCGTCACTGCATCATTTTGCACAAGACCTGCTATTAATACTTGTAAATATTAAACTCTTTCAATATATGTAAATACCAAACACTAATAATGTTATTTTCTTATTATTGTACCTATTTTCCACGTTTATATTTATATAAACGTATGTATATTTGTATTGTATATATAAATTAAAAAGAGTAAAATAGGTACAATAATAAGAAAATACATAAAAAAATATATATATATATATATATATATTTTTTTTTTTTTTTTTAATGTATTTTCTTATTGTTGTACCTATTCTCCATAGGTATATATATATGTTTGTCCCAGTCCGAGCCTGTTTGTAGAGTTTGTGTGTGTGTGTGTGTGTGCGTGCGTGCGTGTGCGTGTGCGTGTGTGTGTGTGCGTGTGCGTGTGTGCGTGTTTGTGTGTGTGTGTGTGTGTGTGTGTGTGTTTGGTGTAGTCGTTCTTTGTGCTCGTGACAGGGCTGTGCAGGCATTAGCTGGGAGGCTCTCTAACAGGTGTGCTCATTAAGGCAGCAGAGGCCCCGGGCATGGCGCAGTAATGTGAGGGGCAGCATGTGAGCCTGAGGCGCTGTGGTTGGGGATTTTACTGCCCAGTCGTGAGCAGGCTGACTAATCGCACAGCCACCTTTCAGCACCACAGTAAGGTGGGTGTTTGAAGGAGAAATCACAAGGACATGAAGACACATACAGATCACACTCTCACTCTGCACATGCAATAGTGCATTCTGCATAGATGTGTGTGTGCACCGAGGATCAGTAATTACCTGCGTATACACATACACAGTCACCACTCGCTCATTGGTGTGTGTCAGAGCAAGGACAGAGGTGTATGTTGTGTTGCCTTGCCCACAGAGCTATCGTGCTGCATCAGCAGAGTGGTGGCAGGGTGCGTACAGTTGCCAGCAGCACAGTACAGGAGAAAAGAACAGAGAAAAGAGGATGGAAGGGGAGGGCAGGGAAGGGGTGTCTGCACATCTCCAGCACTCACGTCAATCCTGCTGAGAGGTGAAGGATATGAGTTCCAGCATGAATCTTTTCAAAAATATAAATAACAAATACAAAATTAAAAATGCTCCTACTACTATTAATAAGAAAAAGAAGGTAAGAGTATGATAATTATGCAGGGTTTTTTTCATATTCTTCATAAAAGTCACTTCAGATGCACAAAATGCATTCTAGAAACATCTTAAAATGAGTGCATACATCTAATATTTCTCAATTTGAGAATGTGGTAATAATAAGATTATTTAACTTATTTCCTTGTTTTGTGTTATTTTATTGACATTCTGCCAGTAAAATAGACTTAAAACAAATAGATATTGCTCTTACAACAGTCTCAAATCAGAAATATTAAATATATTAATGTGGTTAAATGTGGTTCATATGTAATTTTATGAAGGGAATGTGCAACAACAGATTTTGCACAGTGTTCTTTGTCGAGCACCGTCTTTTTTGGAAGCATATTTGTCATTCTGTCCTGTTTGTTTTCACTGGCTTGCTCATCCCAATCCTGTTTTGCACTTTGCAGCTGCTCTCTAAAACTATATTTCACAGTTTGCTGTAGCTAACAAAGGCAGCTTGTTACTTTCCATTTGCTCATTTTGCCTCTCTGCACATGCAAATTAGTTTCATGCATTTTGTCCAGTAGAACACAACAGGAGTGAAAATCAAACCTTTTCCCACAAGGAACTACACTGCACCAACACTGTAGTGTTGTACATATTTGCATTCTGATATTGTTTATGGGAAAACTGATATCATGGAACGATATCACACAGGTATTCAGTTTTATATTTCCCTATAAGTATTATTAGCACATGGTTGACACTTTCTTACGCCTATCTCATCTGCTCAAGGATGTCGTCATGAATGCTTCACACTGTGACATGAGGGGCGTCTGTATTTTATCACTACATTTGGTCTGTATGTCCAGACTGATACAAAACATCATGGCTTCCCAGAGGGAGCTGGGACTCCTTAGCCCTTAGGCAAGGCTAATTAAACTCTCAGCGGCAGGCAGCAGCATGCAGTTCAGTCTACCTGGACTATGAGATGCAGACGGCTGGTGACACGGAGCAGAGGGCAGCGTCCGGCCTCTCAGTCCGCCATTGCTAGGGGTCTCTGACTCATGGAAGCTGTTATGAAAAAGCCCTCTCTCTCAGTATGGCCTTCACTCTGTCACTCCTGTGGCACTGCAAAAGACTTATTTATTCACTCATTCATCATGTTTTTTTTCACGCCTTTTTTTCTTTTTCGCGGGCACTGAATTATTTGGGTGCCCGTCTGGGTGATGGATGGGGCAGGGTGGGGTGTTGTGATGATTTGTGAGCTCTCCGGCTCCAAGCCCTCCGAGCTCTGATTAAGTTTGCTCAGGGTTTGAAAACTCTCTATAGAGGGGGCCCCTGGCTTTGACATGGCAAAGACATTTTTGTAGGTAGAAGTTTTCCCATGGGAGATTTTGACATTTGGCTTTGTCAGTTATAAAAGTCTGGTCAGACTAAGCAGAGCTTTTCACTTCAATACCTTAAAATTGGAGTGTGGTATTCATTTCAAATGATGCTCATTTTGTTTGCATGCAAAAGGTCACATTTTTAGGATAAGTGCATTATTTTTGCCATGTAGTTAAGTCAAACGTAGCCTTTGGTCATGAAGATAATAGTCTTGCTTCCTCTAATATTTACTTCTTTTGTAATAAATTAAGGATTGGTTATATAAAGGTACATGTTGCCCTTCTTCTGCCAACCTATTTAATCTTGTTAATTTTGTTCCAGTTGTGGTTGAGGTTGAGTTTGGGTCTCTTCCCACCCCTAACACTACCAGAGAGCCAATCAGTGTACGCCTGACACAGAGCCTCACAGATTCACATGACATGTACTAGAGATTTTGGAGGTGTGGATTTATCCATAACCCACTTCTCTTGACAAAGAAACAGCTTGACAAAGATACAGCTGGACAGAAGGGATGTCACAATTAACCGGTTTTACGATCAACTGCGATTTAAAACGTGTTTCCGCTGGCGCTCTTAAAAAGGGTTATCATCAGATTTAGCAGTGGTGCATTTGTGCTAGGAACACACAGACGGTACGATCAGGGAATGATGAATATGACAAATGTGAATAAGCTCACATTTTTGCACTTTTATGTAAACTGATAGAACTGAAGCAAGCACTCCAGAAAAAAGGGCACTCCAGTCCCACAGCCTTCAAATATGCTTTTTTAAAAGTAGGGAAATACTTTTTTTGAAAGACATTGATAAATTAAAGGTAAACATTTATCTTTAAAGAATGTTATTGTGTACATTCTGAAATCATGATTATTTCCCTGATGATAATCGTGCCATCAAAATCTATAATTGTAACATCCCTACTGGGCAGCTGTTGGCCTAGTGGTAATGGGTTCAAATCCCAGGACTGTTAGTGGCACCTCTGGGGTACCATTCCTGGGCGCTGTGTTCCTGATTGCCCATGCTTCACTCAGCCTTCAGTTACTTTACATTAAACATTAAAACAGCTGAACATGCTGAATACGTTGCACAGCGTATGAGTAAGCTGTTTATCCATAAAAGTCTCTATTACATGACAAAAACTACAACAGATCCTAATAGGGTGAGGGTGACCATTCATGTGCAAAATGCATGAAGGTCTTATGAAGCTAACACGATATATATTTGACATCTATTTTTGTAGGGGTTTTCCTTTGTTACTTTTGTATACATTTTTATGTTTAATATTTGAAAGTCTTTTTAATATCACAAACACTGTAGAATATATGTTGCTAATATGTGGAAATTGTTACAAATGAATAATTCCAAATTAAAGCTGGTTCAGCTGAAGTCATGCTAGACATCACCTTAAAAAAGAGATAAATAATAAAAATCACGTGGGAATATTTCAAATGATCAGACTATTAAAAATGCTCACTAAAAATGTACAAGAAGTGGATATACTCTGGAGGAATTACCAGTACACTGTGGCGTACACTGTGGCTGATTTCAGTTATAGCAGGTTTTGAATTGTTGTAGTGAACCTATTTAAATCATGGCTAATTATGAAATAATGTTTTTAACGCTAGTTTTGAGAACATGCATTTGAGTGTTGAATTGGAAACACCAATGAATAGTTAAATCCTGTAAAGCGCTGTCTAAACTACGCCTATAAATCTGCATATTTTGACAGTTCTCTATAGTTTATTGAACTGAAGGTACATTTTGGGAACGCTTGTACAACCTCAATTACTGTGTGTTCCTGTGTCTTAAGCCAGAGTCCAGATGGATATCTGACTCCAGTCAGTAAACCATCCCTGGCTCCTGATATCTCACTTCACTGTGGCTGGCAACATCTCTCTCCGGAAGCAGAGGGCTGAAGCAAGGGAAGGAGGGAAAGAGTGGGCTGGAGGAAGGAAAATGGCCCAAGGATTGATCCCCATGTAAGCGCCGGAGGAAGGGCATGGTGTGAGCCGAGCTGTAAAGCATATGGCGCTATTAAACCCTGTGGCAGTCACTGAGAGCAGTGGGCCGTGGGAGCCGTGCAGCCACGTCCCTAATCAACACTGCCCTGTCTGCCCCATGCCCCCGTGCCCCTGTGCCCTGACCCACTCGGCTATGCTGTCCTCTCTGAGGTGTTTAGAATGAGATTTCATGCCTGTGTGAGCTACACAGCAGGGGCCCTGCTAAAACATATTTAACCCTGCAGCATTTCTCAGGTACAGCAAGCCCAAGTGAGGAAATATTAACGAAGCACATGAGATTCCTCTGCACTGTCTCTTGTTAGGAAAGCTGCGAAATCAAATGAATAGTGGGATACAAGGTGTGTCTGCACATACGCACACACACACACACATACACACTTGCTTATACTCACACACTCTCAGTAGGAGTTCTGGCTGGTTGGGGACGACGGAGAAGGGCGGTGGAGGGACATGTGATATGTATGGAAAATATGCAGGAGATTTGTGGACAAGGAAGGGATTGAGGGATGAGAGGAAAAGGAGAGGTGTCTCAGATGAATGTGTGCTCAGAGGCAGACCTCAGGACCCGCTCTCCCTCCTGTCCACCATCTGCACACTCATTAACCCGCATGCCACAGCACACTGGTGGGAGGGGCGGGCCAGGCACGCATCTCCATGATTCTATCTGTGTGTATTCACACAGCCTCAAAAGTTTGGAGACTGATAGACATTTAGACATTTCTGTAACAATATTAGTGACAGCGATGCTTTATTTAACACACATTTTATCCTCTTGATATATATTTAACGCTGACCAGGGTCTTTAAACAAAATGTGTGGGGTATTACTGGTCGAGCATACCCAACTAGCTCTAATACCCACTGTAATTCTAATGCCATGGGCTTCTATTCTATCTCTGATTATTTTTTTCCAAATCATGTTTCAGTCTTTATGTCTTGGCTATTGTAGAATTATACACAATCTTTTTAGTGATCATATTTTGGTACCAAAAAGCAGTTTGATTTTTCCTTTTTTCCTTTTCCTGGCCTTTTTGTTTTTTTATTCCTAAGCACGGACAACACACATACAAGCCTCCTCACACAAGCTCGGCTGTTGACATGACTACCAAACTGAAGACATGCTAGACAGTCTGGCTAACTTGTCAACTCTCTGCATTTTTAATGTGGTCAGTCATGTGTAAATTACATCACAATTTAATCCATGAAGTGAGGGGCCATGGCTGTACACAAATCACTGAGTGAATATACTTAAAATAAATACACACATATGCAATAACTACCTCTGAGTCCTCTACTACCTGCATGGCATAACCTCTGAAATGAGGCAGAAACTGTGGAAATAAAACATACTTGTTTTTGTTTACATTTAGCTGTGCATCTTAATGTGTCTTTGGAACACATAGTCTGCTGTTTGCTTGGACCAGTGTGTGTAAAGCATGTGTAATGCAAGTGATTTTGTGAGGTCATGTATATGTTAGTGTGTTCTAGCATGACCCTTGTTCATGCGCATTTTGCTCATTAGTGTAGATAGTCGGAGCAGACTTCACTTTAACATAGCACAGGAGTATCCTAATGATCTGTCATTATTTTCTGATCCGTCTGTTTAATTTACGCAGAATGAAGAGAAACAGTTCCAGTTTCCTCCTAATAAGTTCTCATGGGATTTGAGTGCGTTTGTGGGGTTGTGCTATGAATTGCCAGTACAGTATAGTAGCGTGTGTGTGTGCGTGTGTCTGTGTGTGTAATCAGTGAACAGACGCATCAGAAAGGTCGGTGGCCTGTTAGCCCACATATGATGAGCACTGCAGTTCCAGACCAGGGTCACATCAAAGTGCTTCAAAGACCCTCTGAAGCCAGCACCAATTAATCTGCTATTATCAGCCATTCTATACAGAATAGTGTAATAGGAAAAAAAACATGTGTTAATCACATTTATAAACATTTAAGCCTATTTTCAATGTTAAAGGGCCAATATCATGAAAAACCAAGTTGTACTCGCTGTTTTCAATTTCAGTAGCATGTCTGACGTAGCATGTTACCATTGTTATGGTTTCAAAATGCACCCACCAAATCCATACAGTCCATGTATTCAAACCAGGCTGCAAAACAGCTTGTTTTTAATTCATTGTTATTAGTGCTGCACAATATATCGCAAAATTACCGTCATCGCGATAGCAACATGTGCAATATATATATCGCAAAAAAATTATACATATCGCATTTATTGACTGAACTGTAATGGTGTTTTTCCAAAGATCTTCACCCAGTGCCATAGACGGCAAAAAAAAATCACTGGGCAATTTCTTCATCTTCTGTGCTGCTGTTATAGATTGTTCCTTTTGTTATTTTTTTCTGGCTAAGAACTTACTTATTTAAATTATGTTTACACTTATTTAAGGTTTAAAATGATTTTAAAATATTTTCAGATTTTTTAATTGGATGCATTAAAATGCTCTGTTTAAGTAAATTCTGGAAGTACTGCATTTAATTTTTTTTTTGCATAGACTAATCAGCGTCTGGAGTCTATGTTATAGTGTTAAAAACATTAACACTATAAAGGCTAAGTTTTTACTTATCGCATGTGATATCACCATCGCAACACTACATTATCGCATATCGTATGCTTTCCTAATATCGTGCAGCCCTAATTGTTATTTTGATGTCACAATTTTTTACACATATTTGCTTATCCACAGTTTAGCCTAGTCCCATTTACGCTGATGTTATGTGGAAGGTTTCTATTTGTTTTTGGAACAAGCCATGGTACAGAGCAGCCAGTCAGAGCAGAGGTCTTTATCATCACAGTCTGAAAGGCCCAGTGACAAAAATGGATTGTTTCATTAAAAGGGACAAAGAGATTGAAAAAACTGGGACAAGTTATGATTGTTTTTGGTGCAGAAAATGACAGAAAAAATAAAGACAATAAAAATTTAGGCTATGGGTTCTTTTTATATGTACCCTGGCAAGTGTAATAAAAATATCTCAAGTTTTTGGCATCAGTGCAGTGGGAGATAAATATAGGCACTGAGTGTCATTCATCTCAGGCTGGCCATCTGCTGGTGGCCTTGGACAGTGGATGGGGAGGGTGGCATGTCGGCCCCTGTGGGCAGGAGCTTGTGTGTTTGCTGTTGACCTACAAGCTCCTTTCTCCTCATGAAGGAATATTTTGGCCAAAAATACTTTTTTCCACTTATCCCAAATGTAATCGGTCTGGCAAGACATGGCTGAAGGAGCCAAAGTTTGCTTCTTTGGTTTTGTAGGAAAGTTGTGGGGCTACTTACTGTAGCTAAGAAGTAATGGAAACCAACTACAGTATCTGGCAAACTACATAAATAATAACACGCTTGTCTGAAACAATGTCAGACAATTTGCTTTTGAGGTTTCTAGTACTGTGTGATACATACAAATACATACAGATATCTACAAAAATGGACAAACGTCTAATAGCTAAAAACAGCAGCCTAATGAGGTTTCTGGCAAGTGTGTGAGGATTCCAGTATGCACTTGGCTCAGTGCTAATTGGTGCCGTAGAAGTAACCATTACTTGTTAGCTATATTGGCCATGATGCTCTGATGCAAAAATGATAGAAACACACACTGAATGTTATATCCAAGCTAATTATCTATGCTTAGAGTAAGAGGGAAAACAGTGTAAATTAGATTTTTCTCCTAACTGTTCAATCAAATAAGTGGAATTTTATTTAATGGCACAATAGTATCTCCAGGTTCAGGATATTAGAAAATTTCACAGGTGCAAGCAGATCAGGTCAAAAAGTGACTAAGCAGTGTTCTAATTAAGTTATAAATAATAAATGGAAAAATAGCAGGTCCAGTTTGTGTCGTTGATAAATAAATATTTCTACAGTTTCTACAGTTTGTGTAGGTTGGGCGGGTGAGGTCGTAAAAATCCTATGCATCACTACAGTGAAGCAACAGACTCTTCTCCTTTTTTCCAGATTCCTGCCTGTTTTATAAAAGTGACCACATAGAGTTCACTTGATTAAAAAAGACGATTGTAACCTGGGAAGTAGCCTCTGCTCAGAGCTTTACTCATGGCTTCAGTGTGCTAGAAGCCTCAAGTAAGATATCCTTGGTGAGTCTTATTCCCCTGAGAGTGCAAACTCGGCTCCTTATCACACTTATGCAATCGCACAGACGGTCTGAGGCCCCAACCGTCCCATCAGCCAGAGGAGCTGGACGGGTTAGAATTGGAGACGGGCCAGGAATAATCAATTTAGGCCCTGCTTTGAGCTGCTTTGCTCCAGATCTGATAGGGACCACTGTCTACTTCCTGTCGGGTTCCTTTCCTACCTTCTAACCTTACTGACAGCCACAACTCATAAAGAATGATTGAAGAAGGGTTGGTGTTTTCTACTGTTCCGCGGTCCTTCCTGTTTATTGCACGCATTCTATGTATGGTTATGCTATATGTGTGTATTTTACAAAGCCAGAAACATGAATAAATTGCTCTTAAAATGGTTACAGCTACTGGGTATTACACTGCAATAGCCTACTTGCTCATGCTCAGAAGGAGGGGCTGGGTTACTGGGGCATGGAACGTGATAGGAACATTTTTATAATACAGTTATGTAATATCACAAACTTTTTAAAACTTGACATCAATGCTAATACATTCTCAAAATCTAGTTATTAGAAATACTGCAACATTCTATTTAGCTAAACATCTATTTGACAGTCAAAGCAAAATGCTTTTTATTTTTAAAATCAATCTGATAGAGATCAAGATGTCATTGATGGAATCAGATCTTGTGTCTTTCACATTTTGCCCACCTATTTTCCTGGCTGCTCTAATTTGCCACCCAGACTCTACCCCCTTGATGTGTCCACCTTTGTTCAGTTTGTTACATCAGTTTGTATCATCGCTCCCATCTGTGTCTTATCTCTCATCAGTGTTCTGCATATTAATGCAGCATTCCACTCAACTTGCAAGAGAGATGTTCCAGCTGCAAATCACACCCTAACTTTCCAAGTAGAGCATTTCATTTGTTTTGTTTCCTAGCTGGAGGTCTAAATTAAGAACTCGAGTCTAACAGCCTTTCTTACCCTTGCTTACCTTACCTGCTTGTTTACCTATTGCTGAGCTGGGTCTTGATAAGAGAAACTGTTTCATCTGCTTCTGGGTTTTTGTAACTATTATTAATATGCCAGAATGTAATTTAAACTGATGTATCAACACACCTGTAAGCATGGGTCGATAGCTCTGGAAGTGCTTAGAGCCTCCTGAGCAGGATAGCCTATACTGCGGCTCTTCATTATTCTCGTAAGGCTTGTGTCTGGGAGAAAATGAAATGTGTCGTTTGGCCAAAATGAGAAGCCAGTGCTGCAGCGTGAACTGCGGGGCCAGATCAATGTGACGGGCTGCAGGTGTTCTGCCACTACCAGGGGACTTGGGATGAGGTGAGAAATTGGAGTGTCAAAGAAAGAGACACAGACCAATAATTTGCACAAGACTAATTTAGCCTGCGAAATGAGCTTTTGTTCTAATGAGAGTTTGTGTGTACTGTGACTCTGACTGGGGGTTAGTATGGGTGTGATGGATTATTATGGCAGCTTCTCTACAGCATGCACATATAGCCCTCAGTGGTCTTATATACTGCACCCTATAGAGCGCTATGGCACACTGATGACACATTCTTATGCTGTGCCAATGAAAGCTGTGCCACCTCTCCAGTGCCCTCTTCTGGCAGGCTATTGAGGCAGGCAAGCATGGCACCCGCCTGGTGACTGTCTCTGTTTCCAGACTGTGCAGCTGAGGTCTGATAACAAACCAGCTCTGACCATCTGACAGCAAGACAGCCATCCTGCCAGCCAGCCGGACACCTCTCAACCCCTCCCCCAAAACATCCCCCCGACACCCCACCCCCCTTCCCTGCACCCCTGACACACTGCCAGCCCACAGAGAGACACATCCAGCCCGGAGCCTTTCCTCCAGCTGGGCATCAGTGTCCTTTGTGCCACATCACCACACACATGTACACGCAAAACTGACCACGTCCACTTTGGAGGCTCTGAATAAAGCATTTATGATCAACATCAATGAAAGCAGAGTAGGAACAAAATGAAATGATGAACAATAAAAAATAAAAGCTCTTGTCGTATTCAAGATGCCATATACAAAGCATGAATGACAGATTATTTCACTATTTGACTGTGTGGGATGATTTGTCATAAGTAGTGAAGTTATGAAAAGCCCAGTTATCTTCATAGAGCAGAATATTTTGACAGTACTGCTCCTCAGTAACCATGGAAACAAGTTAATAGAGTTCCATAGTATTAATCATTAAGTCATTTGTTAGTCTCTTTTTTCTTTGTCCGTTTTTTCTTTCTTTGTATTTGTCATTCTCTTTCTTTCTTTTGTGCAACACCAACCTGAAAAGCATAGTGCCTGATTATCCAAATAAAGATGGATGAAGTGATATTATATATAATTTTAATATGTTTTGTTCTGCACTGAGGTGGTTAGTTTTTATGTAAAAGTTGCAAGCAAAAGTGTGTGTTGTTAATTTTCTAGGCGAAAACATGGCCTCTACATGGGACACAGCAGATCAGATTTTCCTGCAACATTAAAATAATTCAAACATTCAAACAAAATACAAAGACCAGTTTTTGTGTTTGCTTTGTTAGAGTTGTTAAATTCAGCAAAAAAACACAATTCAGCAATTGTGCATTGAAGTATTATTTTCACTTTTTGGATGAAACATCTTTGATTAGAGGCTCCTAGATTTTTGCGTACAGCAGTTCAGGTTCGAATATATAGTGTGTAACAGGGGAAGCATCATATTTGCATAATGTCCAGCATTTTCGTTTTGCTACTGTAGCAGCCTTAGCAATCAATAAAGCTCTATCTATTTATCTATCCACACAGCACACTATTCATCATCATCTCAAATTCAGAGTGTCTTCTCAGGCTGTGTGCGTTCTGTCACTGGCATCTACTACAGCAGCCTGCAGTGTGTTCAATACGTCGGTGTGGCAGTAAGACAGCTCTTCCAAAAGCGCTTCACTTCTGCGCTCCTTCTGTGCTAAAGAGACAGATTGTTGGCACGCTGCACTCGCGCTGCTCTCCCCGCTCACATGAAGTGGGCTGGTGGGGGCAGATCATGGCCACTGTGCAGGGAAATGGACGCACGCCGATTCGATCTAAGTACACTTCCAAATACAGTGGGTCAGAAGCTGCTCCCTCGTTTATTTCCGGACTTGTCTGGTTCCCGAATGCTGTGCTGCGTTGCCGCAGCCGGCCTCAGCCACAGTTAAAAGAAAATTCCCCCTTAAAGTATGATAGTTGATTAGTCAGTAATCCTTTATTTCTTTCAGACATCCCATGCCTTCCCATCAGGCTCTCAGCAGTGCAAATTATTTTTTAAATAGGGCCAAATGAATATGTGGCTCATTGTTTGTACAATATGTCTAAAAGGGTCCTGGCACTAGCTCAACAAACATGTTTGGGAACTGCAACGAAACCACCTCGTCCACAGGAAAATCGGATGCAACTTCTTGATGTTTACATTGTCTGACAAGAGGAGAGAGCGGCTGAAGCTTTGTCCTCTGACGGGGGCTCTCCTCGCATCGGCATGCATGTCAGGTCAGGGTGAAAGAGCCAGAGAGAGAGAGGGGACGAGGGCGAGCATATGGGTGCACTCAGACATCATAAGGCATCATGCTCCTATCTCAGTGGTGCAGGACCAGTATGACTACACTCTCCCTCAGAGTCACTACATGTGTCACTGAGCCTAAAAGGATTCAGGACAAGGCACAGGCTGTCTATACTACAGAAGACCTGACTGAGGGTCTTATTCTAGTATATGTTCAGGAATGATGCAGACAAACCATTGAGAATGGCCATAACCTACCGACAGTGGAATGTGGAGCACTATTTTTGGAAGACTGACTGTGATTGGTGGTTTCTGTGTTTTAGCTTGCACAGCTAGTGCAATTTAAAGAGAGCTCCTATGGATTTCTTGTTAAGGGCTGTTTTGTTAAACCTTTGATCATTCTCTAAGTCTGTTAAGCCGTCTTGGATCACTGATGTCCCTTCTGTTGTTACGATGCAGTTCTACTTACACTTCAGGAAGCCCCTGAGGTTACCGAGTGGATTTCAGTGCTACCAAAACCCCTGCAACACTAATTCTAATGAACCTTTTTGATGTGTTTTGTTTTTGTTTTTCACTTCCTCAGAAAGTCTTTTGTCTTCTTTTGTCAGTTTGGCACAAGTGTTGGGGTGATAATTATGACTGGTGCTAATGATCAGAGATTTGGTATAAAAATGTGTTAAACACTTGTAGAAAGACTCATTTAGTCTTCAAACCAAAATATTGAAGCAACAGTTTCTTGCAAATAGCTCTGCATTTGTAAATATAGGAAATATAGGATTCCACACCCATATTTTGGTTACCAGGCCTTCCATAATATGCCTTTTTATTTATATTTAAATTTAAGAATATTTGTAGTTCTCCCTTAGCTTTGCCATTTCGGACATATATGGAGATGGAGAGGTTTTGTCTGACAGTGATATTATATGCATATTACAATTTCCTCTGCAGTATGTTGTCAAGGGCTGTCACTATCGATTATGTCAGTGATCATATATTCACCTGACTACTTTAACAAAAGACCAGATAATAAAAATCACAGAACTCCAGGTGCAACTCCACTCAAGGAGGCTGTAAAAAGAAAAGAATCCATATAAATGTGTTTCTTATGGGATCATAGATCAGTAGGAACATTTTAAATTTTTTTATCAGGTAAACAAATTTTAAATGATGATTTTTCTTATAGAGATTAATCAAGTAATCATGACAGGCTGTTGCGGCATCTCACAAAACACTCTACAGAAAGAATCCACCTCAGAGAGAAAGACAGAGCCACATGGCCTAAGAGAGCAGTGTTTACCTGTGAAGCCAACTGGACAAGTAAAGTGGCTTTAAGACACGATGGAGATTTTACACGGTTGTGTGGTGTCTCTTCTTAGTGATAAATGAGGTGGGGCTCATAAATCTTTCTAAAGAGACAGTACTGAACTGTGAAAATGGCTTGTATGTGAGGAGGATGTGCTCTAGGCTGTGTGCAGGTAGGATTTATGTAGCTTATTCTGTTATCCTTGAAAAAAAAATATTCGAAATACATCAACATTTTTGTGGATTCCAACTACACTGGAAAATGTGACTTCATTCAAAGTCTCATTCATTCAAAAACACACTGCCTTTGCTCGTGACTGTTGATTAAGAGTTTGCCAGTAATATACAGACCTCTTCTTGCCACATTCAAGTGTAAAACAGACCCTTAACCAGCTATGTTTAACACTGGCCTCATGGTAACCAAGCCCTCCAAGGACTCAATTATAGCAAGAGGGGGAGGAGGAGGAGAGGGTAAGGGATGAAGAGACATAATTTATGTGGTTAAAATGTCCCTCTGCTGGAACTACAGTGGTACCACAAACATCTCCATTAAAGCCATTTACATCCTACATTAACTCTATATTAAGTTGTACAATGGACTGCCTCTTCTCACATTGTGGCAAATGGTAGAGACTTGGGCAGGTCATGATAACAGTGTGTGTGTGTGTGTGTGTGTGAGTGTGTGTGTGTGTAATCAGGCCATTTGATAGTATTATGACCTGGAACGCTTAGTATCTGGAACCAAATTAACATTGTCGAAAGATATCACACCCACTCATTGCTTTGCCAAACAAAAATCTGTTCAATTAATGTCAACATGGGTCTAATTTCCGGCGAGCCTGGGAAAGAGTGTGTACCTGCTGAATCAACAGAGGCTGGGTAAACCATAAGGGGGGAAATATGAGGTCAGGCTGATGCCAACGAGAAGCTGTACGACGACGTGGCGGAATGTTTAGCAGATATTAGATCAGGCAGAGTGTTTGAAGTTCACACACTGTGTCTGATGGAGCTTGGCACAAGGGGTGGATTCATAATGCGGAGGTAATAGATTGCACTTTTGAGGAATGAATTAGCCTCTCATTTATTATTTGTTTAGAAACTGTAGTAGATTAATTGTACTTAACATTGATATGCAAGTTGCTGTATAACTAAACCTAATATTTTGTTTGGCTAGATTGTGTAGGAGATTGGGGGTTGTTGATTATGATACTGCGAGGCAAGATGAGTCGATGCATGGCCACCAATCAAAGACCATGCCTCGCTAAGACAAGCTGTAAAAATTAACAAAACCTAAAGTGTGCTACAGCCCCGGATTTCCATGTGCCATAAAAGCCTACGTAACGGAGGCATTATATGTACATTGGAGTTGGAGGCTTTTATTAGGTAGATTTTTGATGATGTGCTGTAAATCTCCTGATCTTCATTTTTCCTAACTTTTTTTCCGTCACGTGGATGCACTGCCATCATGTTTCAAATAAACTATGCCTTTTATCTTAGTATTGTTTTTGTTCTAGTATTAAGTGTGTTATTTACATGCTTGCAGTCTAAATTGAAAGGTTAATATTGTCAGTTTATTTATTTTATTTACTCTTTTTCACTTACATTAGCCTGGTGCTGATGATTTCATAAGGCCAAACAGAGACTTGAAACAAATGGCTTTAAAATTCATAAAGTTTAATGGAAGTAATTAAGCCCTAAATAGTGAGTATTATTTTACCGATATTAAATACATTAATAATAATAAAATAGTGGATTTCAGCAGTAAGACACTCATTGCCCAGTAGGAAACCATCCATGGTCCATCCAGTGGTAGTAAATATGTCGAGAACCATTTAGTAGATTGTTTGTATAATGATTATAAAAATGGAGAAGGTAAAGGTTCTGCACCTAGAACTAAACAATATAAGCCAAAAACCATTTAGGAACCTTTATTTTATTTTGAATCAGGATCTTCTTCATGTATTCATTCTGTGTTGCGCAGTTTCCACAACAGAATGTGTGTGTGCGTGCCTGTGTATGTGTGTGTCTTGGGCCTAGCAGGCTGAGTGTGATGGAGAGCAGTCCTGCCCCATCCCTCACAGCTTGGAATGTGTATCTTGTGCACAGAAGCGAGCAGGGGAAGGGGCGCTGGTCCTAATGAGGTGTCATGGCTGATGGCTTCATCATATGTGGGACCTTTGTATGTCCTTGGTGAAAAACGTTGGACAGCTTGAGCAAGTGAGACTGTGTAAAATCAGAATCACGTTATTAGTCAAGTATGATTAAATTATCAACTGCACAGGATGAACAAAATTGCAACTAGTATTGCAATAATATTGCAACAGCTTTAGCCGTGAATGAATAACCTGACACAAATAAACATCAGCATGCAATTCTTTGACTCAAAACCCATAAACTGTAGGATTACACAAATAGACCAAGATCATTATATTGATTTACAAAGAATTAAAGATGACTCAGTACCACTTTTCATTTCCAATACCAATAATGAAGCCTTTCAATAGTGTCACTTTTCTTTTAAGCTTCTTAGTTTTTAAAAGCTTTTTTAATTGACTCAACTCAGAATGGGCATCTAAATGGCAGCTATTATGTTAAAATTGCTCAAACGCTCTTTTAATCCCACAGAATGAAACACACAGCTACAACATGACATCATACAATGTGTGTCAAGGAGGGGTTGCACAACTGCAGATTTCCATTTTACTCAGATTTTATTCGATTTACAAAAATAACCAAAGAAGGTTTGAGGGTCAGCAAAACACAGACAACTGGTACAAACCAAGGGGATAGGTGAGGGAAATGTGAGGATCACGTAAGGATTGACTGACCCGGGGCATGAATCATTGGAACTTAAATATTAACACATACACAGACCAAAAACAATTAAAGTAAACATCCCTTATTATTTAATCCCCAACCGGCTGTGAACCTTTACTGATAAGCCGGCCAGGGAACACCCACACCCATGTAACAATAAAAGTCCCACGTAGTGGTCTATAGCAGCCGCTAGATTTATGATTTCTAGATTTATTTTTCTCCCAGATATTGACCAATACCTGCATATTATACCCTAACAAATGACTAATAAACCGGCACTTACATAAATGCACACTCCCTGGCCACTTTATTAAAACCCCTACCTTGTAGTCCCACCTTGCTAATGCCCAGTTACACCATTAATGCACAGTTTGTGTTTTCAATCATCTGCCTTCCATCAGTGGTCAGTTTCTAACCACAATGTGGCTTTTTGCTGGATGTTTTTGGGTGGGCCACATTGATGTGTGTAAAAAAAAAACAGCGCTGTTGCTGATTTCTGTGCTTCACTGATTCAATGATTCACTGCCTATAACATATTCTGGACAACAGTCCTGTGGTCAACAAATGAGGTACAAAAGAGTTGATTATCTGTCCATCAGCAAATACACTTCAGTCTGTAATCGTACAACTAAATAGTGCCCCTAAAAGATGTGTGTTTCTGATAAAGTGTCCAAGGAGTAGTAGCACAACATACGTTTCTAATGAATTAGATGGTGATGTAGGCTAAAATAAAAAGAGCTTACAAAGTTCATTTAATGCACTACATACTGTAAGAAATTCAGGCTCTGTTCATATTAAGTTATCTGCCCACAAATTCAAATGCATAAGCCCAATTATTTCTGTGTGTCTGTCTTTGTGTGTGGGCATGTGTGTGTGTGTGTGTGTGTGTGTGGGAGGAGCAGGGTAGGTAATTATGCGAATAAGGATACTCCTGCAAGTCACGTGACAGCAGCCTGGTGAAAGTCATCTGTGCCCGAGCTTCACAGAGCGAGAGAACAGATGGGATTTGTGATTAAACCTGGGTTATGACGGAGCGCTAGATTAAAGAATGGCAGCAATAAAAAGCGCTTTTCCGGCTCTGATAACAAAGGAGGTGCGGCCCAAAATGTAGTGTGGCGCTCTTCCTATTTGCATATTTAAATGTGCGTGATGTTCAGGGTTAGATGCTTGGTTTAATGATGCAGTTAGCTCCTAATAAATCAGTTCTGGCAGCTCCCGGGCGCTGCCGCCAGCACTGCAGCAGGGCCACTTTGAAGTCCCCGCGTTTGAAGTGGAGTTTAGAGCAGTGGACCCAAAATAAGCAGCACTGAGAAGGAGGACGCTCTGTGGAAAGTCGGTTCCCCTAAAGCAGGAGAGCAGGCAGGGGCAGGTAGACCTCATTTGGAGTTCCGCTGGGGTAAAGAGGCCACGCTGAATTCTGCGAAAGTGGTCACTCAGCCGCATGCTGTGAGCTCCAAAGAGGCTACATAAAACATTTCCTTTACCTAGTTTTTGACCAGAAAATTACAAGGGGTTTTATATGAAATTGTAAAAAAATAACATTGTTTTCTTTACAGTGGTGTTGATATGAATCAAGATATTTACACAAAATCACAAAAATATAAATTTTATTCACCAATGTATTCACACTTGTATTCTGAGTTTTATGTGTAATGTTAATAATGGATTTAGACATCATATTTGTAACCATTTCACATAATAACTTTCTGTGAGGTAGCTTTTAGAGAACGCCTCACTTCCCCCAGGCTTATTATGAATTATAAATTTTAAGACTCAGCAACCGCTATAAATGATTCGGTAGGTACTATGAAGCTAATATGTAAGTTATATAATTTTGTATGAAGAATTGAAGTGTGAACCCATTTACTGGTGCCTTTAAGGGGTTAATAGACATTCAGGAGTTTTAGAAGTAATTTGATGTGAATTTGTCACAATATTTGTCAAATGAGAAGAAAATGTTTGCATTTCTTATCGGCCTGTCTCAGTGGGATGAAGTTGGCTTTCTGCATTGCTCAAGAGTGAGCATGGGTTTTTCCAGGAAAACACACTGTCTGTGTGGGAAATCATTTTAAGGTCATTTAAACATCCACGTTTTTTCAAAAACTATTTTCATGACTTTACAGATATCTGCCAAATTGGCACATAATCCCCTGATTGATGCTTCTCTTTTTCCTGCACCAATCATACAGAACTACTCTTCACTGCACATTATAATGCATTGTGCTTACCATACTGAGGGTACCATATTCTGTTAGTGATGCTGCAATGGTTTCCACTTTCAAAACCTTCAGTCTTTTAGAGAGATGCTATATGCAAAATGTTTGTTATTGGTGAAATAATACAACTCACAAGATCCTTCCTGCTCCAAAAACCCATCATGACAATCACAAGGGTCTTCATCTTACACTGCTTTTCGTTGCTGTGGTGTTAGATGGTTGTCATGGAACTTTGTGTAAAGTTCTCATGTTCCCCATGTTGATATTACAGCTGTGGGTGATGAAAAGCTGTTGGCAAGTGAGCTGATGACTCTCTTTTCAACTTTGTCTCATTCTCTCACTCTCATTCTATCTCTCGTTCTACCTCGCTCCTCATGAGGCTGTTTCAGTTGACAGTGAGTGAACACTCCATTTCTTCTACCAAGTGGACATCAGTCTGTTCCTTCAGCCGCTCCAACTTTCACAAGTAAACTCACTATCTTTCTCCCTTAAAGTGTCTCTCTCTCTCTCTCTCTTTCTCTCTCTCTCTCTCTCTCTCTCTCTCTCTCTCTCTCTCTCTCTCTCTCTCTCTC
>JBBJLR010000145.1:14282477-14308455 GCA_037577145.1 Brachypetersius gabonensis
CTCTCTCTCTCTCTCTCTCTCTCTCTCTCTCTCTCTCTCTCTCTCTCTCTCTCTCTCTCTCTCTGTGTGTGTCTTTCCTTTCAGTCTCTCTCTCTCTGTCTTTCCTTTCAGTCTCTCTCTCTCTGTCCCAGGTCCCCTGCCCCACCGCCTGTGGGAATATATGCATATGCTTAGTTACCCATGTCCCCTGCCACCCACCCACTCTCTCTCTCACTCAGGGAGTATGTGCTCAACTGCCCATGTCCCCCTGCTTCTCTCTCTCAGCAGACACCCTGTCAGTCGCACGCCCTTTCCAGTCTCTGATGAACAATTACATTAGAGGCCTAATGCGCTGATAAATGACAGCAGCGACCAATGAGCAGGAATGCTGCTCGGCACGCCGGCAGTTGCCTGGCAACCCTCACACAGCTTTTTCTTTGGAATCAGACGCTTGACATGATGAGGGTTGGGGCCTTGTTTGGTTTTGTTATTTGCCGATTTTACATAAGTGTGTAATTTCGGGTGGAGTGGCAGAGGGGATCTGTTCATATTGTATTTCAGATTAACTGTCCACAGAATATGAATATAGAGTGGAGAGATAGTATGTTAGTCCATTGGCATGTAGTTCCAATGACCTAGAAGTGTTCTTGTCTACAGGTGATGCAGTGTTCATGATGTGTTAATGCAGTGGTGTCATAGTCCTGTAAAATAACTGTTTTGGAGATGACTTGGATGATATATGAGTTCTGGTGAAACATCACAAAAGGCCAAATGAAACTGTTTTTATTTTCTGACCGTTTTATTGGGACCAGACATTAAACAACAAAATAATTGAAGTGTGAACCCATTTACTGGTGCCTTTAAGGGGTTAATAGACATTCAGGAGTTTTAGAAGTAATTTGATGTGAATTTGTCACAATATTTGTCAAATGAGAAGAAAATGTTTGCATTTCTTATCGGCCTCTCTCAGTGGGATGAAGTTGGCTTTCTGCATTGCTCAAGAGTGAGCATGAGTTTTTACAGGAAAACACACTGTCTATATGTGGAAAATCATTTTAAGGTAATTTAAACATCCACGGTTTTTCAAAAACTATTTTTATTTTCTGACCGTTTTATTGGGACCAGACATTGAACAACAACAGAGACAGAAGTCCACTGAGTTTGATATGTAGTGTTGTTTGTGGAGCTTTTGTATCAAACACACACTCAAGCTACCTCATATATAAATAGTGCTGTTTGTGTTGACTGCCCTACTTCACATCCGCAACTACCTTGCAAAGTCAGCTTCTAAACGCCAGGGTGCAGAATGCAACCCTTCCATTGCTCAGATGTGCTTAGACAAGAGGCAGATGAAAGGCTGGCGCCTGTGCACCATGCCTAAACCGGGAAGAATCGTCCCAGCTGAAGAGTGTCACTGCATCATTGAGGATGGGCTGCACCCATGGCATGCTGAAGATTTTCCAAAGTGGGGCAGTAAAAAGTGGGTTAGAGTCTGGCTACTTTTAGGACCCTTGTAAAGAGGCAAACCCAGTTCTCTTCTTCGTCTACTTCTTTCAAAAAAGCACCATGTGATGCTTAACTGACCTATTTTACACAGTAGACCATTAGCGTGACTTGGTTGTAAATATGTCAGGCAGTCAATTTCAGACCCATAAAGCCTCATTGTTTATCATCATCACTCCTCTGGCATCCTGCAGAGGTAATTGGCTTATTAGCAGCCTTTCGGAAAGCCCAGCAAGTGTGGTCTCCTGAGAACAGTCACATGACCAGTTCCCATAGCATTCTTAGCTGTGTAACTCACTGCCTCAGGTACATGTATCTCCACACTGTGACACTGGTGTGGGATGTAAGAAGTCTGAAAGAAAAGCTTGATGAAAAAGCATCATGGAAGCTTCATTCAAAGCACGCGTGCATGTTTACAATGTCATATAAAGGCAGTGGAGAAGGATTTTAAAAGTAAATCTTAGTCACTGATTGTTTGATGGGTCCCGTACAGGTACTGGTACAAACAGTGTGGTGACTATATTTGTGATTATACTTAATTATTCTTATGATGTAGGGATATATTTATAAAACCCTGGTGTTTTGTGTGTGAGATTTTACTCTGTTAACCCTAATGCTTTTTTTAATTGTTTATTTATTATTTTACAGTGTGAAAGTGACTGAAAGTGACCACCAGCTTCTGCCTATGAAATGCCAGTATCCTGTGGATGTTGTTGTTTATGGTTTGTGATATTTGAGAGCCTTGTCTCCCTTCATTGTGCCCGTCTCCCTGCTGTGTCTCCACAGGCTGACCCTCATGGGCGAGACATTGCTATCCGGCCTTTCCTGGAGCACTGTGAGAACACACACATGACCATTTGGCTGGGGATCGTGTATGCCTACAAAGGCCTCCTTATGGTACGTGAGAACATTCTACAAGCACACCTGCCATCTGCTTCCCCAGACCACAGTATCTCCAAATGTGACCATTTTCTCTGTTGTTATGACACAGTTCAATTCAATTCAATTTTATTTATATAGCGCTTTTAACAATGGTTATTGTCACAAAGCAGCTTCACAAAATGAAATAAATTGTGTGTATGAATGTGTGTGAATGAAATGCCTCTGATGAGCAGTCAAGGGTGGCGGCGACAGTGGCAAGGAAAAACTCCTTAAGATGGCAATAGGAAGAAACCTTGAGAGGAACCAGATTCAATCAGGGAACCCATCCTCATTTGGGTGAATAACACAGGACTGTGGTCAGACTGTGTTATTATTGTTTTGAGGGTAGGGGGTGGGGGTGTTGTATCAGGTGTTAAGATAACTCAGTATGTTTTTCTTATGGCCTTAAACCATAAAAATCATATCTACATTTTTCTTATTTTCCAATCTTTATACAAGCCGAGTAGTCCATACAAAAGGAGTACATACTACAAACCACATACATAAAAAACCTGGGTATACACACACCAATGAGCCATTAGGTACGCTGACCTTGTATTCACTCTCAGTGTCCATTTTATCGGCTTCTGTTACTATGTGGGTGCATGTTGTCATTCCAGTTTACCAGCTGTAACCAATCTGTTTCTTTGCATCATTAATTCTTATACAGCTCCAGAAAAAATAAGAGACCGCTGCATTTTTTTTTCTAAATCAGCATCTTTATGAATATGACAACTATTCCATGCCAGTGTCCTATAAATTCCTATAAAAGCACATCAATCTGCTTTATGAGGTACTGATTAGTGATCACCTGAATCAAATATTATTTAATGAGGAAAAGTATAAAAAACACTGCTGTAATCAACACTCTCCTCTTACGATATGACCAGCTGGATGACAAAACACTACTAGAAGGACGTCAAAGGTTATTATTGCCATTTTGTTTGAGTGAACAAGAGATTTTTTTTGAGTTATAAGTTAAGTTCTATAAACTCTGCTTATTTTGATGTTTTGCTTTAAAGATCAATCTTTTTATTTGGGAAGTAAGAGAAATATTGTCAGCAGTTCTTAAAAACTAAGGCAAAGCACCTTATAAAAGATAAAACCTATGAAACTGAACTTTTTGCAGTGGTCTCTTATTTTGTAGCTAAAGCTAAAAGTAGTTGAAAATAATAAAGTTATTAAATATACTACATTTATAAATGTGGAAACTATAACAATGGACACATTTAAAATATTTATACGTTTATTCTGAACTCTTTTCAGTGCACCTTTGCATAGCACAACAGTAAGATTCCAGGAAAAATCCTGGTCAATTAATTGCTTGTGGCATTGCCTATTATTTTTAAGGCAGTAGTGTTAGTATCCTGGTACAAAAGGCAATAAAAGTTTCCCTCTCCCTGGCTCTGTGGTCAGCTGAACTGAACCAGCCTTTTATTGTTGCCGTTATAATGGCGCTGCATGTCTCAGTGGGCCGATGGGTCTTTACCCTTTGCCCCTCGCAGCCGTACTGTAAAGAAGCAGCGGCGGGGGGTCAGCAGTGAGCCGCAGAAACGTCCACTCTCTCACCGGCCATTCTCTGCTCAAGTGTAGGAACGCTCTCTGTGATTGGCCTTCTCCCACACAAAAACCCACACACACGCACACACACACACACACTTTCTGCCTCTCTCCATTGCTCCACTGTTTAAATGAGACGTGACACACCTGAAAATCTGAACACTTCCTGTTTATTATACCGCTTTGTGCGCTTAAATACCTCCAGCTTAGCCAGCAGAGTCAGTAAATAATTCAGTGCGGACATGTATCAAGAAAAAGGGCACACAGGGAGAGAGAGGCGGGAGAAAAAAGAGATCGAGAGACAGGAGAGAATCACTCTCAAAGGTTGGAATCACTGTTTCTGAAATATTTAATATAATATAAATCCAATTTGCTAGTCTTCATCAGACATTATAATATTTAAATAAATTGTTATGCATTTCATAGTTATATATTTCTAGTGCATGGGCTTTGCATCAAACAGAAAACGAATATGGAAGTGCGCTGGAAGTGTAGAGAGTAGGGCTACAACTATTGAATATTTTTTAAATTAAGTATTCTGTCGATTTTTTTCATCGATTAATCGAGTAATCGGATAAATCACACTTTTATGTTTTTAAACAACTATATAACAACTAATAGTGGGTTATGCAACATGAAAGGGCTCTTAAAATGAGCAAGCAATTGACTGTTATTCCTCACAAAAAAAGGTTTTTATTCAAACCCAACACTTTTATTAGATCAAAACTTAAAACCTTTGGCTTATTGGCTCCAGAACTAAGTATTTAATCAACCTTTCTGGGAAACATTTATGATGTGCATTGTATCCTTATTAACAGTAAAGAAAACAAAAATGTGTTCCTGTTATTTAGTTATTTTGTCATTTTCTCTGTCTGTATGCAATTTAAGATTTGTTTGTAAAATATAAAATTATATTGAAATATATTATTATTATTATTATTATTATTATTATTATTTTGCTCTTGAGTTTAAATGTTGCTGATTAATTTGAATTAATTATTATTTATTGATTAGATTTTTTTTGCATTAAATGGTCAAAACCTTTTACAGTTTAAATACGGATAAAAATTTGATGCAAATTGATGCACTTTAAGGCTTTTCTGCTACAGACTAAAAAATAATGTTGCCGCCCTATTTTTTCTTGTTGCAATATTCGGCACGTTTTCCATCTTGCTACACTAACAGTGAAGGTTAAGATTTAATGTGTTTAATTCTTATTTTTCTTCAGTATGAGATCGACGTTAGCTCCACCGTTCTTAAATTTGAGTTAATTTGTGCAGGATTTCTGGAGGGCACTATGATAAGATGGGTCACAGAGTAAAAAGGTGCTATTGTGTTTTGGTGCTATTTTTTTATTGCCTTGTGCCTTTTGATTGGCAGTAAAATATTTCAGTTATTCAGGTGTAACCCAAACCCTTCTATCAATGCCAACAACACAATAGTGATTTTGCACAATGACATTTATACAGGTTTTGGAGAGACAAGGTCTCGCAAGGAATATTTTGCTGTGTCTCAAGGTCTTAGACTGTCAGTATGTTGTTGTTAATGCTGAGTCCTGAATAGGTGTTTGTTTGTTACCTTCAATACAAAAAATATGTATAAAACAAGCTTAATGTTTACTGGATCCCAAAGTCTCAGATAATCTTATAGGTCTTACTGACCAGCCTTAATTTTGGAACAAACTTTTTGGTGCTGATAAAAGGCTGAATGACTACATTTTTTATATATTTAAGTAATTCTTTGTTTACCATAAAAATGTTGCAATAGTCAGCCCTTCAGACATAATTAACCTCTATTCAGGGTTTAATAGGGAAGTGCGTCATGTAACTGGTGGGCTATGGTAGTTTCTGTTTGGATGATTTTAGTGAAATTTTCATTTTGTCTGTGACTGCCTTCCAATAATTTTCTGACAGAAAAAGTGGTTTCAACAGACACATGTTTATGAAGTCAGAAAAAATATGCCAATGTCTTCTAACTGTGTATTTCATTTTACGAACACATATAATGGAATATTTGACTCTAGACTAATGTATTAATTTAATTCTGTAGCCTCAAAGGTGTGTCATAGCGTTCTGGATTGGACCTGACAGACCCATTGAAGCAATGTCCATTGATCAAAGCAAGCTCACTATCAAAGTGCATTGTTCTCATTATTCAGATCTTGGCTGTGCATTTAAACTTCTTCATCTCCACATTTGTGCAGTTGTTTGGTTGCTTCCTGGCCTGGGAAACAAGGAACGTCAGTATTCCTGCACTGAACGACAGCAAGTACATTGGGATGAGTGTGTACAACGTTGGCATCATGTGCATCATCGGGGCGGCGGTGTCCTTCCTAACCCGGGATCAGCCGAATGTGCAGTTTTGCATTGTAGCCCTGGTCATCATCTTCTGCAGCACCATCACACTGTGTCTGGTGTTTGTGCCAAAGGTGAGAACCTTGCAGAACTCAGCTGTTACACCATTTAAAAGAAATTCACCTTTAGGTCATTTACAAGAGCAGACAAATAGCATTCAGCAACAATTTCAGCTCAGAGCAATAGTGGCAGCACTGCAGATGTTTTCTGCAATACCAAATAAACATGTTGGAGCATATTGCTATCTTTAAATTTGCAGTGTCTGTTAAGAAAGTAGCTCAAACTTGTATTAGGGCTGAGCAAGGCAGATTTCTGCTGGGGATTTTATAGGAATAGTTCACTTAGTTAATTTGATTAGACAAGATGTGCTGCATGCAGGGCTTGCTTCTTCAGTTTCACACTAGAGAAAAGCCCTTCTAGGATGTCTGTCCACTAAGCTACCATCTTGGCAATGCCCCTAGGCAGTCATTTCCAGTCATACCGAGCTAGGCTCTTATCCCTTTAAATGGGGAGACTAAAAGCCATTAACATTTCAAAATGTCACACATGGAAAGAAAAAATTATAATAAATTACACATATTTGTTCCCTGGTCATTATCAATAATTATTTATAAATGCATAAGTGACCTCAGCCATATTTGTAGATAACAGTATGTTGTGTATTATGGCACATTGTAATAGAATATTGCCATATAATCAGATAGTGGGGGGAACGTATTATATGCATGTAAAAGTATGTCATGTAGTAATGAAAGCATACATGTACATCATTTGGCAGATGCTTTCAACCAAAGGACAAAATCTTGCCCAAGGACTCTTGTTGGTGTAGTGCGCGGGATCACACAGAATAGGAATCAAACCCCAGTCTTCTGCTTGGAAGGCAGTGGTGTTATCCACTACACTACGCCAACTACTTAGCATTGTGTAAACAACATACCAAAACCATCACATACTCAAATCCTCTGCATTTCCAGTTTATCACGATGAGAACAAACCCAGATGCAGCCACTCAGAATCGACGGCTAAAGTTCACCCAGAATCAGAAGAAGGATGATTCGAAGACCTCCACCTCCGTGACCAGCGTTAACCAGACCAACACGTCCCGTCTGGACACCCTGCAGACGGACAACCACAGTCTCCGCATGAGGATTACAGAGGTATGTGAATATGTGACCTACAAAACATATCCATAACCCTACATGTGTCCTTCTACCCTGGAGTTACTGTTCTGCTTTTAAAGCCTTTAAAGTGATTCTGGAACGCACATGTGTGTTTGTTTAGTTGGATAAGGAGTTGGAGGAAGTGACCATGCAGCTTCAGGACACCCCGGAGAAGACGCCCTATATCAAGCAGAACCACTACCAAGATGTCAACAACATCCTGAGCATACGCAACTTCACTGACGGGAAAGGTGTGTGGAGCTCATTTCACCTCGTGCTACTCTTCTGTCTGTCACTGATGCTTTGATCAGACGGTGTGACTTGCGTCACTGTGAGACGTGTTTCTTTAGTTAGTGAAAGAGAGAAGTCTGTGATGCCTGTGTTGTCAGGTGCACCACAAATAAAGCACCTCCAGCGCGAATAACTTCTCTGTTACCAAAGTTTCAGCCTCTGTCGGTTTGTGTTTTTGTTTTTCCTTCTAAAACCACTCTTAAAAATAAAGGTGCCAAAAAGGGCTCTTTGAAGCGAGGTCAGAGAAGAACCTGAAGTTATATTCCAGTTCAAAGACTCTCGCAGAAAAGTAGATCTAAGCTAAGAGCCTTTATTGTGAAGAGTATCTCACAAAGTCAATTTAACTGCTTTACCTGCAGCCGTTCAGTTATTAATCTTGAGAATCCTCATTTTATAGTGTAATTTTACTCTGTAAGTACTGTAAAATTGGTACGTAAGTTCAGATACAGGCCAACACACAGGCCTTTGCTAATTAAAAAATAAAAAGGTGAATAATTTATGCAATATTTTGCACCCTGTGTGATTGTGTGCTTCATTTGTTTGCTGTAGATGGTGAGAAGTCTGTTCTGAAAAATCACCTGGAACAGAAACCCCAAGCACAATGGGGATCTATGGACCCTTCTAGAATAAACAGAGGGCCTCTAGAGGACATCAACTCACCAGAACAGTGAGTGTTTTGGTTGGTTCAGTCGCTCACATGCAGGGTTATACTCCAGCATAATAAGTGTCTTTAGTCATGTTTCTCCATTTGATCAGAGAGGGATGAAAGGTTTTTATGAGGAGATTAACCTAGAGAATGAAGGAGTGAGAGGGGAAAGAGAGAGAGAGAGAGAGAGAGAGAGAGAGAGAGAGAGAGAGAGATACAAAGAAAAAGAGGTTACATAACCAGTGATTTACAGCAGGCAATGGAGGCAGTGAGGCCTGAAAATAGACAGGAGAACAGGAGAGGAATACTAGAGCTATTCCCAGTGCCCATGAATGCTTGATCACATGGAGGAGGGAGCGTGCAATGTGCTCACCTTTTCATCAAAATGCCATGCACACTCCCCCCGTACTTACACATTCACACTATTCTCATGGGTCTGTGCTTACAAAGATACCTTCTGGTGTTCTGTAACACACAAAAGCCATATTTTAACTTAAATGTAGACCTACTGACATCAAATCTTGTCACAGCTCATGGATCAAAGCAGCTGAATCCCACAAAATTCCTAACTCTGAGGATAGGTGTCAGAATTTAAGTTCACCTGTCATCTGTGTTGTGGCAATCAGATGTTTTCTAGGCAATTTTGCCTTAACGAGGGCATCATTTACTGAGATCACAAGAGGGCGCAAAAGTTAACTCTCAAAAAAGTGTGCTGAAGTTGGGTTCTGTTTTTCAGCTTTGAACTAGACCTTGGTGGCGCTAGGTTTAGCTAGTTTGGGAGATAACTGTGGCCCTAACTGTGTATCTAAAATCTAGTAAATTAAAATTTAGCTTGCTGACTGCAAGCCTAGGCATGAAGTGACACGCTCTGATTAGTTGTTTGTCATTTTGATACTGCTCTACAAAAATAAAGACCCTAGAGTGTGACGCGCATTTGTAGACTGCGCTAATGTAGTTCACAGTACCAGACTCCTGCCTCAACACCATTTAATTGTAAAAGTAATTAACATAGAGCAAAGAGAAACACACATAGATTAGACAGAGGTGCTAATCTATTTCTGGTGCACTGGCATTAACTGAACAGTGAGTTATAAAAGTCCGTATAAATAATGGATTGTCAGAAAACTCTCAAAACTTCTTAATCATCCCATGAAAATGTCGCTATAGTTTTACTAAAATAGAGCACTGTTAAATAGTGAAGGATAAATTGCCAATCAGACAGACAAGATTTGGTCTGCAGAGGAAAATGCGCCCTAATTTTTACGACCCTGCCAAGTTTTCTCATATTTCTCAACAAAAAGTGATTGAACAGTAATCCCCCGTTATTCGCGGCGGTTGTGTTACAAAAGCACCCACGTATAGTGAAAAAACGCATTGTTGTGTTTTGGTCAAAAAATGCCTAAAAATGCCTATTTTTATAGTGTAAACCCTAAATATGCCCCCAAATGTGCTCCCAGATCACTTTTATTTCATTTTAAACTCAGTTTAATACATTACCCTTAAAGAAAAAACAGAAAAGTCACAAACGAGAGAGAGACACCGAGACAGAGATAGAGCAAGAGAGAGTGAGATAAACAGAGCGAGAGAGAGAGAGAGAGAGAGAGAGAGAGAGAGAGAGAGTAAGGGAGAGAGAGCGAGAGAGCGAGCGAGAGAGCGAGCGACGATCCGCGCGCTTCGGAAAAGTCACGAGCAAGAGAGAGTAAGAGAGAGAGAAAGCGAGCGCGCATGCGCAAGAGAGAGACAGGGAGAGGGGGAGAGAAAGAGCGCACACGCGCGCGAGAGAGAGATACAGAGAGAGGGAGAGAGAGAGACAGAGGGTAAGAGAGAGAGAGAGGAGAGAGAGAGTCAGAGAGAGTGCACAGGGAGCCAGAAGAACTAAAATGAGTTTTAAAAAAAAACAAAAAACATTGCCATGGAAAAAGCAAAAAAAAAGCGGAGAATATTTGCAGGTTCTGTGTTGTTTGGAAGATTTCAGCATAAAACAATCAGTTTCATTCTCGAAAATAAAAGCACGTGTGACTGGATCCGCGAGTCCCGATCCGTGTAAAACTGGGGGATTACTGTATATGAAATGCATCAAGAGAGGGGCATCATCACACACAATCTCAGTCAGGCTGAAGCTCCTACATTGTGGGAGTGTAAACACCTAATTCAACTGAATGCATTATAGAAATGTCAATGTAAAAGTCCACCACAAGAAATGTGTGTTAGTTCTCTTATGTAACTGGCATTTAGATTACGTAATTGGCTTGAAAGCGTGTCACTCTCTTGGGGTGCAGGGTGAGGACTGACACTAGGTGCAGGCATGAAATGTACTTTATGTCAGGGGATGTGGAAAGCCAGCAGCATGGTGGATTAGGGGGCTGTGCGGCAGAGGGCTGCTTATGCCTGCTCACAGTGTGTGTGTGTTGTGATGTCTATGTGTGTGCAAAAAGCTTACTTATGAGCACAGTCACGTATTTTACAGAACATTGCTGCTGCTTGAGCTTTAAAAACTGTAATTTGTCACCCTTCTATACAACCATAGGCTCACATTTATGTAAATATAAGTGAACATGGAGTGTTATGATCCAGTACATAGAAGGGAATGGAGAAAAAATCTACTTAAACTTTCTTAGAAGTACTTTGATTAAATAAGAGCAGGAGTTTAGTCATGTAAAAGTGTTTGCAGTAACCTTATTACTACATAATGAATTCTGTCATTTTCATTAGTGACTCTGGTCCAGACCACAAATAAGAAGGGATATTTCTACTTTAGTTTTTACATTGTTGTCTTCAAATGGTGGCAATTAGCCAAGAAATGCTTAGTAGAAAGTTTCTTTGGTTTTGCCCTAACTGCATATAAACTACATGCCATTAAGAGACATGTGTTGTATATCAATAAAATGGACCAAAGTACAGAGAAAACTAGGCTTCAAGAAAGACATTTTTTACATTTGACCAAACTTTCGGTTCAGTTCAGTTTATGTTGGTACATGTTAGTTTTTGTAAATGGCTAATCATTTACTGTAGTTTTCATAAAATTGCAAAGACAAGCAAATCATTAGTCAAATTCATCTATCTGATCATTAATAGTCAAGTAACATTTTGTTATTTTGACAGTCAAGGCGACTGATGGTCCTGTTTTCACTGTGCTGTGAACATTTGTCCATTTGTAAAGATAACATGCCTCATGGTTTGAGGCTTCTGTGCACTTCACAAGATGCTAATTGGTTATAAGCTCCCAACTCTTATTAGCAACATTAGCTTGACATTAGCTCCAGTGTGAAAGAAGCAAAACTCAGGAGCCAAATATGTCCTCACTGATCAAAACTGTGTAGTAAACTGAATACCTGTCTGCTTTTTTGTTTCTGAACCTCAAATGGCTCCATGCATATAGTATGCTAAGTTCTGAAATTCTGGCTGCTACTCTCAAACAGTGAACATTTTCTCTATTTTGGGATTGTGCCCAAGTCTTAAATGGCTATTTGTTAAACATATGCAGTACTTTGTTGCAGGGCCTGGAATTTTAATTCCTTTATAGTGCACTACCATCTGGAATAGAGAGCCATTTGAGACGCAGCCTGTGATGCATTTAGTGTTGTATTGTGTTTTCACTGACTCTTGATTTCCTTCATCCTCTGATACCTGTGTGCTCCTTGTCCACAGCATACAGCGCAGGCTGTCCTTACAGCTGCCTATTCTGCACCATGCCTATTTACCCTCCATAGGGGGGGTGGATGCCAGCTGCAGCCCCACCAGCAGCCCAGCGTCCAGTCCTCACCACAGACAGCACATGCCCCCCTCCTACAGGGTCATGGTGTCCGGCCTGTGAGTGTTGCCCCAGCCACACACTCCGAGGAAGAGAGTCTCTGTTTTATATTCGACAGACTGAGCCACGTCAGCAGTTAACGGAAGTGTGTGAGTGACACGGGGGGTCCGACTCTTCATCCATCCATGACCCCCCCTCCCACCCCACCCCCCATCCACGTCTATGGTCAATGTCAGAGCAGAACTGAGATCCTCCAGGCTGTGAGGGGGGGGCGACTGGACGTCCTCACACACCCACAGTGCCCACCAACACCCACATTTCTCCCCCTAAAGTCACCCCCCTCAATACCAAACAAGCAGAGAGAAGCAACGGAGGATGCCAGCTATGCTGTAGCCTTATCTGCTTCAAAGGGGTTTTCTCAAAAACGCCCTGTTTTGTTGTCAAAAAAGTGGACCCACTGTCAGCTTGTCAACTTGTCAGACTTTAGTGCTTCGCTGTTGGTGTTTCACAGCAGCGGCGATCCAGATGTGACCTAGGACTCATCCTGTTGACCGTGCTAACAGTCATGTAAATACCATCCTCCACATCAAAGCAAGCTCTCAGTACGCTGTGAAATTAATTACTCGGGTCATTGGATTCAGATATGGCTGGGCACTCCAAAAAAGGGCCTCTGAAAAAACTTAAGAAAGTGACTGTTGACAAAACAGAAAAGGCATTAAAGGCTGGCTGGTTTAATACTGCTGGCACTCTTAAGTGTGGAAAAATAAATGGGAGACAATTGTAATTTCTGCTATCCACGGCAAGCAAACATCACACGGCACAAGCCATCTCTTTTTTGTGAAAAGAAATACACTGCAGAGTCGTCACAATGCTAGATTTGCACCGTATATTTTCCTTAAAAAATAACAAAAAAAAACGCCAATCAGATCTGGGTAACTGATCATTAAACTGTTAAACTGACTTTTGGTTCATAATGGTTGAAGCAGACACAGGCAAGGGCACTGGTTAGTGCAAGCGAGGCCTAGAGATGTCCTCTCAGACCACCCGAAAGGCCCTATGTAAAATCACCATGTGTGGTCAGGTGAGGTATGAGATATATAGGGCAACCAAGAGGGCCAGTCTTCCATTTCAGCTGAGTGTGTGGGCCTTCTCTCATAGAGATTGTAGTCAAAAACAAAGGTTGGTTGATAGATCCCACCTGCGAGCCCTGAGCTTCCGCCCGTGGCAGTGAACCGCATTTGGTGTGCAATCCCAAACATCTTTTGGCCTAAAGGCCTGAAAGCTCTGAACATGGGTAATGAATGCGATAATGTGAAAGCAAAAAAGTGTCATCATGGGAAGCTCACTTGTAAAAGCAGAGTGGTCCGCACTAATGGAAAGAAGAAAATCATTACGATGGGGGAAACTAAAAGAAGTTAGTGATTCACAGCACAATAATAGAGTTGTCTTACTTTATAAATAGGACACAAGAGCAGAACCTCACGATGGCCCTGCAGCGCGGTTAGTTTTTTCTGCTCCTGCCACAGGTTTTGCTCATGGAAGACGAATCGTCTTGCGATTCTTGCTGTAGCTTGAACCTGAAAGAGGCTTGGATGGAGAGCGTACTTTCGGCCGCACGTCATTTGCTCACACACTGAGGACTAAATCACAGGCCCGAGGCACAGGAGGAGTTCCGCTCCCCTTCCCAAGTGGCACTGGAAATATATCACCTGGCACTTAGCAACAGTGAACATACCTCATAGTTGCTATAGAAATGTAACTCTGTGCTGTGAACTTTGCACAAATGTCTCACAGTTATAAGGAGCATAGGCATATAGCTGTTGTCATACTATTTTTTTTGTAAACCGATATCAAGACAACAAAGGAATTGTATTTCAAATGCAAAACATTGGAACAAGCTAAGTATCATCCCTCGCAAAAACATTTCCTTTCTGCTGATATCTCACCGTTGGTGTCTTGGATTAAGTTTTTGTTGCGTTCGTCGAATGCCATGCCTGTGGTCTTGTACTTGGAGCCTAAAGGACATTGTAGAATTTCATAAGGCAAAGAACTACCACTGTAACTATTTGATAGAGGAAAATGCATCATGACTTATTTCACAGCTTTAGTCTAATTGCATTTTGCTGAACAAGGGTCAAAAAACCTTAGGTGTTTGTTTTTTCTTTTTCTTTTTTCTTCACTGCAAGCTAATATTCAAGAGGCCTGTATAGCTGTTAGTGCTAGTGCACCTCACCTTCAGTGGAAAAAGTGGAAAAAAAAACCTTTAAAAACAGAGCAGAGTCAAGCAAAAACTGCACAATGCCACGGCACCTCGGCCTATGTCTCAGAATGGTGGCCATGATGTATAGGAAAGATTTTTTTGTCTTTGCTAGTGTTATGTTCACATGTTCTCCAGATCAGTTTTTTCTTCGTTTTTTTGTTCTAAAGACATATAAAGTGAACCACAGTTTCATGTGAAGTTCCGAAACGTCAGCTGTCATTACAAACAGCACTCTTACTTTTCAATCAGTAGCTATGTTTCCATCCACTTTTGTCCAGTGCTCCAAAAGGTTTGTTAAATCCGCTTTATAAAAGTTATATTTTATACTTCTGTGGACAAATGTCAATACAGGAAATGAATTCAAGCTTTTTAAATGGAAAGATAGCTGTACATGGAAGAGCAACAAGATGTTTCGCCCAACAAATAAAAGCTAAAAATGAAATATCAGTAGGTAATGGGGAAGTCTGTAAAAGCCCTACACTGTGACACATGAAATTAAAAGTCCAACTTTTATGCAACAACATTTATTTGAGGGAACAAAGCATTTTAATGATAAGAAGTCAGTGTGCTGGGAATAGATCTAAGAGTCAAGCTGCAGGGCAGCAAAAAAATACATATATATTTTTTTTTTTACAAATTTTTATTTTACAAAGGACTGCTGGAAATATAGCTACTGTCACACAGTTGTATTCCATTGTTTGTTAATGGAAATGGTTATTTGCATACAGGTAAATTCATACGTTTCACTGGGAGAATATTCCCACACAGTATTGTCATCCTGCAGTAGCGTGCACACAAAATTGGGTGCACAGTGCCTGGATGTCATATAGCATATGAAAGTAACAAATACTGAGGACTTCTTCATGAGTGGGAATAACATGTTGGGAATCTTATTCTAGACGAGTGCTCTGACACTTACAGACTGATGTAATAAAGAGTGGTCATGAAAAAGTAAAATCAGGGGAGTTTTAAAACAATCAACAAAGCTTGCCCAACCTTTTGTAGATCCACTTCCCTCTTCTAAAAGAAAAGTGCAGGTCTGGTGAAGTTTAGTGGTTGTAAAAGGGCTGAACATTGAGACATTGCCTTGGTTTTATGGGCTACACCTCTGGAGTTAAGCATGTTCAGCTGCTGTGCTGAGATTTGAACTGTGACCCAGCAGCATGGAAAAAAGCAAACATCCCCAATTAGAAACAACGCACGCTGTTCACATCTAAATTTGAGTTTTGTTATAGTCACAGCAAGGGGTTCTGACGACAAAGACAAATTCTCTGAACGCAAGGGTTTTCTATTTCGAGACGCGCTGAAGTGTCTCAAGCTGGGTTTTTTTTTTTTTGTAGGTGATAAAATAGCTTTTGTTTTGTAATTGGAGACAAGTCTCAGCGAATACTCAGTAACAAATGATCTCACCTCTACCACAAATCTCATTACTTCATTATTCTGAATTGGACATGATTATTATTGATTGGCACAAATATAATTAAGCCCTGTAGTCCTGATTTAGTGAAGATTCCATATTCAACCATTTCGCTCATTTGAGTCAGATTAGTTTGCATAGGCCATTTAAACCGTACCTTGAGTATAATTTTGATTAAATTCATGGTCATTTGAAACGTTGTTTTGCATTTACTTTATTCTTAATGTATGTTCATGAAAACCTGTGTTGCAGAACACAGCTTGAACCCAGGCTAATGAAAATCATGAAAATCAATCAAGGTTGACGATCATGCTTTTAACACACTAACACAAGATGTAAAAACACGTTACATATTGGGTTATGATTAGCGAAAGGGCCTGGAATATGTCTAGAACCGATTTTCGAACCCATTTTTGTCACTTAAATACATGGAATACTATGCATACATTGTAGAAATGTTCCTTACTAAATTCTTACAAATGCACAACATTTATGAAAGTGGCAATAATTAGCTCCAACAGGACATCGAGACTGATATTCTGAAGACAGGTCACACTTCAGTGGAGTTATCACAAAAACACAGACGATTTTACAGTACTTGAGGTCAGAACTCTGTGAAACAGTAGAACTTGTATTGCACATGCTGAACATTCCTGCACTGTATAATTAGGAACAAAGCTACTTAAGATACAGCACATCGTTCCTATCCAGACAATTTGAGCCAAACATCTCTTCCTTTTAATGAACCGATCGTGCACGTTTGCATACCCTCCGAAACGAATACGAAACAACATTCCATGCTGACCTACATCGTAGTCAATATGGCAAACGCAAACACTGATGAGTTTGTCAGTGCAGCGAGAAGAACTGTGAACTTCTGACAGACTTCTGCTCAGTTCTCTGGGGAAATCAGTGAGCAACCAAACAAGCAGGTTACTCCTTGGTTTTATTTTGGGAGTGTTACGTAATTTTAATCTCAGTCACCAAGTGTGAACGTGTTTGTATGTATGTGTGTTTGAGTGTGTATTGATCGAACTCATGGTTTACCCATTGACACCGAGGTTCAAAAAAGTGCAGCATGGGACCTGATTTGTGGAGCGTCTTCTTGTTACTGGCAATAAACTTTGGAACCAAGTTTAATAGCTGAAACCTTGGTCACTTTGTCATATTACCTACAAAACTTTTAACACAGGACAACAGTTATTGGGGCAAACAGATTCACCTTTTGCAAAACGTAAGCCTGGACTATCAAAGGCTTTTTTCGGGAGTTAACTAGTGCGTGTTTAGGACAATGCGAAACAATAAGAGGGCCTCCTCAACACCCCAAAAGAACGAAGGACTATTTCTAATGTATATAATGTACACAACACATTTTTCTGTAGAGGTATTAATCTATGATAGTGGGGGGACGTTACAAATGACAAAAAAAAAAAACATTACAGAATGTTGATGAGTGTGTATGTCTGTTTGCCACTCTGTGAAAACGTGCCGTCTTCAAGTTTACACATCGCTATTCGAAACTATTTATTCTGTGCTGGAAGACTTCTCTTTTTTCACTTGACAGACTATCGGTGCCCATCAAGATCAAAGAGATCCACAATTTTTATCTTATTTTTTTTGTTTGGTTTGGTTTTTTTTTCTTTTTATATCCAGTACTTTTGCCAGTGCTCTGTGCTCCACGACCGTCCTGATCAGTGTGTTTGTTCTAGCACACACACACCCAGGAGCTGTTGAAAAATCAAAGTGGATGTGCTCATTTCATATTCTTGTACCCTTAAACTGCATGGAAGTCATAACATTTTTAATAAATTATTGCAAAAAATGTTTTTATTAATAAAATAATCAAAATTAACTGCTGTCTCTTCTCATGACTTTATTGGCATTTTTTTTTATATAGACCAGTAATGCTCAAAACAAAACAACTGCAAGCACAGCAAATTCACTCTCTCTCTCACACACACACACACACACACACACAGCGAGATGGGGAAGATGAATCTGTAATGACCCTCTCTGTATATTGAGGGTGATAAATAATTGAGGGAGCGAGGGCCCCATGGCAAACAGGATGCGAGGAGAATGAGTGCAGAGCCTTCATGTCAGAGTCAGTCTGCCTGCTCCATCAAGCTCTCAAATATTTAGCATGTCAGCGTCAGACAGGGGCTCGGAGCCCTAAGCCTTGTGCGCTACAACACATCAGCTCCTGGCCCGAGCTGGAAAGTCTTACTCTGGATAATGGGAATACCAAAGAAAATATGGATTTTCTGGATTCCTTTTTTATTTTCAGAAACTTACCATCACTTAAATCTGACATTTGCAACTGGAAACATAAAAACAACTTCGTAAGGTGTGGGAACAAGATAACTGTCATGGTGATTTATGTATATTGGCCACTTTATTCGATTCATTATTCTATTTTTTTGTTATTACACTGTTTCAGTATTTATTCAGTGTTACTTTTCAGTGAAATCTGTGTAATTGTGCACGTGAAAAACATTTGACTCTTGAATCATAAATAGGTCCAGGTCAAAACTAAGACAACGGAACAAAATAAGTAAAACTGTTAAGGCAAGAGTATGAGATAATTAAGTCATGGCCAAAACAATATATATGCACAGAGCTCTGTCACATCATTTACGTGACTGCAATGTGGACATACGGCTTCTGGAGCTCAGCGGAGATCACCAGCTTAGGTCATGACCATCAGCCTTTGAAACCGAGAGCCTGCGGTCAGGAACCCAGAGGATACTTAACTCTTCCATCCCTCCTACCTTGAGAAAAAAGAAGTAGTCAGAGCTTTTTGTGAATTACATATATATTAAAGATAGAGGACTCATTTTATTTTGGAAATTAGAGAGACGTAACACTTATTTTGCTATAAAGGATGGATTTATTACAATTTTTTTTTTGCTCTTTACATAAAACATTAAATAGTACACTATCCCTTTAGAACTTGAAATGGAAGGCATCATCTGTCTTGCCTTCACCAAATGCACGAGTAGAGTTCTGAAACACTGTCCTTAAATTTTAGCACGGGATCAGTCAGTGAATACACTGTGGATGGCTAGAAGTGTAAGCAGTTCAGTGCTGGACTGTGTCTGTCAGGGTGGAAGGGCTGGTGGCACCACTGGGGGCCGTGGATGTCAGGCTGCTACAGAGTCAGTGTGTTGACATTGAAGATTTTGACGGCGTGGTCAGCTCCGGCACTGGCTAGCTGGACCCAGACGTGGTCGCTGCACTTGCTCCGGCTTTCACTTTCTTCCCGCCGGCCAGCCTGGCCAGGCCTAGGCCGCCAGCACAGTCTCTTTACCACCAGAGTGTGACTCTGACTGTAGGAGGAGGGCAGTCAAGGAAAGTCAGGGAAAGCTGTGTGATTTAATACGGCTATTCAGACAAGTCTCTCTGCTGTCACTCTCTATCTCTCAACCCTCCCTTACTCTCCTTCTGCAATCCTCATTTTAGTCCCTTCTCTTCCACTTAAAGGCTGTTCCCTGCCTTCCCTTCTGTTTGCTCTCAGTTAACCTCTTTAAGGGGCACTCCACCTGAGGACAAAAGAGGACAAAAGCACCTGCAAACTGACTTCTAATCTGTTCCCAAACCCATAATTCAGCTCATCACTCTCATAACTACATGAGATAATTGTCTTGTGGTATTTTAAAAATTATTAATAGTAATGAGAAGCCCCCAGATTCTTCTAGATGTATGGCCACAAAAAATGTAAATGCTTCTTTTATGAAAGCTAAAAACGTACATGGTAATGCGTGTATTTCAAACTTCAAAAGAAAACCACATGGAATGTCATATTCGATCTGTAATGCACCAGCATTAGCTTAGCAGAAATTCCCCAGGGGCACTATTAGAAATGAACATCCTATTCCTGCAATCATTACTTTTGTTTTTAACCAGGTTTTGACATTTACAGCACAAAATGAAGATATGACTCTTAAGGTATTTACTACACAATAGATAGTGAGATCAATAACTGAACAATAAGTTCTGTTTAAGGAGTTAATTTTGCAAACGTACACACAGCCATTTAGATCATGCACCACCGGCACCTTAAACATAAAAAGACACTTTAATTTTACTCGGCCTCGCGTTCAAACGACATTTAGGCAAGAAAAACTCTCATTAGCTTCAGCTGCGGGTTTATAATTAACAAACTGGAGTGGAAAGCGAAAGCTGTGTAGTGTAACCAGTGTTTTAGAGGCAATTCCCAGCAGGGAGAGTGTGAGAGGCGGCTAAGGGCTATCAGGCTTCTCGGTGGTGCCTCATACGCCCTGCTTCCGAATCAGCATGGAACCTGCCTGCAGGACCCACACACTCAGCCTAGTGCCTCTGCTGCTGCAGCGTGGGCCACAACACAACCCCTAGCAGCCTTTTACTGTCAACTACAGCCACCTCCACCGACTCCCTGGAGTGTATGTGACTGCTTGGTGGAGCGTAGGACCTTGTGTGAAGGAAGGAGGGAGACACAGCAAGTGTAACCCCAGGGGGCGACGCAATATTTTAGAAGATAGCTGAAAGATGCAGTAGCTTTAGCTTTGTTGTTAGAGCTTGTACTGGATTTAAATTACAGCTCGCAGGTGCAGCGGCCTGAACCTCTACAAGCCTGTTTAACCCCCCTGAGGAACAGTGTTATTAGATCAGACAGACCCAGAGCTGTTATCAGATCAGACAAAAGCACATATAATCAGATCAAAGAGGTTTTGTGAAAAGTGCTAGTGGCCTGGGACCTTGTGGCCTTGGCCTTTTAGCATGACTGATTCCAAAGAATGAACAGGCTGCAGCTCTGAGCCCAGGCCAGCAGAAAGGATACGAGGCATCGGTTTCAGCGCACTTGCTCCAGTCTGACCCAGAGAACAGGTCGTCCACCGGTCTCCATTTATATAGAACGATCTTTCCACTCTCCAGACCCACCGCCAAGAGGTAGCTACACAAATAAGAATTAAATAATAAGTAATCTCACATGATAACAACACGAAATGAATAAAAGGCAGCAACAACATTTCAATATGCAAAATTAATAAAGATCCTTAACTTATGTTCAGAAATTTAAATAAGTAACCATCAGTTATTTAAAAAAAAAAAGCTGCAAAAGATTGATCTATGTTTGCACTGTTGATAAACATTTAATCCAAATCCTCAACATTTATAATGATGCAGACAGCTGTTCGGGAAATTAACAAGTTTTTGATGTACACGATTATAAAAAATCCCCGACAGCAGACTTAAGACACTAACAGAATTCCACTGAAAATAATACATGGCTCTCTTAGAGAATTATGTGTAATGTAGATTTCTACCTTTGGTCAGAGTGGAGAAAGGGGCAGACAGCCACAGCAGTAGCTGAATCCCCCACATCAAGAACAGACGAGCAGGGACCAACATCTGGGCTGTTGTTCTCACCAACACGAGTCGCAGAGCCATGGTGACCCCACATTATTACCTATCGGCACAAGCAGGCAGGCAAATTACATGAGTTATCAAGATATAGACCTGTTTGGTGCAGCTCTGTGCAAAACCTTAAATCACCTTCTTATCCCGACTTGACGTCACAAAGTATTTATTGTCGGGGCTCCAGTCACATGACCAAATGATGCGTGTGTGCACAGCCGAGTCTTTTGTGCTGCGTGTGTAGAGGGAAAAACAGGGCTCTGAAACAGAGTAGAACAACAAACGAGCTGATTTCTCATGTGGTAGTCATTTACAGAAGCACTTTTTTTGCAGTATTGAAAGGAATATACAATGATTTTTCTGTATAATCTCTGTCCACCACATCTGTAATCTACATTAGATTACCACAGACAACAACTTCCCTGTAGTACTTTGGAACCTTATTGGGTAGTTGCTAAATCCCATTAGAAATTATTTAACGGCATCCTTCTTTCTTTAAATGCCCTCCTTTCTTTTCAGTTACCAACAGATACATAATACGACCACTAGATCCTTTTATGGTATGGAACATTTGCATTTATTGTTTCTCTGTGTCTGTGTGTGTGTGTGTGCTTTTATGTGTCTGCATATGCGTATGTGGCAAATCTGGAGTAATGTAGTCTGATCTTAAGTGAAAATGTTACAGAAGCTGTGAAACTGCTTCAAACTTTTTTGAAAAACAATTTTCCTTCTTTCAACACATCAGTTTCAGGAACTGCCTGTTCATTTGCTGCCTAGTTTATTTCAACTCCTTGACAGATGCCACTGTAACGAAATAATCAGTGTTATTCACCTTACCTGCCAGTGGTTGGAATGATGTGTCTGATTGGTGTATGTATGTAATGACCATGTATTTCAAGAATTTATTCACACAATTCAGTCCTTCAAGTTTTTGTTAAGTGAGGGTTTCAGGTTTTTGATGGTGATGGTGCTAATCAATGGTACAGTACACATGTGGCAAATAGATATTAGGCTGAAAAAGACTGGTTTGTATGTTGGTGAGCTTGGCTGTGGTTCTCCTTGAGAGGTTGTTGCTATTTAGCCATGCTGTCAGTGTGCACTGATCTACAGTTCAGACCAGCCTGCCTGCCTGCGCGAGGTCGTCACGCTTCAGCAACACAACCTCACAGCAGCCAATAACAAACCCGTCTCTGTGACACACACGTGCACTCACACACAAATGCACTGGCATCTGCTCGTTTAAAACAATCGTCCATCTCCGATTAACGAGTCTTAGCTCATGAGCTCCAAACACAATGCCACCGTGAGTTGAGACGAATGGGAGGGTGCTTGAAGCCTCATCTGTGTGGCTGAGATTTCTCGAATGCTGACGCTGGGCCTCCGCCTCATCAGCATTGACACTGGCTGGCCTCTTCATGTCCAGAGCACACAGTCTGTGAGTAATACCAGCCTCAACTAGAACAGACTGCAGTCTTCCCCAGGCCTCGGTGCCAACGTCGCCTCCAACACACAAGTAAATAGGCAAAGGGAAACAGCCGCTTGGTCGCTTAACTCCTGTCAGCGGCAATTTAGCCGTGGATGCTTAAAATGGGGAAAAGAGAAAGGTTGTGCGCTGAGCGGCAGCTTTTAAGGAGAATTTGGTACACGCCGAGACAATGTCAACATCAGGGAATGTTTGGCCTCCAAACTAATAACACAGTAGTGAGACTGTGAGAAGAAAAAACAAACTAGAGAAACAGTTTGTTTGTGAGAGTAGAAGTAAGGGATATTTACCTAAGGGCAAGTAATATGACAAAAAAATAACACAGAACTAGAAGGTATGTTCACACAATACACATCTTGATATGTTGTTTTCTTTCATTCTCAAACAAGTGGGTAGAACAAAATGGAAAGAGAGAAGGGGGAAAGGTAAAGGATAAAGGGGACATTTGGCTGTCAGTCTTATCCAGAGTGATGTACAATGAATAGTTACAGGGACAGTCCCCCTGGGGGGTAAGTGTCTTGCTCAAGGTGTAAATCATTAGCTCTTGCAAGGGAAAGACACTTCCCCCTGCTGCTCACTCTTATAATGATACAGCCACAGAACTGTAAGCTATATTTAGGGAGACAAGCAATTAGATTTGGGGGGGCATAACCTTATTTACAGTGGATTTTACCACAATCTAAGACATAACATCTAACAAGATGTTTATTCTTTTTCCGGCCCTGCTAGACAAATAGGCTACTAGTTAACATGCAGTTTATGTGCTGATTGTACACTGACTCTGTTAATGTGTACAAAATCTCTATTTTATGGTACATGCAGTTGTTCAGAGTTCTAAAAGTAGTGATGACACTCACAGCTATAATTTCTCACAAATGTGCTAAAATAATTTCCACTCATTTACATTTACGGCATTTAGCTGACGCTCTTATCCAGAGTGATGTACATCAGTGCTCAAGTAGTCCACATCTGTATCTTACACCTGTAAAGCAAAACTTAAATCAACGTCCACTATTAAACCAATTTATTGCATGCTATGTACACCTAAATAACACCTGTCAAACAAAAGTCAGAAGTTAAGACAAAAGTAAGGAAGATAAGAGTTTTTTCCCCTGTTTACCTGAGCCATCAGACCCAGGGTCTTCTCGTCTCCATAGCGACCAGGTGCGATCCCGGGACACGGCAAGGAGCAGGCGTCCGTCCGGGGAAAAGGCCATCTGTGTGACAGTCAGGCTATGGCATGGGAGTGCCTGCAGCTGCTTCCAGGAGGAGACGCTCCAGAGCAAGATGGCTCCATGCTCTGCTTTAGATGCCTGTGGGCAGCAAGAGACACATTCTAGCAGTCTGGGTATAGTCTAATCAGTCCTCTGACTGACTGTGTTTACAGGAAAGGCAACCGAGGACATCATGTTAAACATGCCTGTCACGGGATATCAGCATGCCGTGACAACCACTCAACTCCAGTTAAACTCAAAGTCACCTCAAAAAGTGACATCACAAAACTGCACTATTCCACTCTGGCTTCTTTTAAACGTTTGTACCTCTATTGCAATTTCAAGGTTCTTTTTCTATGCATTCTTTTATTTCTTTCTTTAAAGCACACTAACTGACCTTTCGTGTATGATGATGTGCTTTATAAATAAACATGAACTTGTAGTTCCACTCATATACAGCAGCAGTGAAGTCCAGTGCAGCTAAGAGTTGCTCCAACCCACTGGACATCCCCTCCCTGCCATGCTGACGGATACACATGACCGGAGAGCGATGGTAGCTGACATGTAGAATGTGCTCCCAGATGCAGAACCGTTTGCGCACCCAGTGTGGTCAGACAGACAAAGTCAAGCCAGATCAGGTCAGTACATCACAGAGGCCTGAGAGGACAGGCTGGTATAATGAATGAGAGCCTTAGGCCCCGACACACCACCCTGATGAGGAACATCTAGCACTGACAGAGGTCCACTGCTGGCCACATGTCACCAGCTCACCACAGATTCAATCTGTACTCAAACACACCACAAAGACTGTAGCTGACAGCTGACATGCACATACATAAGGCACCTATATGTAAAATATGCAAGTTGTGATTGTGGCAGAAATGAAAGAAGTACAAGAATTCTGAAAGTACAATGATGACAGTCTAACATTTGTTGATTCAGACAATTAGCAAAAAAAAAAGAAAAGACTACTAGTAACTGGTAACTGGAGTGTGTCCTGATCCTATCTCTAACTATTTCAAGCAATAAAATATGCCAGAGGGCGTATTTATTACTAATCAAGGGAACTGATAACTGTTTCCAACACAAAAGCTTTTTGACCTATTTTTTTACTGTAAATGTATATAAATTCCAAACAGTTATCAGTTTCTTTGATTAGTAACAATCAGTTACGACATGGGCTCTGAAAGAACAAATCGGTCAATCCCTCAACACCAGTTTAACACGCACAACAGACCAAACCAAACCAGTGGTGTTGAGAGCAGACTAGAGCCAGCGGTGTCATACTAAGTGCAGAAACTATAGAGGATCAGAGAAGCTCACCAGTGGCCCGAAAGCATAAATGGGGAGCCGCCACTGTCTTGTGCCTTAACTTCCTACATTTCAAAAGCCTGTGTGTAGGCCCACACTTTGAATCGACACACTGCACAAACTACATACAGTAGCTAATTAGTACATCTCAAGATTAATCACTGGTTAGTATGAAATTTAACAAAGACCAAATTTGGACCAATAAAATAGGCAGGATTAATAAACGTTTACAGTTTCAAAGAGCAAAAACCTTGAAAGTGCTTGTTCAATATGCAACAACAATAATGAAATATTTTAGCGAATAGTTCTTTAAGTCTGATTTAAACACCACAAAAAGCACAAAAGCCACAAGCTGAGTCCAGGCATGAGAGGGGAAAATGTCTAGACTGGAACAATTCTGTAATTCTAATGGTCTAGCGTGTATTGTGACAGTACCTTGCATGCTGAGGCCACCACGGTTCTTGTAGAATCTGATGCCAGACAGAACATCTCAAAGCCATGACCATACCTAGAGAGAGGCAGAGTGAAAGAAAGGCTATGTTAATGAGGGTTCTGTCACTTTTGCCTCGGAGGCTAAACCTTAAAACAGTGGGCGCCTCAGAGAACCTGTCAGGACAGCATCTCATGCCAGGACTCTCATTTGTGCAGAAGCAGAGCACTGTGTGTGTGTGTGTGTGTGTGTGTGTGTGTGTGTGTGTGTGTGTGTGTGTGTGTGTGTGTGTGTGTGTGTG
>JBBJLR010000145.1:14352234-14363800 GCA_037577145.1 Brachypetersius gabonensis
ATGTGATTGGTTGATTACATAATTGCATTAATGAGAAATTGAACAGGTGTTCCTAATAATCCTTTAGGTGAGTGTACATGCATTTGTCAGATCTTGCTGTTGTGGGTGGGTTTCCTTTCAAACACAGCGCCCCCTTGTGGAGAATGTCCAGAGGGCTAAAAATGGCTTTACATAGACACTAGTGTAAACTGTGTTTGTCTTTAAATTCGCAAAGTAGCCTACTCATCGAGGACACATATGTATATTCTTTTTGTAACAGATTGTAATCAAATTGTGACAATGCATTTTAGACACACATCCGCACAGGGCCCAAACAGTATTGCCTCACTATAATAACGTGAGTGATTGTTTCTTTACTTTACGAGTATCATTATTATTCTTAAATCAGCAGTTGGTGTTTCAGTTTTAAAATCCTAAAATTAGTAGGTATTGCAGCATCCTCAATATCCCTTTCTCTTGAAAGCAACACAGGACTGATCACAAAGATGCACAAGTCTGCCTGTATTCTTAAACTCCTACTCCAGTACAACACACACACAAGCTCATGTATAGTAGTTCTAAAAAAAACACAATGTCCCTCACTGTTCATCCTAAGCACAAATTTGATCCAAATTCACACTGTACTTGTCATCAACTGTAGCATCTACTAAAAGAAGTCAAAAGTTCTCTATACTTCAGAGAGAGATGAGAATCTGACTGCAAATCAGAGTAACAAAAGCTGGAAGTACTTGCCCACGCCAACAGATTGGGTCTGAAAGGAAACGGAACAATAGCGCTTTGGACTGTGCCAGTATCATTCTTCTTCCTCTCCAGAATATGACTTTTTATGTCTATTTTCAGGAATTTCAATTAGGCTCAGGGGTTTGAGGTCCAAATAAAAAAAACCAACATATTAAAGGAGAAAGAAAATATATCACAATACATTCATATTGATAATTGATAGGACACTGCAATTCATTCATAACATCAAATTGCTTTTCCAATGTTTACAGGCTGATCCTTTATATTTTCATCTACGAAAAACCTCCATACTAACACAAAAATCTCACTTGTGACAAAGACAAGCACCATAAACTCTCACTGGATAAAAATGCATACACTTAAAAGAAGGTCTTGAATAGGTTTTGGCCATTGGTCAAAAAGCATTTAATCTTCCGTTCATATATTCAAATCCTTTCAAGCTTTCAGGTTTTCATCTTATCTGGTTCAATACAACTTAAATAGCATTTCTCCATATAGAATTATGTTTAGTTACTGTTACAAAATAAATTACAAAACTTTTTTCCTCTTTATGCATTATATTTAACCACACTCTCACATACCTGCCATTTCAAAAGCCTAAATTAATTAGCGTTACAATTAGACTGTAAAAGAGGGCAGAAGACCAGTTAATACAAGTAGTCCCATCACAGTCATGGAATTTTAGTCATTATCATGGCAGGCCTATACACAGGACCCCTGAAAGCCCTTTGACATTTTTTTAGATAATATTCCACTTCAGTTTTTATGCTTACAGTAATGTAAAAAAAAAAAAAAAAAAAAAATTCGATCAAATCCAAAAAAGAAAAAAAGAAAAATGCTTGACAAATTGCCATGTTATGTGATTTTAGCATCCTGATAGTGTCTAAATGACAGAATGTATATTGTATATAGGCATTTTGTATCACCACATGCTCTCACAGGCCAGGAAGAAATTAATTAATTCAGCCCTTTATGTGAATCAAGCACACTTAGCCAGTGCCAAGGATTCTAGTTGTATCTGCCTTATTAGGATAGAGGACATCAGTGGGAGGCTTGTGGGGCTAGCAAATGGCATAATACTTTTCTATATACCATCTATATAGATGGACATTTTGTAACTTGCATTAAGATCCCTGTAAGAGGTGACATTATGCCTGCATGCCATACTGAACAAACCTCATTAGCCTTGAACCTTTTCCTCAGCAGTTTGATGCAAAAATAAGACCATTCAAGGGGAGCTGTTGGTGGGGAAAATAAGATGATGCTGAATGCACATTTAAACAGTAGGACATGTTCACTCTACAGTCCAGATTAGATTGAGGTAGGTGTGCAAGTCAGAGGCCAGCCTGAAGAAAGATAATTACTATCAGAGAGCGGAGCGTGCCAGGTTTAGAGAAGGACATAAGCTACACAAGAGCCCCTGGCCTCCCACAGTCAATGGGCAGTAAAGTACATCTCTCTTTTCCCTTGGCCCTCTGGCACTAGCGCTTTTTGTAAGTGGCCAGTCACTTTGGTGGAGTGCTTGAGCTTATCTTCCTTCCAGCGTGAGGCCACTAAAGAGGTTGCATATTGTACATTCTGCTACCCAAAACAGGGAGGAAGAAAACTCACTAAAGACCGTTTTAAAATGAGCACCACGTTGGGATAAGCTTTTAAGAAAGTAAAAGGACATCCAAACATTTCTGAACAGTAATTGACAGCCTCAACACTGCCACAACACTAAGCCTCAACACTGCCACAGCATGGGACCATGTTGACATGATCTTTACATTCTTAGGTAGAACTCCTAATTCAGTATCAACAGTATATAGAAATCATTTTTGAAAAATTCTAAGACGTTTGCTGACGTGTAAAAAGTGGCATCAACATTTCTAAAAGGTTGTTTAGAATGTATTATATTTAATAAATTAAACATCACAAAAATATGATGTAAACTAAAGCAAAGAGAACTCTTGACGTAAAAGCAAATGTAAACAATTGTAAGAATAAGACAATATACTTAAGCGCTACTTAAGGGAAGTAGCTCACATTATAAACAAGAAGCTGGAAAGTTGCCCATTATAATCTTCTTTCCAACCAATGCCAGCGGTCAGTGTATTAGTGCGATAATGAGAGCTATCACCTTGTTTTTGAAGACCAATCAAAACCTTTTTGTAGTTCAGTGCACTTCAACTGTGGTGAGCCCTCCAACCATACTCATTTATACACAAATTAACTTGTGTGCCAAATATAATATGTGGTCTCACTTCAAAGCCACCCTGGATTCAACATGCTGCTGGTGATTCTACAATTTTATTTTGGCACGTACCAAATGAGGGCATTCATCAGAGAATGCTTGCATGTCAACTCTTTATTGTGCTCACAATCTGGCTCTTGGATTATTTCACTCTTTAGAGACACTCTTGTTATTCCTGTAGAATGAGCTGCCAGTAATTATGCTAGGTAAGTCATAAATTAACATAGGGAAAAAATGCATTCGATTTTTGCACATGGATCACAGAACATAATTCTGGCCAGGCTTCAGCAACCTGATGAAACTGATGAAATTCCAATTGATAAAGTACTCAATCATAAAGAAGCAGAGGCCAAAACAGAGCTATTTTTATCACACTGATTATGATTAATTAGGGGTGGTAGCACACTAGTGGAAAAACACTTGCCTGTGAACCCTATGACCACAGATTCAAACCTCCTACACTTTCTACCCTTTTTCTGTGTCCCTGAGCAAGACACTTAACTCTCAGTTGCTCCAGGGGGACTGTTCCTGTAACTAATGATCGTAAATCACTCTTGATAAGAGCATCAGCCAAATGGCCCAATCAGCCAAATAAAAATACTTTTTATTAATGCATGCTAAATGTTTGGGGCAACTGGATGGCTAATCAGGAGGCTGTGGGTTTGAATCCCAGGACTACTAGTGGCACATCTGAGGTCCCCTTGAATGAGCTACTGTCCTCACACACTGCTCTCCGGGCGCTGTATTCCTGGCTGCCCGCTGCTTCACTTGGTGAATGGGTTAAAAGAAGAGGAAGAACTTTGTGCAGTTCACACAGTGTGCTTTAGTGTGTTCATGTATGACAGAATGGTCACTTTACAATTAAGCACCTTTAAATTAATACCAAGTGGAAGCAGAATAAAACATTTAGGTTAAGACTACATATGGGTGGCAGGTGTGGATTTTAAACAAGAGACAGGCTATTAAAATATAAAAATGCTTGTTTTTTGGCAATACTCTGGCCAATCAATTAACCCACAGGTGCATTTGCTGTGCTTTATCTGTTGTAATGTGAATCCAAATTAACTAAAAGAAGAAGCAGTACACTAGCAAACAAACTAGGTGTAAAAACAGGCAAAGTTAGACGTTATATCTTCACTCAACTGTCACTGACAGCTTAAAAACATCACAGTAATGACACAAATCTAAACACTGAATCAGTAAGACATCAGTAATGGGCTGATGTAACTCTTTACATACTGTCAAAAGTATAAACTGAACAGTGTTAGGGTTACAGTACTAAATGAACCACTCCAGGAAAGAGCTCCACACAACACAAAGTTTTCCCCTCAGAAAGCAAACTGACAAATCCTTGAGTCATTCTTGGGCTCATATGTGGGTCTTTTGTCCTTAACTACCATTTAACCACATGTTTTTCCCTCTTAGTCGATAAAGGTTTCCCCTCACTAATTGCTAATGAGCCCTCAGAGGTTCCAGCTGGGCCCTTCATACAGTTAGAAAAGTGCAACTGTTGATCAGGGACTGCTCGACCCCACCCACCTACCCACAGATACTTGTCCCACGGATTACCTTGGAGGCAGGGGTTAAATCAAACCAGGGAGTTTGTGAGATTGCATGAGGGTCATTAAAGAACAAAGCCTTGCTGAGACATTCCAGGACACTCATTACAATACAAGGCACAGCAGGTCTGCCGCCTGGCATGAAGCCACAGCACATATGCCAAAACTCCATACACTTGTAAAGACGGGGTTCTGGCTTAGTTAATAACAAGGGAATGGAAAGTATAAACGATCAACATAAAGTCAGTGCTGAAGTACACAATCCAAGGAATTCATCTGTCAATGGGTTGACAGGCTGATGCCCCAAATATAAAGAAAGTTTATGTGGAGCGGCAGTTTTCTAGTCATCATTTTAATGTCTTTCTCTGTCAGAAAGAATTTGTTCAACCGTTTTGGTGAGCAGACTATCCATAATGAGATTTATTCAGTTTAATAAATGAGAATATTCCAAATAAACTGACATTGCCACCCTGTTATCAAAATTACTACTTACAGCCACCAGAGTTTCAGAGGGTTATCAGTGAACTGAAAATCCCCCAAAAAACAGTGAACTGTCACAGTAGTAGTGCAGTGTCATTATGAAAGGCAATGGGTGATAAGATGCGATGGGAAAAGTTGGCTCTTATCACACTTTGCAGTAAGGCCCCTGAGTTTAAGTAGAAGTGGAGGCAGAGTAGTGCCATCTCTCTTATCAGCAAGCTTTCCCAGCAAAGATCCTGCACTCTGATCCACCAGCTGCTGAGGCTCATTGTGATTTAATGCAGATGGACCTCAGCAGAACGATGTACGGCTGGATGGGGAGGAAAAAGAGAAAGAAGCACAGCCACACAAATCTCCACAAGCTAAGAATACCCAATTATTCGTAAGCTTTGTGTGCTTCCTAGAATTGCTGAGTATATGGCGGAAGAGAGATGTCAAGGTGTCCGGAGCCCACTTTTTCTTTATACAGTAGAGACTTCTCTATCCACTGTTAGAACTGAAATAAAAACTCTGAAATTCAGGATTACAGGATTGCACAAGAGCCCACTGCTCACATCTATATTTTAGATTATGAGCAGACTTTTGTTCTTTCGCCTGAACAATATATTATTTGGCCAGCAAGAAAGTTAAGTTTGCATGGATCCCTAGTTCCTAAAAAATATGGTAAGAAAACTGAAAAAAAGAAAAACGCATAGGTTTGTTTGGAAAATCTATAAGATTTGCATGAAGCTATACCTCCTCTACTTTATTCTTCCCTCCATTCCAGTTTAAGAAAATGGACAATTGTGATCAGATGTGACCATTCACAGTTGTCAACTTATTATCATAGCAGTCAGAAAAGCTCTGTATAAGTATGCGGTGTGGGAAGGCTGTGTGTCCTCAGCGGTGGGTGACTTGGTGCCGGCTGCTTGAAAGTTGCACACTCGTTTGTGCCTCAGCTCCTCAGCACTCTCCTCCTATTCAGTGCATTCACTTGAGCACAATACCCCCCTTTCACAGAGCTCTGCGCGTGATCACTGATGCCGAGGGGCAGGCAGTATTAGAAAGCCAGCGCCATGCCTGGGCACTGAGAATTCTTGAGTCCTCTATGCTAAACACACACAGTTACACTTGACCTTGTCTGTTGAAATGGGTGCATATAATTAAACATAGAGCAGAACGGTAAATTACAGCAAGATGGACAGAAGGCCTGAAAAGCACTGACAGTTTTGCAATCACAAACTTAAGCAATTTAATGTGAATTATATTGACAGTGAAGAAATCAAACCCCATGGACAGTTGTGGAAATACTTCAAACAGAGGTGACAAATTTGTACACTGCTTAACATGGTATAACTTCTTGTTCTGTAGATGGCATAAAGCAAATAAGATAACAACATAAAGCAAACAATAGAGTTTGGATAAACTGTTATACTAGCTGAATGTAGTAACTGTAAAATGCTACCCAGAACAGCTGTCCCACCTTTGCAGGGCTGTTCAGGTTTTCAACTGCGGAGCCTACTGATTCTTCCTGTACGACACTGCAAAACCTCTTGCAGTTTGGCTGAAGCTGCATGCTGGGTTGCAGTTCAGATATCCACTCTAAGATCTAGCTTGACAAAGATGATAGCTGGTAGATGCTACTGTGTATATATACAGAGGATTCCTCAGGAGCAATCTGGATGAATATATCTTGTTTATATTTTAAATCAGATGCCGTAGTTAATCCATTAAAACACAGTAAGAGCTGTGAGATGATCAAAGAATAACTGTAAAGAAAACTGTAAAGACTCTTGATCATCTGGAACAAGTGCTGAATCAAAACAGGCATATCATCACTGCAATATATCTTCATTCTTTCCTTCATTTTCAGTGACCGCTTAATCCTCACTAGGGTTGCAGGTACCCAGAGCCTATCCCAGGGTCAACTGGTGCGAGGCAGGGACTCACCCCGGGCAGGGCGTCAGCCCACCAGATATCTTCATTCTTGTCATTCTTAATCTTGAAAATACCAACTGCCGATTACACTGGAACAACCGAAATCGTCAAAATTAATTGAAATGAAATTATTTAAATTTTGAATGAGAGTTTGAAACACATTTCATTTCTTGTTTCAGCCTATTTTGGCCTCAAGAGTGATTGGAGCAATTAATTCCACAATTCATACCATCTGTTTTATTCATCCTACAAATTTGCCTGAAAATAACATTCCATCCCTTCTTGAAACACCCGGCTGCATTGATGGCGGTAATATTTTGAGCACAGCATTCCACATGCTAACTCTAGTCTTTGTCTGAAGGCCTAGCTGGTGTAGTCCTAAACTGTTTTGCATACAGTAATCCCAGTTTAAACACAGAAACGGCACATTTGCGGTAACATTACATTAGCTGTTACATGTATGTACTTTGTCACTAAGAAATATAGAATATATTGCGAGTAAGTAGTGGTGGAAAATGTATATATGGTCTAAATATGGATTAATTTTCCAAATTTCCCAATAACTAAATGTTTAATATACAGAAGTTCCACACAGTGGAAACAATTTGGCACAGGAGTGAGATGGAACTAGTTTAGAAAACTAATGTGCTGTACACTACAAAGATACTGCATAAAAGACAGGCTCTGATTTAAGGCGGGTGCTGATGTCCTAATGGAGCATGGACCGGAATTTTCTTAATCAAGCAGTAAATTAAAGATGATGAAGCACAAAGGGCAAGTTGTTTCAACTACTACCCCTTGAATGAGTTACATTAGATCATTCACTTCTGGTTTCTGCTCTGGGACTGATCATTTACCCGGCCTTGAGGGTGTGACTTCAGTTTCTAAAGCTGACTGAGACAAGCGTTAGAAATTGTGTAAAGTGATGCAGGCCCCAACATCTAACAAATTAAAAACACTAATATTACATTAACATGTGTTGTGGTTATATTACTGCAAGCTCTGCTGCAACAGTAGAAACATTTCTAAATGCCCAAGGCCATTGTTGCATTGTATCATTTCAAAATAAATCATCACCTAAGCTGAGAGCAATATTAGCAAAGTTGGCCATATTTTTGATGTCCTGTTCTGCTCTATTTTCTCTTTGATTCAGTTGTAAAAATGACGTGTTTGGACATGAATAAACAATTGATGTCTGGTCTTTAAAAAGAGAATTTGCCAGCAACTTCACAGAACAAAAGCAAATGCATATACCAGATCATTCACCAAACTCTAGGCAAGAAACCCAGAAAAATGCTGTAAATCAGCACCCACAGGACCTATGCTTGAAGAAAAATCATATTGTGAATGATCTCTAAGCCTCTTCCTGTTGAGAGATAACATAATGCAGCACTGGATTGTTCAGCGGTGACTCACTGCAGCAAGAGCGGGAGAGCACAAGCTGTCTCTGTTTAAGAGTGTTAAAGCAGAACGGAGAGGGACCTTGAGGACTTGTTATGCTTTACCCACTCTCCTCGGCTGTCATGCTTCATCATCCACCCTGACTGATGAGCTGTGAAGAGAGAAAGAAACCTCCAATTTGACCTCTCACTTCCATGGATGACGACTGGACTTGGCTTTAGGTATCACGAACAAATCACTTCCAGTGGTTGAAGTATGGAAATAAACCTCGGTTTGACCACCTTATTGTAAGGAATACTCCAAACCCTGAATATAATGCATGGATCTGTTTTAGAATGCAATACATGGACAATCCTGGCTGCAGAGCTCCTCACTTATTGATAACGGACTGCTTATATAGCTGGTGTTCCATACATTTTTAATGCTGAACATTAATTATTGAGCTTGGTTCGATTTGCGCCTGCAATTCCAGAGAGTTCAGCTCAAGTGGCTGGCCTTCAGTATTCAATACATTAACATTTGTTAACTGTTTCAATTCTCTATTTAGGGCAGGCAGAAATCTGCAAGTGTCACCAAGTGAAGACGCAGGAGAAAGCAAATTAAACTCAATACAGGTTCTTTAAATTCTTGAAATACAAAGTCCTCCTGCACCATCTATATCTTGTCTAAACATTCATTAAGAACTTGCACCATCCTGGTGCTGGAGCTGGGCGATATGGCCTAAAAATAAAATCTCCAATTTTCTTCACAATAAATCCGACTTTTGATTTTAATCGATTTTCCCCTCCCCTCCTCAAAATCAAACTACAGGTGACAAATAATTGGTTCAAAACAAGTTTGAACTTTATTTTGGTTTTTTTGGGGTTAAAGTTCAATCTGACATGTGCTTTGGGTCTAAAACATTTAGCATGTTAATGAATCCTTTTCTACAGTATGTATGGGCACCATATCTTTTGCAATATACATCACAACAGCATTTGTAATCACCTTCCACCGTGCCCCCATTCTTATCATATGGCACTAGGGCATTAACAGAAAAGTTGACATCAGAGGCACAAGTCGACGCCCCCGAGTGAAGTCGACTAGTTGTGATTTTTTTTCCTCTCTGTGTGCGCGCTTGTGTACACAATGAGGTCCCTGCCTCTGATTGGCTGACGCTGACACACGTTCCTTGACTTAACCAATTATTATAGTCCCTAGAATCTAAACACAAAACCACAACAAGACACAGCAGAGGAGACAGATACATCACAGATACATGTGTGAAGATGCATCACTCTAGACCAGTGCTGGACTGGCCATACTGGGCATATAAAATTTGGGCCAGCATGGAATCCCGTCAGCAGCACCCGTCCGCCTCGGGAACGACTGCCTGGGGTGCCACTCAAGACTCACAATGCCCTTTCTCAGTCCAGCCTTGCTCTAGACCACACAAACAGCACGGTGACCTGCACAACCTGATGGTCGGCGTTAAAGTACAGTAACAGTACCAGCGATCTGCACGGCATCTGAAACGGCTCCGCTAGCTAACATGGTTAACGTTAGCACTACGCTGCTTAAGCTGTCTGACACAGGACAAGTGCTACAGTGTTTGGGTGGGCTGCGCCAATTTATCTCGTCTAGAACGATGCGTCGCAGAAGTTCCGATTTTGGCGCCTGCGTGTAAAATTACAAATAAAATCGATTTTCATAAAAACACAACGTCCTGAACTGTACATTTGAATTGAGCGATAAAATCGATACATCGCCCACCTCTACCTGGAGCTGTGCAATTTGATAACATTAGATGTTACTGAGATAAATAATATATCAATATGCCTCAAAATGTTTTACTGAGAATATCACAATATCTTCAGACAATGTCTTCTACTGAAAAAAACAATTTTTTCAAACTGTCTTTCAAACTGTATTTTGGGTATAAAAAAAAAAATCAGATGTAGTTATAGTGTTTGATAGTACTTTTTAAATACTTTAGAATTTTTTGTTCTTTACAAATTCAGATGAAAAAATATACATATCATGAACACACATAAAATCAAGTGTCACTACATTATATTTCTGCCATATTACTTTGACTATGATATGTCATCTTTTGTTTACGGAAGAGCACTGTTGTTATAGGCTTCACAAAAATATGTTTCACCTCACTCAATCCATTTACTGGGCACTTCTAGATTGCAAACTTGAATCTAATTACAAGGCTTTCAGAATACATCCTACAGTTTCAAACAATGAGCTCTTTCTTTAGTCATTTCTGTCTATTCTTTACATTTGCTGTAATCAGAGTGTACAACGTTCATTCAGACCATATGAGGCAGCTCAGAAGGCAATCATCAAACAAGCTCTTAACTCTCCACATGTGCATTTGAAGAGAGTTATTCACTGTGCCTTTGTTTTCCTGTGGGCTGTGGGTTTGTTTTATCCGATTCCAAAGCCTTACATACCACCTTCTCCCTGGGAAACTATCCTATTATGAAGAGATGGCGGTTGTTTAAACTGGCCAAGAAAATTCGAAACGAATGAGAAAACTCCTAACGCAGCTATGTGTGTGGTCTTAGATCAAGCTCAAGCCAGTCTTTTGAGGGATGAATATTGTTCTTGGGCAGGTGTACAGGGCCCTTATCCTAACAAATAAAGTCACTACAACAGAAACGCTGCACAAAGAACAAATTATTTAAACATTCTGTATGAGAAGGTTTCACTTTGCTCAGGGATAAAGGTAAACCACACTGATTTTAAAGCATAACGGCATGTTTTAGACATGTACTGCTCCCTCTTGCCAAATCAGTTAAATAAAAGGCCAGGAATTTTAGTGTAACATCCCCTCTCCCTTTGAAAGTTAACAGCCTTGCCTCTGGCTAGTCCTTTGTTGTTCAACTTGACTGACTCCAAACTCTGATTACCTTTTGCCTGATTACCCTGAAAAGGAAACCAGGTACCAGTGGCCCTGAATGGCTCACATTTCTCCTCTCACTGAATCCTCATCGTTTTTCATTTCAGAGTCCAATGTTATCTTGTTGAAACGGTTGGGCATAGTTGATAAATCAATACTGGACACTAGGGCTGCAACTATCGAATATTTTTGGAATCAAGTATTCTGTCATTTTTTTCATCGATTAATCGAGTAATCGGATAAATCACACTATATCATATATAAACAGTGTTGTGCAAGTTACTTCCAAACTGTAATACATTACAGATTACTTGTTACAGTCATTTAAAAGTAATCCCT
>JBBJLR010000145.1:14379362-14414881 GCA_037577145.1 Brachypetersius gabonensis
TGTGTGTGTGTGTGTGTGTGTGTGTGTGTGTGTGTGTGTGTGTGTGTGTGTGTGTGTGTGTGTGTGTGTGTCTGAACAGTTTAAACCATTGTACAGCTCACCAGCAGAAACACTTTCCTGCGCAGCAGGTCATGTTGACTAATGGAAAATGAACAGTGTAAGACATAATCTGATATTCAGTACTGCTTTAAAGAGTTTTGTACGTGTGAAGAACCCTTTAACAGTACCAAGAATTTTCATGTATTTATTTTTCAGTGTTCTTTAACAGACCAGATGAGATGGTCTAAGGAAAAAACAGTCCGGGCAAAAGAAAACGGAGGGAGTTCCAGAGCACCTGAAGAAGCATAAACAGGTTCACAGAGCTTAGAAAGACAAGGGAGCAGCAGTTAATGCAGACCCATGCAGGCCCTCTCCAAGTTTTCATGTACATTTTTAACATAGAACCTTTTAAAACATTCAGTTCACAAACATTCAGTGATATCTTTTCACACACAAGATTAGTGTTTTAAGGTGCTAAAAGCCTGGAATTTAAAGAAAAAATGATTAGTTTTCATCAAAGAAGTTTTGAACAGATTGCATCCTCTAAATGAATTAGATGTAGTTTCAATTGGCATTAGCAGCCGGGAGCGAGACTAAGAGTTGCTCTAGTTCTCCCTGGAACTCCTTCTGGTTCTCATGCTTGACTCAAAATAAGATGAGCATGAAACTCTCCTTATAAAGTCCTTTTAAAAATGTCTCTTACCGTTGCCTTGTGTGTGTGTTCTATAATCAGAACAAATAAAACACAGTTGTGGGAAAATTCAGGAATGGCAGAATGTTAAGATTAATAGATTAAAATCGATAAAGAAGAAGAAGTTATTAAATTAAATTCAAAATTATTAAAACGTCTTTTATGCTAATCTGGCTCTGAGGTCTATTTATTTCTCCCTTAAATCTTGTATGTTCATGGTAATTGATGCCAAGTGAATTTAACAGAGGTAATATCCTGCAAAACCAAGTAAACAGTTGCTTTTGGCAGACCAGCAGTTTGCAAATAATTGCACAGCGTGACGGGAATTTCTGTTGGCCAACAACTGCGGACATGAAAGTTTGATTTTTCTTTCTGGCAGATTTCAGCATGCTGCCTTTTTGGGATGTCTAATTTAGATTACTGACACTACAATGACGAGCTGTGCACACTGCAGTCAGCGAGAAAGACAGACATGAGTAATAGCTTTAAGTATTTTGAGTTTGATGAAAAAAATGCTTCTAAAGAGAAACCCAGAGCTAAATGAAGCTTCATGTTACATTTACGGCATTTATCAGATGCTTTTTTTATCCAAAGCGACTTCCATTCTCTACCTACAGGGGACAGTCTCCCTGGAGCAACTTGGGGTTAAGGGTGTTGCTCAGGAACCCAGTGGTGGTGCTGAAGGTAGGATTCGAACCCATGACCTCTTGGTCTGGAGGCAAGTACCCTACCCACTGAGCTAGCTCCACCCCATGGTATAGCAAATCAGACAGCAACCTTAAAAGGAACCCTGGCCTCAAGGTCTGATAAAGATCTTAACCGTTTAAAATATGTTGTTGAAATGCACAAAAGTATTTATTTACTTAGTGGTCATATTGAGGACACAGGGGTGCCACCATTGTTCAAAGCATTGATGTCAAATGGTTACACTTGGATGTCAACATTCAGAGGAAACAAAGAAACTGCTATTAAATTGTTCAACTTCATTAGGAATAAGAAAAGGTTCAAATGCTGAAGGTTACTTTGATTTATACATTCTGCCTCTGCTGCATAATTTATAAAATCTACTAAATAGATGTGTCACACTGATGAATAGAGTCATGGTGTCATCAAGATCAAATAGTGATCTTCTTTCTTAGAAATGTCTATTTAACACGGCCTCAGTGTGAAGTCATTTAACAGAACTCAGTATCTAATTACAGCTGGTCTTCTATCTGAATTGCTCTCTGTGGAGCCTGGATAATGAATTTAACATTAGCAGTCCTTTTGGACACAGGATCCACAGGTGAAGATTCCAAACTGATGATTGCTTAAGTGAATCACTGTTCCCACGACTGGACACATTTTGAGACAGGAACTGCCAAATACATCCATTTGCTTAAATGTGCCAGACCACAGTTTCAAATAGTATTTATATGGATCATAATTACTGAGTCATGGTTTCTTTCACAGCTCCCAGCCACAAATATGGTCCAGACATTCTTTTTGTGTCCACACGAGAGATCGTTTAACAGTACTTATACAACCCATTATTTACGCAATGTATATAGAAATACAACTGGGGCCGTGTAACAATTCAGCCTTTTATTGGTTCCATTCAGTCATCGGTATATATGCCATGGAGCAAAACACAAACCAGAATTATTTTAAACAAATAAACAAACAAAATTAAATAAATTACTTTAAAAAGTATTTTTTGCCAAAATGAGAAACCCAGTGAAAATTCAGTCATATGCACTGCACAAACGTTTCTCAGAACATCAGCCCAATGGCAGCTTCTTTCAGTTCCTCAATCGCATGTGCTATATAAATTGCTCATGTTCAAGGAACTTTTTATAATTCCCCAGTCATACACTTCCCTGCTACTGGAGAAATCTTATCAATTTTAAATACATTTGTGCCTTTCCCACACAGTTTTGTCTTTGTTTCTTTATTCATTCTTTACAACACATCCTGTAATGTGGTGTGTTTAGAATTTCACACCATGACACAAAATGGGTCACGAAAAATAGGCCCAGTGGTTTTCCGCTGGTGCCTCTCCGGTCGGGTAGAAGGGTAGAAGGGTAGAAGGGTGTAGATCGAGGCTGGGGGCTCGCGGGCCGGATTCGCCAAGGAGCGAGAGAGAGAGACTTAATTCGCACAGCGGTGAGCTGGACTCCAGGGAGTCGGAGCGAGAAGAGTCTCTTCCCCTCGGCTGGGGTTCTCCTACACTCCCCTGCTCTCTTTGCTTCCCTCTGTGTATTTCAGGACGGAGGCTGAGTGGGAAATAAGACCCGGACTGGATTGGGACCTGGAGTGGTCCCCGGAGAGTGCGAGAGGGTGACGTACAGTCAGGACAGGGGTCCTCTGCAGAAACGCGACTCCAGGAGGCAGACCAAGAGAGTACTTTTGAGTTCAAGGAACTGTGGTGTTAAAGTTCAATAAATTCCCTCTGTCGTAGGAGAACAGTCCTGGTTCACGCACAAGGCCTGTACTAGGAAGCTGCAGGCTCAGGGGTATTTCTGGGTATTGGCAACCTGAGAACACCCGGGTTCTGTCAACAAACAATATGTCAATCACTCTTCTTCCAGGTTGACAACTGACAAAAATTTGATCTCCTCCCTGACCTGACTTTGACAAAACTGCCTAGAGCACCAGAATAGGTAGACTGGGCCACTTCTCCAGCTCCACAGTTTCAATGAACCTGATTCAGACTCATTAAAGTGTTTAATGATGTTACAGGCATCAATAACTTTGAGAAAGAAAATGATGTTTTGGGTAAACTCGTCTTTATAAGGCTTGGTTTAATTTTTGAATACCTTGCAGTATTCATATTGCTACAAATCAAATTCATGAGAGTAACACAAAAATTTATTCTTGAATCTTTTAGTTGATGCAGCTTGAAAACATTTCCCATGAAAAAAGAGGTTATGTCTTTTCTGTAACACTTTTCTGTTAGGTCTCCTTTGTGTAGCTCAGCACCTTTTGCTGAAGGGATTAGCCATTTTTATTGACTCTGAGGTCAGATGGGATTTCCTAAACGCGGTCTGACTTTAAAAGTGGTTACCCAGTAAGGTCCAACATTCTAATAAGACTCGAGTTTGGCAAAACAAAAACTTAATAATGAACATCAGGTCACTCAGCTAATAACTGCTACTGTCTTTTTTTTTTTTGTTCAATCTGTCCTGGGCCAAGTTCCATAACTGCATAACTTACAAATTGCTTAAAAGGTCATGCAAACTCTGACTGAGGTAACACAACACCAAATGTGCATATACACAATGAGGCTTTGAAGGCTAAGTAGATTTATTTGGGGAAGATAATGCTTTTTTGACAGAATGTGATGCTTTTTGTAGCTTATGGGCACTGTGTCAGTTATGGCTATGGTTGGAATGGGCCTGAATTGGCTCTTCAACTTTCACTTTAAAGCTGCCAAGGCATGAGAAGATTATGCTGATGAGTGTAACTAGTAGGGTTTCTTGTTGTTCTGTAACAATAAGCTTTTCTCTCCGTCTGACTCTTTGTCCTGCAAGTCATATTTCCCACTGTTCTCAAAAGTTCCCTCACATCAAAAATTATTTTAAAGTTTTACACATTACAAAATGGCCAAAAGAATATCCTTGACTGTCATTGTTGGAACAAAATCATTAATGTAAGTTAATGTAACAGGATTTTATTATCATTTCTACACATTCTTTGTTTTGGTATATTTATCATGAAAAGTTGACTTTAGCTAGCATTTTCTAATTATGTAAAAATAATGTAAAAAGGAAAATGACAAAAATGCCAGCGACAAAATAAACGGGCAAGCGACTAAAAATAGTTTCAACGGATGTGTTTGGGTTTCAGATTAAAGATAGTGTTATATTCATGCACTTTTAACATGCAATAGAGTGCATAGGCTACTGTATTTGTATACATTTTTTGTTCACTAAAAGTCATTTATTCTACAGTAGAGTCAGAATTTAAAGACATCTCCATCTGCCCACACTTTGCCCTCATGCGGCTCTCTGCATCAGGAATAATTCTTAAGCTCATATGGACATTAGATTGTCTCCAGCCATTTTCCACAAGAACAGGACATGAAAAACAAGAGTTTTGTTATTTGCCTTCTGTCTCTTAATTTCTTCACCAGTGGATCCCATTTTTGGTTAAATTAAGACATTTATGGAGGAGGAACAGTGATGACATCATGGAGGGTAAGGTTTTCCATCTGGCCTACAGGAGGCATTACCCAGTGTTAAGTGCATGCATTAAATTAAGCTGTAATACCTTCTATTGACCCAGTTCTGTATTTCACTGTCTCTGTCTATAATGGCTATGTATTGAGTCTTTACAGTTGGAGACACTAAATAGCAGTCTTAAAACTTATTAGAAAAAATGCTTTATATGCACCACATATTACAAACAGTAAAGTGCAATCTCATTTTTTAAACTTTTTTATACAATTTGAAAAGTCCTACTACATTTCAAAATTTCATGAAGACTGAACAAACAGAAAAGGTACAAAATGGCTCTGTATAGAAGGTTCTACCTTAATTTCCATTATAAGCTAAGAAATTATTCCATTATAAGCTAAGGTTATTTTTTTTATGAAAAGAAGAATATTGGTGAAACAAGGTTTTGTTCCAACAGCAATGATATACTGTGCACATTCTGACATTTTCAGTTTGTTTAGTAAGAGCCTGAAACTGAGTAACTGCTATTTGTGTTCTGGGAAAACTCTGTTGTATTTGGATGAATGCTGCAGTTTGATCTCTGGGCAAACTCTGACCTAATCCATCAGTGAACATGGCCTGCCTGGGACTTTTGATGGACAAACAGAGTTATTTTCTCATACGTATTCTGAAAAGTCCCAGCTTCTATGTTAGGACTGTCAGAGTACTATGGCATTATAATTAATAAACATTTATGGTGAATTCAGTTAAAAATAAACTATCAAAAGACCCAGTTGTATCGCAGGTGTTTGGATTTCTGTGGGTTTGTCGACTAGTCAATTACTTACGAGAACGACAAATATGTCAAGGATGAAAAGAAGCTGGGGCGATGGGTGTGGCGAACACTCAATGTTTAGCAGGAAAATGATCCTGGGGGACCAGAGCATTAATCAGATAGATAGGGGAGAAGTACTCCTCCCCTACCAGACCGCCACAGAGAAAAGAAGACCACAACATGCTGAAAGAACAACCAGACTGCTGTACACACGGACAGACCTGAGTCTCTCTAGAAAGAACAGACTTCTCTGGTCTTTCCTCTGCAGCACATCTGTGTTATCTGTTCAGTCTAGTCAGGTGAATTCCCAAGTACGTGTAGGACTGAACCCTCTCCACATCCTCTTCCTGGATGGTGACTATTTTCACAGGGCTTCTTATCCCCATCACTAGATCCTGTGTGTCGCTGATGCAAAGCTGATGATGAAGTGAGTAACTGTGAGCTATAAAAATAAACAAATTGTACTTCCTAACAGAGGAGGGCTTGTGGGCATTGCTTTGTACTGGCTGCACTATAGAAGACATTTCCTAAATCAGTGCCTCTGATGATTTTCTATAAACATGGTTTTCTTGTTGATTCTCTCACGGTCATGTGGCTCCTGTGGGCAGATCTACAGTAGACATTTTCCCCCTATTTTCCTTAGCTGTTCTTTTTTCTGGTGCCAGTAGTCACTGACTCAAAGCCATGTTGAATTTGTTTAAAATGTCCTAAAAGTGTTTTAAACAAAATAGGCCTAAAATAAAAACATTAATTACATCAATGATAATTACTCAATAGTGTATATTGTTAGGCCACTCCCTTCCTGTTCACTGCTGTTGTTGTGGCCCAGTATCAAACCACCTACTGCTGGGTACCAGCCTGCACTGAACCTCTGAACTAAAGAAGCAAGATTTGGACATGAAACCAAATAAAACCATTCATTTAACATGTGCATGAAAATCAAAATGAAGAGCGCCCTGAGCCACTTAGATTGCATGACATATTAAATATAAGATAAGATAACCTTTATTAGTCCCACAGGTGGGACATTTGGATCATTACATCAGCAAATGAAACAAGAGAAGTAAGTAGATGCAGCATAATCAATTCAGTAAAAGCTCTACATCATAACATTTTTTAAAACTTTTCTTATTTTGTTTAGACATGTACTAGCTGAAATATGGTCACCTAAAGCTTGTAATACACAAGTTAAAGATGTCTGTACCTTTCATCACAATAATATGCATTTATTCAACATTTAATGACTCGAACGTATTTCTGGTTTGGCTACACACTCGGCTGACATGTGTTACAGTGAGGAAGTGTTTTAGCAATGTTGCTAAAAGTGTGCACATTGTGTACGCAAGACACCCTTGTTTGCACATTTCAGAAGCAGGTAGTCTGAACATCAAACGTTCTCTAGAAAAGTTGTTGAATAAATGATCATTAAAACATTTAATTATTCAAGGAACTGCAGTACGACAAAACAGGAATAAGGACATGCTGGCATTCATTTCTTACCGGTGTGATTTTACCATGGTACATCTTTAACTTAGGTTTCTTTCAGATTGCACTGTTTGTTTCTTTTAGACCAAAAGAGAAGCCTTGTGACTTCCTGAAAAATAAACGCATGTGTTTTTTTGTCAAACAATATTAGCAAAAACAGTTCTAAAAAATACTTCCCCACAGCCGTAAGAATTCACGCTGCTATTTTGTAATCATTAGAAACTTTTTCTTTTAAATGGACAAAAGCAAGCAGACAACTGCAGTTCCTAATATGGAGTTCAGGGCTTTGCTAGAAGTCTATGGAGTGAATGGCCTCTCAGTGTCTGCTTATGTTTCTTCTAAGAGAGAAACAATCATTTTTATCAAGGTCAAGACTTTTTGTAGTTTTATAAATCAGTGAGGATTGGCTGAAAAAGGCTATCAGTCAATCATAGCACAAGGGGCGGGACAATGGCCATTCCCAGGTTGAGGGGGCGGGGCTTGAGGGAAGACGATTTGGGGGAAAACGGAACGTTTAAAAAAATGAAAGGAAAACACGGGGAGTGTCCTAGACTCTGACGTCATGGGGGTCTTCAAAACCAAATGGGATAAACCCATTGAGCAGAGAGGGGCCTGTCAGCCTGAGGAATGAATGGGACCTGACAGGGAAGGCACGGTTTCTGTACCTGCTTGTGACTCTGGAATGCCTCTGGCCCCCGGGATCAGTGATGAGGTGGCTCCTGCAGTGCCTTCTGTTTGTTGCCGGATCACATCAGGTAAGACCTAATTTTCTTCTTCTAACCGTGTTTAAAAATATATATAGATCAGAAGAACTTTTAACCCACTCTGAAACTCAGTGAAGTTTACTGGAGTCCCTCCGTTTAAATAAGGGATTAAAGAAATTACTGACTGGTCAGAAAAGCAGTTGTGCTCCTATTGCACCTGAAATTTATGAAAAAGGAGAAACCGCACTTTAATCGACGAAATAATATTTAATACATTGTGCAAATAGGTTTGAGGTGAATTCTCAGTAACTTGTAACTTTTTTTTAGCAGAAATGGAAATTAAAATGGAAAGTCTTTTGCACATCATCTGAAATTGCTTCTAATGCAATAATAAACTGAATTGTGATGCAGTGCATTGTGTAAAGCTGTATGTCTTGTAAAGCTGTGCTTTCTCTGTTAATGTAAAGTATTATGTAATGGAGATATCTCGTCCTCTTATGTGTGTCTGCATGCAATGACTTCTCATCATGCACACAACTCTTTATAGATAATAGTAAATTAAATGTAGAGCATTAATAATGTGTATCATTTTATTGAGAAAAAAAGTTACTTGTCTGTAAGCTGCAGTCTGTTAAATGTGGTGAAACCGTGTAAGAGGGGAATGGAAGTGATTAGTCTGCCGCCTAGTGGAGATTCTTGGACTTGTCGTTTGTATTTTAAGTTATGTTTATCAGAAATAAGTTTAACCTCAATGATTGCAAAAACATTTGTTATTTTGTCACTAAAAACCAACAGCGATTGCTCAAGCCAGTGCTGTCCATCATATCGACAGCTTGAAACAGGCCAGAGGTCAGACAGGCCTGGAACCCATCAGAGAGGTTGACATTTCACACAGAGAGTCACAAGTTAATCATTGTAGCATCAGAAAGACATTGCTGGAATGCAAGGGTCACAACTCCCCTCGCATTAGCCTGTATTCCCATTGTTCCATACCTCTGTCTGCAATAAATATCTCCATATCTAATTTACCTATAAACAAAAATAGGCTCTTATGCTGGTCAGAGATAAAAATCTAATAAAAAAACTGGTGCCTGGGTCACACAAACGTTAATTGAATAGGCATGTTTAAATCTGACAGGACTTGAAATATGGTCCAGCTTCGTCTTACCCATCAGCACTGTTCAGACTTGAACCACCTCTTCTCAAAGGTCAAAGACATGCATCAATTCTCTTCTAAGTTTTAGCACTGAATTGGAGGAATACATTTAGCCTGACCCTCAAAACTTCCAAGAGCCTTATTGGCTCAAACGGCATCTGAAGATCTCACTTAGGATAAAGACTGCATGTTCACACACTTACTTAACTAACACAAACTTCACAAAATTTACAAAAGCTGTCTTCTGTGTGTGAGATCTGATAGGGCCTAACTGGACTATCTCCATTTCTGGGAGAATCTTAGTCTACTGTGAGTGGTTAGGGGGTTGCCCCATGATCAAAAGGCTTGGATTCAAGTCCCAGGACTGCCAATGGCACCTTCCACGCACACTGCTACCTGGGTGCTACCCACTGCTTCACCTTGTGAATGGGTTAAATGTAGAGGACACATTTCACACTGTTCACACTGTGTGGTGTGTAAATGTATGATAAATGGCACCTTTACACTTTTTTAAAAACACTTCTTTTCTGATTAACAGCTCTTGTTTTAAGTCTAGGCTTACAAGTGTGAGGGATGTTTTTTCCTTTGTTGAGTAGCGATAGTACATCGCTCTCAATAAGAGCATCTGCCAACTGTTATAAATATAAAAATAAATAGGTTTAAGGGCAGTGATCCAAAGTGATTCCCCTGATGAGCATCGTTGCCTTTGGTTCAATTCATCATCTTCAGTGTCCAAAGACCCAAAAAAGGATTATTAATGATCATGACCTTCTACTTCTGTTAATAACCAAAAGTGCACAAGGTGACTGATAGGCTGCCAAGAACTTGCTGGAGGGAGAGTACAAAGCCTTTATAAGATGATTAACAGAGCTTTATTTCTCTTCAATTAACTCTGTGTTTATAATCCTAGCAAAGTTCTTGACTTTCATGTAAGAAACAGTGTTTTAGTTGAAATATGATTAAGAGCTTAAGTCTTTAAAGATGGCTCAATCAACTATTGGAATATGATCAAATATGAAAGGGAGGTTCCACAGCAGAATTTCACTAGTTCCAAAAATCTGCATTATTCAATCTAAATGGAAATAAAGCCATGCAGAGTGGTTTGATGTAAATGTGCCATTCCAAAGCATTTAATGCCTCTAAAAGCTACCTCTCAAAAGGTTATTACAATGGATATAAATCTATATATTGTTTTGTCCCAAAACATGTATTTAACATATATTTATAGTTAATAAAAGGGCTGTATACATGTTATAGACATCAATACTTTTGGTTTTTATTGTCAGGGTATTTTTAATCAGGACGCCTGATATGTCTTTGTTTACATCATGCTTGTTTTGCATGTTTTCACCAATTGAGTTATGCAGGAACAATGATTGCGCCTGGAACAAGTACTAGCATCTATATTAATATAAAGTCCGCTACAGAAGTATTGGGACCCGGTTAAACTGGGCAAAAGCAATACATTAATTACCATCTATAACTGAAATGTTCCAGTCTGTTTAGAGAAATTGTTTACCTTTGATCTAATCCATCAACGAGTGATCTTCAACCTTGCTAAGCTTTAAAGAAAGGCTCGCTGTTGTTTTTCTGGCTGTTTGGGGTGCCAAACAGTGTAAATAGTATGGACCATGAAAGGAATACTTTTCATGAAAGGTGTTTAGAATTTTGGAGGAGACTGTAAATAAAGTCAGCATTGGTTTATTTGTTATAAAATGTAAGAGAAAATCTGTGTTTCTGTGCTTGTCATACAGGCCTTCTCCCAGAATGCTCCCATGCTGCCATCCACACCAAGGCCCACTACTCCCGAGCCCTACAACCGCACTCAGTACTGTAAGTGGCCCTGCTCATGCCCTGAAACGCCACCAAGCTGCCCACCAGGTGTCAGCCTGATCACAGATGGCTGCGATTGCTGCAAGGCCTGCGCCAAGCAGGTGGGGGAGGTGTGCAACGAAGCTGACAACTGTGACCACCATCGTGGCCTGTACTGCGACTACAGCTCAGACAAGCCTAGGTACGAAAAAGGAGTGTGTGCATGTAAGTGTCCCTTGCACTAAAACATGTCCTTGTACTCCAGCCTCTAATAAGCACATTAACACTGTGTTCTGGGATTAGACTGAGATTAAGGGGGTGAATTAAGATGGAAAACCAAATGGTACAAACAGAAATAAATCTTGTGTGATGTAAACAATACAGATTTTATCCACCACTATAATTTTTTGTGTGTTTTCTTGGGAGAAGCAAATGCTTATGTTTTTATGTATGTGAAAATCAGAGCTTCCTATTGATCTTCTTTGCCCTGCGACTGTCAGTATCTATAAGACAAACATGCCGACTTGTTTTTCAGACAGTCATTTACAAAATAACTTCTCAGATATGAACTGTCCACCAATGTCCAGATCTGCTTGGTTCGGGCTGTGAACACAACGGTGTAATCTATCGCAATGGACAGAGTTTTCAGCCCAGCTGTAAATACCAGTGTGTGTGTGTGAACGGGGCCATTGGCTGCGTGCCGCAGTGTAACAAGTCACAGCCGCCCCGAGTGTGGTGCCAGACTCCCCGCCGGGTGAAGGTCCCAGGCCAGTGCTGTGAGCAGTGGATCTGTGATGAGTCCAGGAGGGGGCGCAAGACAGCACCACGGCACGCCACGGCAGGTACAGCCCAAAACTGCATTTGTTTACTGCAGAATGTAATGTTATTTTGCAATTACATGGAGCTAATAAGCATTGTAGGACCCTTATATCTTACTAACTGAGGACTGGCATTGGCCGAGGAGACCTTAGGCTCACCTATGGCTGCTCTAAAGCAACCCTTTCCATTGGCAATGCTTTTCTGCCCATGTGAGCAATGGGTGGACCAAAGTAGCTTAATGGGTGCATTTATTAGAAGGGATGTCTGGACACTCTTGACATGGAGTTGATGGCACATTGTAAAGTTTAGTTAGTTCATGTGGCAAGAAGCAGTTTAATTAGTTTCAGTCAACTCCAAGAAATACTTCTTAAATCTAAAATACAGAGTCAGGTTATACTTCAGATGACAGCAATATTTTTTATTAAACCAAATCTCACAAACACTTTAAATCAAGATTTTAATGTGCAAGTAATTATTTACTTGCTGACAGTAACATATAGTGATAAAAATAAGCATATTATGCACTAATGTTTGGAGACAAAATGCTATTTGATTTGTAGTTTTGTTAGCAGAAGCTGTGTTAACTGATTTGTTAAATGACTGTGTTTGTTCAAACTGTGGCATACAATTTTACTTACATAACTTACATACTGAATAATACATGGTTATTACTGAATGATAAGCTTTAAAATGAATAACTCCCAAGTTTAACTCTTTAAATAATCTTGTGTTGGGTCCAGACGACATTCCATGGAAGTTTACATTCCATGGAACTTGTTAAATGATATTTAACAAATGTATTTTGCATTCCCCCTTAAATATGTCATGGTAGTTTTGTTATTATGGCTATAGCTTTCCCATTTTAACGAGTTTATGTTTTGCTGTATAATTATTTTTTTATTATAACCCGGATGAGAAACTGGTTAGCCTGTGTTTCTGAAAGCTCTCTCCAGTGGAAAAGATGACTGGCAGCAGAACTGTGTGACGCAGACCACCTCCTGGAGCCCCTGTTCCAGGACCTGCGGACGTGGGGTGTCCTTACGCATCACTAACGCCAACAAGCGCTGTCGGATGGTCAAGGAGAGAAGACTCTGCAACATTAGACCATGTGAGGTGGACATCACCAAACACATTAAGGTAGCCTGAATGTCTGAACAGACTTTTATCTGTTATTGTAGCAACATTAGTTCGTTAGCTGCTTAAAAAAGAAGTCACAAAGCTAATTGTTAATTATGATTCAAACGTGCCCATTATATTTTTCTCCCCAAGCCAGGAAAGAAGTGCCTGAACATCTACAGGGAGGAGCACCCAACAAACTTCACCATCTCAGGCTGCACTAGCAAGAAGCTCTACAGGCCGAAGTATTGTGGGGTGTGCACAGATGAGCGTTGCTGCATCCCCTACAAGTCCAAAACTGTGCAGGTGGAGTTCCAGTGTTCTAACGGAGCTGTGATGACTTGGCAAGTGATGTGGATTAATGCCTGTTTCTGCAACCTCAGCTGCAAGAACCCCAATGACATCTTTGCAGATCTAGAGCAGTACTATGAGAATCGTGAGATTGGGAACTGAGGACTCACTACGTCACTTTTCATATCCTGTATCAGTTTATATAAAGAGGAGAAGAAAAGAAAATCATTTTCTTTTTTAAAAATGTTGTGGGCAATAGATATTACACTTCCATTTCTTTTTATACCTGGTTATCTGCATAAAACGAAAAGATCATCTTTTATGGTTATAGTAAAGCTTCTGTGTCTTATATCTTTTAAAGCTTGTTAATGAAAAAAAAAATGCTAGAAAGCTTGTGTTTAAATGCCAACTGTTTTAATGTGATTCTGTCACCACCTAAAAGCATGACTTTTCCGATCATCGTGAAAAAGACAATATAATATTTAATATTTCTATATAATATTTCTATAATAATATAATATTTCTAATATAAAAGAAAAGTTTATATTAGATCTCATAGTACATTGTTTAAACCCAAGTCTCTCTGCCACTGGGCCACGGACCACTGATGGGCCGAACAGGCTTTTGAATGGGCCGTGAATCTAAATTCGATTGGTCCGCAATTGGTTATTTAGTATCATCTAATGTGGCCAAGTGGGCCTTGTCAACATGCCGTGATAGATAGGTGGCCCTTAATGTTGAAAAGGTTGAGAACCATTAGTTTAAATAACATGCAATGAAACATCCTTCTGGATTTACTTTCCAATGACCCCTTTGACTTTTCCTATTGGAAAGAAATGAAATGTACTGCATTGTCAAATTTTATATCCAAACTATTTTTCTTCATTACTGAAATATTTATCTTTCTGACACTGGCACTGAAGGCCAGACAAATTTGCAAGTTTGTATAGATGTAAGTATTACTGGTTAAAAAAAAAAACCAAAATCAAAAGTTATCTATTGTATATACTTAAGCTTTAACTTATTCATGAGTGTGTACAAAAGAAATTTATCATATGGTTCAGCTTGATGTTATGTAATGAACTGGGGATGATCTCTAATATAATGTCTTAAAGGGCTCATTCCATGGAATTTTTATCACTGTTCAAAATAGTGTAGTATAACTGTAAAAATACTATTCCGTCTCCATTCTGTATGTGGCAGCTAGGCTACAAAACAGTCTCTTTTGGATTCAGTGTTTTTGTGATGTCCCCAAAAAAACACCACAGCAGTTATGTACAGCAGTTTATCTCCACCCATTCACACTGAAGTTCTATAGAATATATCATAAAGGCACAAAACAAAAAGTCTGCTTAATTCTAAAGGACAAGAAGACGGTGGGAAATAGTTGGGTTTTTTTAAATGTGGTGATTTGTTTTCTACATAAAACCATACAAACCTTGTAAATGGACCTCAAGGGAAAAACAAATACAAGAAAAATACACTGGGTATCAGTTTGTTTCCCAGATGTAGCATTTTTAATTATCTCATACTTATGGTTGAGCAAAAGGCTTGCATGATTGCAGATGCTGTCATTTTATTTACATGTTTGGTCAAATAATCACTTGAACCAAAAATAGCAGAGTTACATGTTTTTATTGTCTTTTTTTAATAAATACAAACTGTTATCCCATTAAAAATGTATAGTGTGCTCTGCATTGGGTTGTGCATCTTTACAAAGCTAGGTATGCTATAAAGCCTGCAAGTTGTTGCTGTAGTGCAAGTAGTACAGGAGTAGCTGCGTTACTATCTCTCCCTTTGCTCTTCCAAAACCACCACAGCAAAGAAACATTAAGTCCAAGCAGTGGATTCCATGGCACATTTTGTTCTGTTGTGCTTAATTGCATAGAAATGATCATTAAGGTCCAAAACATCAATGGTGCATAAATCAGTTATCTGGATATTCAGCATACAGATACAAACCCTAATGTTGTGTAGCCTACAGTTTGTTTATTTTAAAGAATGATAGGCATCACTCCTGGAATGCTCTGAATGTGCTGCTTACAATCACTTGATCATTAATCACTAAAACAAAAAAAAAAATCATATTAAAGAACAATAATCACTGGGTCACAAATATAACCCCAAAACGTAGGGGAATCCCACAGAGATAAATGAAAAGGAATACAGTCTGTGCATGTCCCTTAAATTGAAAAATTAGGTAGCATTGTAGAAAAATGCTTCCCAGTAACCAACCTATCCTGCCATCACTCATTGCTGTCTTTTCAACATATACAGAAAATGAATCATGTATTAAAACTAGTAAGCAACGTAATATTACTGTTATAAAAGTCAGCCATTTACAGTCATTCGGGTGGTAAGTGACACTACAGTGAAGTAGATGCAAAGAAAGTAAATTGATGATAGAGATGAACACAAATTTACAAACTTGTATGCTCCCTTAAGCACTCTGACTCGTTTCCATCACAGTGTCTCTGTGCTGCGTTGCCCCTAAGAACAATAAAGCCACCCTCGAACAGCAAGTAAGCGGAATAAGGAAGCAACCTGCCTCCCTTTCATATATTTCACATCTCCACCCACACCAGCATTGACCACGGGCCACCCTTAAATGCCATGGCAGATAGACTCTTTCCTTAGACATGTTCATGGCTACTGCTGTGGTATGGGGGCCTTGAGGGTGGGCCCACAAGCTGGTAGCCTGCACTCCTTGGCATGTTAGTTTTAGTGGCAGCGCAGCACACACAGATCAGGGGTTAAAGGAAGTGTGTGGTGGGGTTTAGGGGACGGAGGAGCCGCTCTAGCACGACACTTCCGTGGACTTGAGCACAGCCTGGTCCACGGAGGTGTCCATGGTGTCGGTGTGGGAGCGGCCACGCTGGTGATCGCCCGTGTGGGCGCGGGCCCGGCCTTCGTTGGTGTGGGAGCGGCTGCGGCTGCCCTCGTTGGTGTGTGACCGGCTACGGTTGCCATCGAAGGAGGTTACGCTGGAGCCAGAGGCGGTACGGGAGCGGACCAGGCGGGTCATGCTAGCAGAGGGCACTGGGAGAGGACAAGAGCAACACATAAATAACAAACACAAAGCCTCCTTTTCTGACCACTCAGGCTGAAAACCTGGCATCCTGTGACCTTTTAGCATTTGTTAAACATTACAATGCTCAGCATGATGGCATTTGCAATTTTCACCACTAGGGGGTGGAAAAGGCAAACTGCCACAGTGATCTAATTTAGACTTGCTTAACAAAAAAGTATCAGGAACCTATCAAACTAACTCTAAAATCATGGACTTGTCTACTTGTTGAACACAATGATGAAAATGTCCTTAATTCATTGAATTACTCATACTTACTGTAGCCCATGCCCTGGATGAAGTACTTGAAGGCTTCTGTCAACTTCCCAGGCTGAAGGAAAAAATTATGTAAGCCAGCTTTAGGGAATGAATAGCTTATCATGTCTATAAAAACATCCTTAATGTGTGTTTTGAAATGAAGAGACATCTGTTAGTAGCAGGTGTTTGGGACGGTATTAGTGGTGTGCAGTATGTGCCACTTAAGCTTCAGTTCATCCTTAACGATTATCTCACTGCCAGAGAAAACCGGCCAATGAGTGTGGCAGTCTACATGATCAACACACACCTGGTCAACCTGGGGCAAGCCTCCACAGTCAGCCATCTGTTGAAGAAGGGAGGAAAGAGGGGAATACAGAGTAATGGTTTAAATTTCAGCCACAGAACATACCACACTTTTCACTGACTGCAGTGGAGCTTTCACAGACATGTGAACACTCTTATCCACATAAATGGCTCTATCATCAAGTGTTTCATTAACTAGCCTACTCCCAGCACTTATCAGTGACAAATGGAGCATTTGAGCCACCATAAACTTGCTTTCTCATTGCCACAGGGGTGAGGCTGGCGAAACTAGGTCAACTGGAGAAGGATTCTGCCCCTGGGTTCAACCATGAAACCGGCCTCACTGCTCCCTGGGTAAATCAGTCACCAGCTGCTGAGCTATTGGAATATTATGAGCCCCTACCTTTCCATACAGCCTATTAATTACCTAGCTTAAAAACATATAAAACAAGACACATTTCACGTACCTTGAGTAGTGTGGTCTTGGTCGGGTCCAGTTTGGTGTTGCATTCCACCTGTGGAGGAGGCCCATACCTTTTAGATGCTTTATTATTAGATGCTTTATTTTGTGTAGAGGACAAAATAAATGTAATATGCAACACTTTCAATTATAAACATCAATTGTCAGGAATACAGTGAAGACGTGCTCCAATTGTGAACTTACCACAGCGTCCACTGCTGGGGAGCTGTCTCCAACCACTAGAAGAGAGGGGCACCTGAAAACAGAGCAGCAGAGAATCATTAGGACCTAAAACAGAAGTCAGAAGGCTCTATACTAAACAGATGTATTCAAACAAACGACAAACTATCCTGTCAATGCAGCAAACCTACTTGATGGTCCTAACATTGATGGTTCCACCAGGAACAGGCCTCTCAATCTCCAGGTCCCTTCGGCTAAACAGCAGAAACAGAAAATCTTGGTCATTTTTAAAACATTTAACCAAGTTCATTAGTGCAGGATATCATGGTTGCAACTCACCTGTTGTAGGACTTGACAAAGAGATGCAGGTTAAACTGGTTCATGTCATTTATAATGTGGTGGCGGTAAGTGGCAATGAGGTCATGGTTCTGCTGGATTTCCTCCTAGAAAAAGAAGACATTTCAGACTCATCTGTCTGAAATTCAGCTGAATATCAGGAGCTGATTCTCAAAGCAGGGTCTGTACTCACCTTTCCAAACAGATGGCTGATGATCATGTCAGGCATGGCATGAGTCCACCCAGTGATCTATAAGACATTCTAAACTTTAGCTCACTTATACCTACGCATAACTAATTCCTCAAAAGAGAAGGACACTGAACATTTGCACAGAAGTATGCCCTTCAGAAGTAAGTACCTTGTGAGCCGCCCAGTCCATCCATCCCTCAGCACACGGGTTGATGTTGATCAAAACAACACCCTCCACCATAGTGGGGTAGTCCAGCTATAAGAGAAACAAATATTAATTTAATCATAATTTAAAAAATAAAAGCCACCTTAACTCATAACAGTGAAATCTGAATCATTTTGAAGTATGGTAACCGGTTACATGTGACAAAGCAGGAGGAGAATATTAAACTGTGTAATAAAAGCTGAAAGGAAACTGATGAAGACTCCCTACAGTGAGGAGCTGTGGTGTTCCAAACATTCCTCAGCAGTTAAACTAATAAAAAACAATAATCAGGAACAAGCTGCCAAATTCCACCAAAGAATGGAAGCTGATTCTGCTTTTAATCCAAGTTTGATTAAATATTTCAAAGGAACTGGTGTTCAGTTATACATCAATAGCAAATGGCAACTTACAGCAAACTTTGCAAGGATGTAGGCACCGGCTCCAACTGCCATTCCAATCACACTCTTAAGACTGTGAGGTTACAAAAAGAAAAGCCAAATGAAGAAAGGGATGTTTTCAAGACAATTCAAATCTTTTTATATGCAGATATTAAGCAGGAGCTTAAAAAAGCTCGAAATGTGGCAACATGTCCTCACCCGAAATGTTTGAGGACCACCGGAAGGGTCTCAGACAGCTGGTCCATGGAAGGGTACTCATACCTGAAGCAAATTAAAGCCATAAGATTACATGTAAATTGTAATGAGGACAACTAGTTTAACATCCATCTACATTCGGATAACATGTTTTTTTCCTTTGCACCGATCTAAAGCAATTGAGGTCAGTGTCAGGATTAACCCAAAGCTAATAATTGATAGAGGCTATTCAGCCAAACACGGCTTGGTTGCTTCTATGCTGGTCCAATTAAAGTTTATACAAGTATGGGCAATGGGTCAAAAACTACAGTCTGGCTAATCCAGTTCTGCTAAAAGCTCACCCTGTGGAGAAGGTGTTGGCACCCTCCTGCTGTCCTGGTGCATCCACATGGCACACAGCAAAGTGCTGCATGATTTCCTGCATGTCCTCATGGTTGAACAACGTGTCGAAGCATGTCTTGTCTACATAAAAAATAATAAACAATTGAGAAGGCCTGCAAGGATTTTTTGCTCTTCTGAAAACAATCTCCATTTTTTATTTCTACAATTTTATTTTCTACAATATTTTAAGATTTGCTTCTTGTGAAGTTGCCAGTTTGAAGAGATATGAGCTTTTTGGACAGCAATATAGTGAAATAACAAAAAATATTTTGGGCAGGCACTTACGGTTCAGGCCGATGTCATGAAGGGTGAGAATGACGGGTCGGTCTCCTTTAGGAACTCCCTTCATGGTGCAGTGCACCCTGCCATAAGGAGTCTCCACATCATGCTCCTGCAGTAGCAGAAACATACTAATTAGAATCTTTCCTAATTTTAATCCCTGCTGCAATAAACATTAAAAGCAGTTGGAGCAAATTCAACACCAATGTATATATGTTAATGCTGGGCAACAGTTTAATTGCAATTAAGCACATGGTAATCACACTGTTATATGCAAAATGTAGTAATTACTTCAAAAGTAGTGTTTTGCGCACTTTCATTTTTAAAGTACTGCTATATGAACAAAAGTGCAATTACATGGTTTGCAAAAATATTTATGTAAATCTCAACTTAATCAAATATAAAACCAGTTATTTGCCTCTGCAGGGCATTCGCATTTTATCTAGTTTGTTACAGAAAAACAAGTTCCCCTCAGAGTCCAGAGCAGCTGCAAAGGGGGACGAACTCCATATTGAAGTATATGTATCTAAATACAGTGTCATTGAAGTCTCTGTTGGTGTAATGGTGAGACGTCCCAATACTTTTGTTCACGTAGCGCTTTAGCGCTCGGCTGGTTTTCGCAGGGGTCAGGCGTCCCATTACTTAATGGGAAGCCCGACCCCGCAAAAAACAGCCAAGACTGCGTGCTGCTCGCAACCCCAGCACAATAATGCAACAAACTTTCAAAATAAAAGGACAAAAAGAACGCTGCGGAGTATCCTATATGTATTACTTGGCTGATAAAAACACAGACGAATGAGTGCAACCTAATGAATATATTTAATTCTACATAAGGCAAGATGTTCTATTTCTTGTATCTCTTTCTAAACCACTTTTCATTATTGACAAATTAAAAATACCTGCATTTTACATAGTGGCAAAAATATGACTGAAATGGCACATGCAAAACACTCCGTGCCCAACAGTACCTGAAACTTTAGCTCAAGAGAAAACCCTTTACAGTTCTTTACAAATAGACTGGTATAACTAGACTGGTGTAATGCCATCCAATCAACATTAACAGCCTCAAAGTAACAGCCCATGAAGGCTCATCTCGTTCAATAGGTCCTCATATTGCTTATCCACCAAAACATACAGTCTGAGACTATTTCTCTCACCAGCATAACAAATAAACACATGTAATGGCAAAATCCATTAATACATTTAGCATGTTATAATTCACAGAACTCACAGAAACTTCAATTTCAAAGACTGCCTCCGACTCAGAGTCATCCAGAACCATGGCTGCGGGCTGTGGTTAGTGCTAGCAACACTGAGTGTCTCAGTTTGGAGTAAGTAGCTAAGTAAGATCCGATTGTGGGTAAGCTCTCGCCTGTACTTAGCTGCTTTGCGTCTGTATGCAAGGTTTTATACCCCTGCTGCCACTCTTCCTCATAAGCCCTTAGCTCCCGGCATGCCCTGCCCTACGACCAAAACAAGCTAATTCTGGTTGAAGAGATCTGTAAATTGGATCAGCCGATGTCAGACGATTGGAGCATTTGGGTAACGGAAACTTAAAGGTCAATTTAAAGTGCAGCCAGGTTGCCACATGATGAAGCTGAAAACAGTACAACAAATTATGTTATCAGGTCAACTAAGCACCAGTCGTTTAAAAAAATGTGACAGAGCCTAAAGAGGATCCAGAGATCAACATCTGGGTTCCTTACTGATGTTATCCTCTAAAACAATTGAATTATTCTTAGTGCAGAAACAACAACAACCACCACAATAATAATAATAATACTCAGGTCTTCATAAACACATGCCAACATGATCAGTGTAGATGACACATGGGCAATACACCTTGTGCAGACCCAGCAAAAACAAGAATAACTACAAGCCCTCTTAAGTTAAGCAGGAGATTCCTTGAAGGAGGGCCTCTGGCCAAAGATCAACAGGCTGACAGAGCAGAAACCGGCATTGGCTCCCTCAAACTGAAGTGCAAAATCAAATAACCTATTTAACACAGACTGATGAGATAAACATCTTATGCTCCTCCTTGGCTGCAGAGCGAAGGCAAACACATGTCGTCTGCCCATCGGTGCTAATCTCTTTAAAGAAGCCGAGCAGCCTTACGTGCGGAGCGTCAGCAGCCCTAAACCAGTTCTGGGCAGATGGCTGCTGCATCTCTCCGCTGCCCACGTCAGTACAGGCACGTATTACACACATGGCCTGGAAACATAACAACTTTAATCTGCCTGGGGGTCATCACGAGAGGGCACGCCGCTCCACTTCCTCACATCACCAACCCCTGGCCTTTCTTCAAGATGCTGGCAAGCAGAGTGCTATAAGGTGTGCCATGAGAAGAAAACCAATTTTCATAGCAAAGGAAGTGTCAAGACCATGCTTTGTTCCTCTGATTGAACAGCATATTTATGTTCAATTACAATCTATATGTACAATTGGTAATCTATATGTATGATTGTATGCAACATTTTGAACACCCTTGGATGAATTACATTTTTTTGTTTTTCAGGTGAAAATATGTACACATCATCTACAGGGATCAAACCTAAAATAATTTCTTATTACAATAAATAATTGGTTTGATATATTATAAAATGTGCTATAACTTTTGCACAGGCCTCATTTAATGTTTTAGCTGTGGTCTGAGTTTTTTCCCCACTATGTTATATTCAGAAAATTAACCCTGATATATTCTATCAGCAAATTATGACAGCTTGAATATGGTCAAATTTCTTGCGTTCAGGAATAGACCACTGGCCTGGAGTGAAACTGAAAATGCCAGAGGAGATCAGAGGAGTCTCTTTATTATAGACTTGTCCAGGGTCCTGAATTTGACATCGGGCACGTAGCTGGATTATACACACAACTCGTTTCCCAATTAACAAAAACCTAGTCTCATTTAATACTGTCCTTTAATACTGACACACTAAAGGCATGCCTCAAATGTAATCTCTGCTTCTGTTCTCATTCACTCAGGTTTAACAAAAAAGACTCATTCAATTAAATGTCACAATCAGAACCAGCTGTTCCTATACTAGTGGATTCCCAAGTACAGCGCATAATTTTCGCCACTAGATGGCGACAGTCAAGATGAGGGAAATAATTTTCTGCAAGTGAGTACAAGAAAACTTTTTTACAACATCCTGAAGGTTTAGGTGCATAAACAGCACTTTGCTTAAACTAAAACATGAACATTATAGGACTTGCCTTTATTTCCAGCTGCTGAACTGCCTCTCTCAGTCCCTGTTTGGAAAAAAACAACACTACAATGCAGAGCATGCTGGTGTACAGGGTATGGCCAAATATGAAATATTAAAAACAATGTGGAAAAAAAAAAAATCACATACCTGGAGGTCCTTCTCCACAAGCAGAGGTTTTGACTCAATCTGGATCTCCTCCATTTTAGTTTTGTGGACAACTAGAAAGAAAAATGAAGAGGAAATTATGAACTCATACCCAGCAGCGATGTTTTCAGGTTTGCGCACGTCAGTATTGTTGCAACACGTCCAAGTCTTCTGCAAAGGCAATAAAAGGAAGTATCAAATTACCAGTCAGAGGGAGGATCCTCTGGCCTCCAACTGTTTGTATCTGGGAAGTACACGCATTACACATTTCCTTTGCTTATTTATAGGGATCTGACAGTTTATTCCTTATAGTCAAGCACGTAAAAGACAGGAGACACATCGTCAATAAATACTTCTGTATATGTTGGAATTCAAAGCATTTCAGAAGCGCAGGTGGAAAAGAAGTCGGCTTCACTGAATCAAAACCGGCTTGACCTTTGCATGACCCTGGATGTATTTTGGGTGATGTTCAGCTCTTAGGAAATCCAGAAGGGTTCTGTTTTCTGCTAATTTCTTCAAGCAGATTAATGTGAGAGGGGGATAATGCAATTTGATAGCGGTGATGCTGCAGATTATGGGGTCCTGAGCATGGCAGCTGGAATGTACATGTTGCGCATGTAAATGGAACAAGAGCTTGAACAGGCCCTTTGTTTGTCAAGAGGTTTCTAGAGGTCACGAGTCAGGCTCTTCCTCCACAGCGGGTCTGGGCGCAACACACTGACACAGCCACTTCCATGGCTCTCCGTGCTCCACGCCTCTGTAAAGCCTGGCTGTGAAGTAAACATGAAAGCCATTGTGTTTTATCCACCTGTTAGTTAAAGGAGTTGTTTGGTACTGAGTTGACGTTCCAGTTCACAGCAGAGTTCAAACCAGGCCATTTCTGTGGCTTAGAACACACGAAAGCCTTTGCATTTCATTATTTGAAGAGGTTTTGTGAGTCAGTCCCTACATAAGTTGCGACTTGGAAGTGTGTGAGATCGTCTCTCTAAGTACTAATTAGCCAAACCAACTTATTACAAATCTTTAATTGTAGATACACTAGCACCATGGCTCCTTAAGTACTGTAGTCCACAAACACACTTGGCTGCCACCAGCTGCAAGTTGCAGACTGCGCTGAGCCGGCAATATATGGCATTTAGGTCACTCACTTATTTCCAAGCTCCGTGCCCTTGTAGCCTCTCCTGGTTAATCGTTTACCGAGGGGTAAAAAAAAGCAGCATCAGTGAATCGTCAGTGAGATCTACATGCTGTGCACTTTGTGAACAGTACAGTCAGCTGGGACATTAACCTTGCTCTTTCACAAATACCCCCAGAAACACCTGTTCAAGTGATCAAGTTGTACTACAGAGGACTGTACCGAAGAAGTCATTTTCCTGAATTACAGCTTTTCAACTCACACGTTCTTCCTTAATACAACGTCTAGTTTGTTCTCAGTACTGTACTGATACTGACACCAGGACCAGATGTATTTCTGGCAAACAAGCTGTAGAAAATACTTTTAAAAAGTTACAAGGAAATGTAGGTATCAGTTCCCATTTTCAGGACCCTCTTACAGTGTCATCATAAAAAAACAAAAAGTGCTGGTTCTGTTTTCATAGTCTTTGTCGCAGTAATATTTCTAAAGCACAGTCAGAAGTTCTGCCGAACCTTAAAGGACACCAAAAAACTGCTGATAATAATTAAATAAGACATTCAGACCCCATTTAATATTTAATGACGTTGTCACATCAACAAACTACACATTTACTATTATTATTACTGATGCTGTTTTTAGATATATTTATGAAGATTTTACAGTTATCCACTTTTCCTCCCACATGTTTGACAACATATTCTGGTAATATTGTTTTACAAAAGAGGAGATTTGGGCAATTTTATTGGTGCTGACTGTTTCAAGCCTATTTGTGTGTGTCTGTGAATTGACAGGTTTTGAGTGCATTACCAAACTAAAGTAAAACTGATGACATCCTCAGTGCTAAATCCAGAAAGCCAGCATCTGCAGAAACAATGATTGCTCCCCTAATCTTTGGAAACTCGTTTAATCTGTCAAATCCAGAGGCCTGAAATGTCAGCTAAGCTTGTACAGACCTACATTTTAAGACTGAGAGGGACATAAAAAACGAAGCTATGTTGTTAAAATGACACAGGCCTATGTTGTAGGTTCTCACTGCTCATGTTCACCACAACATTGTAAATACACACACATTTTTAAGCCTGAGATTAAAGTGATCTGGGCATTAGAGTGTGGGCAATTAAAGTGGAGGGTGTCACTGGATATTAATTAAACTGATATTTCAGTCACTGATATTTCACTAAAACAATATTACCTCAACAAGCCATGGCTTTAAAGAATATTTATGGGCACATTTAGTATATAAAAAAGACATGCCTTTATAAGGACCATATTTACTGTAGTAATAAGACACACATGATTAAAACACGTGGTTTATAAACCTTTTGTACATGTTCAGGATGTGGTTCACACTTCCTGACAACTAAACATCAGTAAAATACTTTGAGCACAAAAATATCTGTTGAAGTGACGAGATGAAGAAGTGCGGAAATGCGTGATAATATCAAACGTTCGTTGTTTTTTAATAAAAACAGACGCTCCGAGTCTTTTTGTAATTTGAAGCCATCGCGCACGTGCAAAACCACGCAAAACTGTCAGCATAGCTTTCCCCACCCGTTTTCAAACAAGCCCCGCCTCCTGTGCTGTGATTGGATACAAGTGTCTCGTAAGTACTTATAAGCAGCCTATTTGTTTATTTACTTATAGTTGTGTCCTGCTATAACTGTGCCAGTATATTTAGACAACATCCCGTAGATATTCACGTAGATACTCAAAATAAGTTCTGTTTTCTTCGTTATCTTGTTTATGAATACGACCATTACTGGCCAATCGTATCGCAGTGGAGGCGGGGTCTGGCGGAATACCGGTGGTAAACATAAATAAATAAGGAGACGCGCGGTGTTTGTTGTTGTTGGAGCACAGCAACATCTTGACAAAGAAAACTTAAAATAAAACAAGCAATGAATAAATAAAAGCCTGCTTTACATATCACGAAATCTAACGCTTTTCATTCAATTCCTTAACTGCACAGACTAAGTGCACACATTGTCAGCAGCAGTAAATCCAATGGAAAAGCACTAAGTAGCGAAGTATTGGCATGATTCTAAGAGTAAGCCTAAGCGTGTATTCATTTCATTACTCACCAGTTAAGTTTGATTGTCCAGTGAAAGAATGAAATTCATGCAAAAAAAAGAAAAGGTGAAAAAACGCTGCTGCAGATGTGCTCTCTTAGAGCAAGACAGTGCCTCTGTTATTTACTAGAGCTGCAGGAGCAGGATGGGAGCAGCAGTTTTATAAAGGCGTGTGTGTCCAGCCCACTGTGAGCCGAGCCCACTGCTATTGGGCAAGATGGCTCTTTCAGTCTTACCTCCCTCTTACAGCATGCAGGAGATATGATGACATAGATCAGATTAGTAGGGGTTCTTAATTCCAGTGGACATGTAAAGGGCTGTTCTTACAGGTATCTACTGTAATTAAAAGGGAAGTCTGTTCTTTTTGGTAATTTAACTTTCAAAGGATATTGAAATAAATTGTAAAAATTTTGCAGTGAAGTTTAATCACAAAGTGTATCCATGCGTGTGTGTGTGTGTGTGTGTGTGTGTGTGTGTGTATGTGTGTGTGTGTGACTCATTAGCATTGTGTTGCCAAAGCAATTTTCAGCTCTACTATGGGGGACAAAGAAGTATGGTGGTATTTCTAACCCACTGCCTGCAGAGCTTCCAAAACATTTGCTAAGAACCACAGTTCTGTGTATGCAGGTCTGAATTCTTTTTTGTTGTTCTGTTTAGAGTCTGGTGGCATATCTTAGCCTAGTTTGCAAGTACTTTTCTTCAAAAAGATAAGTGAACAACCAACTAACTTTTAAAGTTAATAAAACACTTTGTTGAAAATATCTTGCAACCCGTGGTGTTAAAACTAGTGTTTGGATGTGGGCGAGAACAGGAATTTTCCGTATCTGTACAATGCTGCCAGTGTGAGGTGACTGAAGCACAATACAGAGTGCACACACAATAGGGCCTTTGCACAGAAATAGCTATTACGCTAATCAACTCTCGAGCTCCATTTACACCACAGACAAATGGAACTAGAGTAGACCTGCTGCATGTTGTGTTTCCAATGAGAGTGTTACTAAAGTGCAGATTTTATTCATGTTGTAAAACTTAACTGGTAACCATGACCTTTCTTTTTAAGCAAACTGATCTTGGTTCTTCTGATAAGGTTCATTTTACTGCCATGAGAAGAAGACATGACCAGTGCTTTGCCCATCTTCAGGTTTGTCCAGTGTTACCAGCTATATTCGGTGATTAGTAGATTATCTCTGAATTATCTCTGAAAATCTTGCAAGAGTGGCCACTTGACTCCAGCTTAATGCTTTATTAATAGTTTTTGATAAGATACTGCAGATGAGATAGCAAGTGCATTCACGCCAAGGGCTCATAAATAATTTTGAAGCTCTTTATCTGACACCACAGACAAGATGAAAGAGCGAAGACAAGACTATAACACCCTATTGCTGTGAACATGATCCATCTTGCATAGATACCTTTCTAATCTAACAGCAAAATCTTTAGACAACTCATACATACAACTACTGTTTAAATACATATTGCCTAAAAGTTTTACAATAAATCAGGAGACTATATAAGTCTAAGAATGATCAAATATTAGTCATGCAGAAGAAAAAATGCAATGGGACCACTATGGTTTGAGATCCAGTTTAAAGAGTGTTATACTACTGATAAGGGTGATGGACTTTCACCTAAAAGATTAGTGTGTTTGAATGCGAGGCATCTGCCTCCCTTCACCTGTCTTTCTAGATCAAGGACTCCTCACAGAGAACAGAGCAACTACATATAATGTAACACCTACCAACTCTATTAACCCCTTGAACCCAAGGCTCATATTTGATAAGAGTGGAAAAATACAGGCCAATAGTTACAAATAAAACAACAGTAAAAAAAAAAAAATTATGTTTGGTGTTGTGTGATGTGACGACTACTCAGCAGGAGTCCTCGCAAAAAAATGCATTGTGAGCAGTTTCAGCTTTCAGTTTCAGGAATTTTCACTTTATGTCAGTTGGATGTTTCAGAAATAAATTGAAAGGCATGGTAACTGAACTTGCTTGTATGAGAAAAACAGGAAAACTTTTTGATTTCTTGTGAGTAATTTGAAAGTCTAAAAGGAAATGCAACAAGTGATCCTGCTGGTGTGGGTTTCTTCTCTTTAAATGATGCACATAAAAGCAATTTGCGTGCTAATAGCATCCCCTTGGGGAGAATGTTCAGACCGCCAAGCATAGCTTTATAATGACCTTTTCGATACCCTGTTTATAAGTCAAACAGTGATTGGGTATGCAAATTAAATTGTGACTTTCCTGAATAAACTATTCATTAACTACTAAGAACCTAAAAAACTAGTACAATGTTTTGAAGAACTAATTTTAGGTGAACAGTTGGGATATCAGATTATGGGAAATCTGTGGATTAACTGTAACAATGTTTACAATAATCCCTTCCACCATTGTCTATGAAAAAGTTCATCCGGGTTCACTTGAAGCTCAGCAGTGTATTTTCTCACCTTTCCCTGAGGTCACTATCAAGCATTTTGGGTCACTGAGATTGTGGTCTTTTTTCACAGAGAGACAAAAGATTTACACAGTACTGGAGGTTTTCAGTTTCTCTGAATGAATAAATAAACAATGACCTTTCCCCTATCCCAGGATTTTGCCAGGGGCTAATTCAAGGGTGTGTATGAAGAGACTAGGCCTCTGCACAGTCCTGCACAAAAAAGAAGAAATAGATATCAATACTCAAAGTAAAAGCAAGTACTGCATATCAAATTGATTTTAGTTTAAATGGTTTCCTTCACCTAATGGCTTTAGATGGTACGACATCCCAGGACCAGGTTTAGCTGCTCTAACAGTGTCAGGGTTAAGTGTATGATGCAATGACGCTTCTTGGATACACTATGAATCATCCTACATTGTGATTCAGAGCCTCATGACTTGTAGCGTAGCAGGGCCTTACTCAGGCAAGTCAGGCAATAAGTCTGCATCAGTCTGGTCTGGAATACTTTCTCAGGGTGTGGGCTTTCAAGCATAGTATCAGATCACTCCATTCATTTAAAGGAGCAATTCATTGTTCATTTCACTAATGGATGGTCTACCCCCAAAAAAAGTTTAATTAAATATTTTAAATAACAAGAGTAAAATTAGTTTTGCTCTTTTGATTGCTATTCTTGATAGAACAAAGACTACAGACTACAGTTCTACAGAGAACTAAGACTACAATCATAAATATAACAAAAGTGCAATTAATTCTTTGTACAACATCTCATTCTCATTGAGGAATACATCATGTGATGTCCCATTCTAACCTTTGGACTTCTGTACTGTTGATTTGGAAAAAAGTGTAGACAGTTATAAATGAGAGTAGAACAAGGGTCCAACGCATGGGTGAATAATAAACTAGGCAATGAGCAGCATGGAACAAACCTATATTAGTGGGTTTAGCATGAATAAAATCTGCTGAGACAATGATAGCATTTTTACATATTGACATTTCCAGTCTACTGACTTATCAATGAAAAAAAGGGATCGGTGTATTTTCCTTGCCATAATTTTATTGGTGCCATTGCAATTCCAGACGCCCTCATGTGGGTCATGTATATGGCAGACTAGTGTAGTATCAGATCTACAGACATGCCATATCCGTACAGTAGAGCATTCATAACAGACCCAGATAACCCAGATGTTTAGGATTGTTAACATGCCTTTTTCCAAAGGTTTCAAGTTCAAAAACGGGTTAAACGCATGTATGAAGGCCTGGTTCCACATTCTCGCTAATTTAGCTTTAGAGAAGCCACAAGAAAATGCGACTGTAAATAAACAGGGAATTCCAAATATGGCTTTTTTAGTGTTTACTTTACAGCAGCCTTGTACAAGCCAGGCCATGCTGATTACATCTTATTTCATTGTTCCCCCAGAGACCAACACAGCATACTTTACATCTGTACTTTGGGGATACCTAGACTTTCAGAATGTTTCTCATTAAAATGAGCTTGCCTTGCTCGTTGGTTTGTAATGCTTTGTCATATTAAAGCCTAGCCATGCTTGTTATGAAGAAAACAATATCCTATGTCTGAATGTTTGTGATGGTACAATGCTGGGATCAATGCCAGCCCCCAACATTTTGTTCACTTGTGATGTCAGCACTCACCAGGACCGTTGAGCCTGAGGAGTTTCAATATTTGCCTTAAACAGTTGTTTGGATAAGAAAACCTGGAAATGGCAGAACCAGCATTACACCGAACACTCTCTCTCTATCCTGTTAAGTTAATCTTAGTACTAGAGGCCAGTAATAATGAGAAAGTAAAAAAGCGTTTTTATACTGGGACTGTTCGCACAATGCCTTTAAAGAACATTTAGCTACCCCAAAAGATGAGATTCCTTAAACGCAAATAAAAAATACATTCATTATGAAACACATAAACAAAGCTGTGGGCACATTTTGTTTGCAAACAAAGCGCCTACATCGTCTGCAGTTGCAAGCTAATTTGTACGTGGAATCTCTGATTTATATAACAACAACAGTTTTATTTGACACCAAATAAAAGGTGTGTTGTCACGTAAATCAGGGAGATTCCATGTGTGTGTGACAAACTCAGTGAACTGAATCAGTTTTACAGTAGAAAAAAAAGTGGGCATTTAAAAATGTTTTCACAATTCGGAATAATTGTACATTTTGGGCCCTGTCTTGTTCTGTCCACCCTGACCGTGCTAAAGCGTTCCTGCTCCAGGTCATTGCTTTTGCAGATAAGACAATACCAATTACTGAGGTGGAAAATTGCCCTGACCTGCCCTAACCTGTTCAAGTTTTCCATGAAAATAGCTCACACGGACTGACCAACTACCTGCCAAAGGAGAATTCAAGGTAACAATGCAGTGTAAAGTAGATGCATTTAAAAAGGGAGGATCACGCAAACAAATTGGTAGGTAGTAGTTGTTAGTATGTAAGAGTTCCATATTGTGCAACTAAAAGAAGCTTTCTGTCTTATATAGCATACACGTCTATCACTGCAGCTCAGTGACCCTGCATTGTTTAGTAAGAACATCTAACACATATATGCAAGCTGTTTTGAAAAGCAGTTTTCCAACGGCAAACATAAGACCATACTGACCCAGGGACACACTCAGCCACTGTTATTATTATTACTCCACACACAGGAAGAGCGTTTGGAATTTCTGGGAAAAAAGCTCAAGTATAAACACCCTCGTGCATCTGCCGCAGCTGGAAAGGCACAGCCCACCAAGCAGCAGGCCCTCGGCCAAACACACTGCAAACTAGGCCCAAACCTAAACCTCAAGGTCTATAAAGGTTACTTTTAGCAGCAGCAGGTAGTTCTGAGAAATTCGACTGAAAATGGATGTACGTTATGACGGACTGAGACGTGCTTGTACAGGTCTATTCTGAGTCACAGACTATGGTAATGATTAGTGCACTATTAAATTAATATAAGGTGGACTGCAGAAGGCCACGTTCAAGGTATCTTGGCCTATCAGAGACTGTTTGTTAACCATTTTATTGACCTCCTGCCCACAAAATCATGTGGCAGGTGATTTCCTTTCACATTCAAAACAAGGTCACACGATCGAAACAATGGCGCTTGAACCTGTGTTTTAGTATCTGAGGTTGATCATTAAATCGGATTATTAAGTGTACATTACTATACAACACCAGAAATACATTTGAAACAGAAAGTGAGTCGTAAGGTCTAAGGATCTATTAATACAATCTGTAAACATGTTTCTTGTTGTTTTTAATTATTGCTGCTGTTGTTTTAGCTTAAATGTCAACATACAAACAATGACTAATAGATTGATTGAAAAAAACAATCGCTGTCAATTATTATTATATCATAATCAATATAACAATTTATTAATTATTTTTATTAATTGAGAATTTACATTAACCTTAAATGTATTCAGGGATCATTATTATTATTATTGTTATTATTGTTATTATATATTGGTTTTATTTTGACTTTTATTTTGATTTACACTGTATTTTCTATTGCTTTTGTTTTTGTGTCTCTTACTATTATTTCTATTATTGTTGTTATTATTATTACTATTATAACAATTTAACAAAAGTGAAAAGCAACAGAGTGCTGCAGTGTGTACAGCTGCTCTCTGTGTGAAAAACTGCAGACAAGGTGATGAGCAGCTCTGCTCACCTACACGTGCGAATGACGGAGGGACGTGTCTGCGTTCACGTACTGAGGACGTGCGGGGCGCGGGAGGATGGGCGGGGCCTGTCGCCTCCTGCGTGGGAGGTGATGGAAGAGCAGGGGAAGCTGCCCAGTAGAAAAGTGAGGACCTGAACTATCGAGGACCGGGCGAGCTGTAAACAAGAGAAATGTTGCTTACAAGATTCTGGCATTTGTCCAGAGACAACGAACTAACTACACACTGCCTAGACGGGAAGTGTGCAACTTCAAACAGGACTTTGGAACAATAACGCTATTATTAGCAGCATTAGAAGTTAGCTACTTTCTCTTCTCTGAACTGCTTTTTAAAAAAGTGCTTTTCAGCTTATTCAGTGGCAATAAATGGTCAGTTTCCAATTGTGCTGCTCCCTCAGACACCATGCAGCTGTGCAGACAGGAGGTCCCTGGGCAGTGGTCAAATTATTTTAGATTTTAAGAAACAGATCAGATATGCTCTATGACTGGACTGTGATTATACAACCAAAAGACTTCTGACACATTCAAGCCAGCCTGAAGTGTAAATCTCAAATATGGATGCATATATCTCAGGCAGTCAGGTTGTATTACGTTCATCTTTTTCCCCTGCTTCTCCCTCTATTCGAGCCCTGGCATCAAGGTGAAGAACACAGATAAACAAATAAATAATACATTAGCTTGTAAACAGTAAACACTCCTTATGTTTCTTTGTGTTGATCATGTTTCATTATGTTAGTTCACCATAATTGGTATGAAGAGCATATTTTGCCCTAATCATTTACATTTATGGCTTTTATCAGAAGCGACTTCTACAGGGGACAGTCTCCCTGGAGCAACTTGGGGTTAAGAGTCTTGCTCAGGAACCCAGTGGTGGTGTGCTGAAGGTAGGATTCGAACCCATGACCTCTTGGTCTAGAGGCAAGTATCCTACCCACTACATTTACATTTACATTTACGGCATTTAGCAGACGCTTTTATCCAAAGCGACTTCCATTCTCCAACTACAGGGGACAGTCTCCCTGGAGCAACTTGGGGTTAAGGGTCTTGCTCAGGGACCCAGTGGTGGTGTGCTGGAGGTAGGATTCGAACCTGTGACCTCTTGGTCTGGAGGCAAGTATCCTACCAACTACGCCTCCACCACACAAATAATGACACAATAAACAATGTAAGTTTTCTGAACTATTGATAAAAGAACATATTGATTATATTTTGGACCAAAGATTTCAACACCTTGTATGGTTTAGTGCTTATGAGCAATGCATGATATTGGAGGAATTAGCAATACAAAAAGGGATACAATCTGCATTATTCTTGAGGAAGGAGCTTGGCCAGTTTTTGATTCACTTTTGCTGTTTTGCAAAAAAGGGGGGAACATATCTAAACAGCTTTTAATATATTGAATTCTTGTTTCCACTTGTTGAGCACATTTTTAAAAAGGAGATCAAAACATACCAGCCTCAGTGGATTCAACTGCTTTACTTTGTTAAACACCATATCTGACCAATCTTTCTACTAAATGAAAAAATAGAGAGGCAATATAGGCAATAACAAGGCAGCCTTATTTCAAGCTCTCCATCTCAGTCACATGTCCAAACTGAATCCTTGCCCACTTGATTCCTACCGTAAACTCTGCTGATTGGTCAGTGGGAAGGATGGAGGGAGGGTAGCTGTCTCACAATCTAGGTCGGCCATCAGTAATCCCATAAACTAAAAGAATGCTGTGGGAAGTGGCTGTGACTGCTAGCGGTGCCTGCTTTCATGCCTACAGACATCTTCTGACCAAATTCACAATGGCAAGAAAGACAACACTGCAGCCTTTCATTCTTTCCTACTGAACCACCTGTCATGATCATTATTTCTTTATTATTATCTGACTTCATTATTCCAGGGAAATGCAGCTCATACTGCACACTGACTCACTGCATATCGTGCTGACAAATAAATACATTGGACAAAAGTATTGGGACACCTGACCATTATATGAACATGGACTTTAAATTCATGTACATAGCCTTAAAATAAAGTTGGTCCCCCTTTGCAGCTATAACAGCTTCCACTCTTCTTCGTAGGCTTTCCACATGATTTTGGAGTGTTTCTGTGGGAATTTGTACCCATTTATTCTGTAGGGCATTTATGAAGTCGGGCACTGATGTTGGATGAGAAGGGCTGGCTCACAATCTCCATTCCAGTTCATCCTAAAGGTGTTAGATGGGGTTGAGGTCAGGACTCTGGGACACCGAACTCATCCAACCAGGTCTTTATGACGCTCACTTTGTGCACTGGGGCACAGTCATGCTGGAATAGAAAATGTTGTTCCCCAAACTGTGTCCACAAAGTTGAAAGCATGACGTTTTCCAAAATGTCTTGGTATTCTGAAGCATTAAGATTGTCTTTCACTGGAAGTAAGGGTCTAGTCCCCAAAACCTGAAAAAAAAAGGTCTATCCCAATACTTTTGTCCATATAATGTAATGCACATTCGCTCAATAAATATATACTACAGGCTTTAGAACTAGGCCTAATTTCTAATTAGAAATTAGAAAGCTCAAGCCAACGATTCTATAGGGAACATGTACATGCCTGTTTGCATGTGCAGGTACCCATAAATATACCAGTGATGGTGGTTCCTGTCGTATGTATGTATGCAGGTACATGTGCATGCTGCACTTTCTTGCACTACAGACATTTTATTAATGAATGCTAAAACACTGTCCACTATACACCTATTAGTTTACTATTTCAGAATACATTTTCTTTAAAAATACTTTTGCTAAGACTATTTTTAATGAATACTTTAGCATTTTTACTGTGTTTTTTTATTGTGCAAATTCATGGTGGCTCTGAGTATTTCAGTATTTCAATACTGGTAATTTTCTTCCATTATTATCTGTATATGACAGTAAATCTGAAACCATAGCGTTTGATCATTTGTGCAGTCTAAAAATGAGGACAGGGCATAAAAATAGACATAAGCAAACAGATTTCACCCTACTTGTATTTACAAGCCTTGATCTTTACACAGCCACTGGTCTGTGAACCTGGTGACCCTGTATCCTCATTAACCTTGGGATCAGAAACAGCAAAAACCTGTTAACTTCATTTATAAGCTGTTCTGGGTGGCCTCTGCAGTCACAGTAAGTTTGTAAACTTATTTGAAGGCGTTAACACGTGAATTAAAAACAGATTGACGTTTAGAACAGAGTGCCCCGTTCCTTTACCTTCTACTGCCCCCCTGTGGAAACAGAGAAGACTGGATGAGTGGGGCGTGGGCACTACTGCGCATGCGCGGCCATCCTTTCTTCAGTATCCATATTTTCATACCAATGAAGACCTGAGCCTATGTCACCATTAAACATAATGATTATGAGATTAGAGATAAGGAAGTCTGGATATGCTGATTTAATTCAAATGAATTATATAAAACTAATTATATATAATACATCTGAACAAGCTGATCAAGAAGGCTGGTTCTGTGCTGGGTGTCAGGCTGGAGAACCTGGTGGAGGTGTCTGAGAGGAG
>JBBJLR010000145.1:14414981-14450436 GCA_037577145.1 Brachypetersius gabonensis
CTCCACCAGGTTCTCCAGCCTGACACCCAGCACAGAACCAGCCTTCTTGATCAGCTTGTTCAGTCTGTTGGCATCAGACTGAACAAAGCTGATCAAGAAGGTTGGTTCTGTGCTGGGTGTCAGGCTGGATATACACATATGCAAAAGTAATAGTTTTACCTCATGCATTTTAGCCCATCACCTTATTAATTTGCCAGTTTGTTCGTTCAGTCATTCACTCTTTTATGTATGTATGTATGTATGTATGTATGTACTGTATGTATTTTAATTTAAAAACTAGCATATAACATCAGCCTACTAGGATTAATATAAATGATAACGGGTCCCCAAATTGTTAATGGAAAGTGTCCTTCCATGAACTTTAGTCATTGTCCATGAACTTTATCTTATTCTAGCATTTAAAATACAACCGAATCCTAGACCTGCACAATATTTTATGCACCTGGGTGGAATTTCAGGAGTCTCTCCCTCTTGCCATTTCACCAACAGTGACTTTAGTGACACTTAAGGATTTTAATATGGAGTTAGTCCCCAGACACTGTTGGAGATGGTCTGGCTCCGTTCCAGTTCATCCCAAATGTGTTGGATGGGGTTGAAGTCAGGACTCTGTGGGGCAGTGAAGTTCTTTCACACCGAACTTATCCAAACATGTCTTTATGGAGATAGGGCACATTCATGCTGTTATAGAAATGTTCTTCCACAAACTGTGTCCTTGAAGTTGGAAGCATGGCGTTGTCCAAACGTCTTTGTATGCTGACGCTTTAAGATTGTCCCTCACTGGTATCCCAAAACTTTTGGCCATGTTGTGGGCTACCAGATTTCTTTGCAGATGAGATAATGGGCACAAATTTACATATGGTGTCCGATGGTCGCTCGGTTAGTGATGTTGTGCAGTTATCACCTAATTATAGTGATTAGCGCGATGGCTTTTAGTTAATATGGAGATTAAAGCTGGAATGCAGTCCACCAGAGCCCGGTACTAAAGTACCATACTTCATTTCAATACGGAGCTGTGAATTGTAACACAAGCCCATGGCCGTGTGGTATGGAGCAGACAGATTAAAAACATTTCTGACAGTTTTCTCTTTGTGTTTTGAGGAGTTTTGATGAATGGTACGCTCAGATTAAATGCAGACTGTGGGCTGAAAATATGGACGAGGAAGGCTCGTCTCAGGAATACACAGTTATCAGTCGGTTGAGGGAGGAATGTGTGTATACGAGCTGTTACTGGTAGGATCCTCACTACCTCTCTATCACTGATTCTCATGCTAATTTACTGAAAGCTGTGTTTGAGGGGAAAAAGCAAAGATCCAGTGTAGTCTAACGTCCCTAATGTAAACAATTAAAAATATATATATTTTTTCCCACTTCGTGATTAAATAACGTTATTTGTTTGTTTATGCATTTATTCATACTTATATACATGTTAGCATTGATTTTAATTAAATTATGACTTGATTACTATTGTTATTCGATAAAACCCTGTAATTCCAGTTTCTTGTCAAGTGTAACTGGTAACTCAGCAGTGTGTGGTTTTAAATTGTTTTCAGAATCAGAACCAGAAAACGTTATTGATCCTGAAGGAAATTCCTTATGTTATGACTGCACAGACACACACAGACAAAAAAACATATTCTAAAACATAATTATGTGCAATATGGTATGTGTAGTTGTTTTGCCATGTGAATATCACTACTTATGTCAGTAGCCTATTACTTATGTACTACTGATCCCTACTAAGAGCAATAACATACTACCATCGGTCATTAGTAATTGACTCAACTGTAACTTATCTGTAGTATTTGTGTATATAGCATAGTGTATTTTCATGTTAGGGTTTTTTCAGATTTTTTTTAAACTTGATATTTTATTGGGTTTTTGTCTCTGGGTCTTTGCAGTCATTATGTAAGTTATTTTTTATTATTTCATTTGGGATGAATAAAGTTTTCTGATTCTGATCTTGAGGAATTTCGAAACTATTCGAAGCTGTAGCCCATAAATGATTTCTGAGAACTTTATTTTTGAGAAATGTTTCTCTTAGCGGACACTGCAGAACATGAGTGCTGCAATATAAACATGTCTCTTAGTATAGTTTGTGTGAGAACAAAATTTACTTACCATTTTTCTTTTTGATTGATTTGAATTTAGATTTGTAGTTGCATACAGTTACTCCTTGAAAATCCTTTCTATTTTTTCCTTCACTCAAGGTGTGATTATGCATTTTGCAGCCTTGAAACATATGTGCTGGCTTTCTCCAAATGAAATCATGAAATTATTTTTGTCTCCTTTTGTGTTACAGTGAGGAGAATGTTTGGAAATTATGTGAGTATATCAAGAATCAAGATACATGTCCAGTGGATGAGGTCTATGCTGTCTTCATATCAAATGAGAGAAAAACAGTGAGTACTCTAGTAAAGTCTAATGAAATATCATGTATTTTATTGTACAGAATGTATAATATTCTGCTTTATATTGGTTTTATCCTCTGTAATCAGATCCCTATTTGGAAACAGAAATCCAGTAGAGGAGATGAACCAGTAATCTGGGTAAGATGGTCTTTGTCTGCAACCATGCAGAGAAAATCTATACATTTTCACGTTTACTATTATTTTAATATATGATCATCTGTAATTATGTTGTCTCAGTGTATCTCAACCCAGGCCTGGACTCACCCGCCTCTGCATCTTTTAGTGTTTTCCCTGCTTTAACACCCCAATTTCAGCTTAGTGTGTGGTTGTTAATGAGCCTATTAGTTGGATTAGGTGTGTTAGAAGCAGTGAAAATACATTTGCAGAGTAGAGTGTCTCCAGGACCAGGCCTGAGAAACAAAGGTGTGATAATGAATTAACAAACTAACGTAATAATTTCCAACATTTTAGGATTACCATGTTGTGTTGCTGCACTTTAATAAACAAGGACAAAGTTTTATATATGATTTGGATACCGTCCTACCCTTCCCGTGTCCTTTTGATGTATATGCCCAGGAAGCTTTTCGCTCTGATTTGTTCTTAAAACTGGATTTTCACAGGCAAGTTGTCAATACAAAATACATTAACACCACAATAAAATAGTCACTCCAGTGCAAATTCCAAATCTTTAAATTTACAACAAATATGTTTGCTACTTTCAGGAAGATGCGAGTCATACCGGCTGCCACATACCTGAAGAAGTTTGCTTCTGATAGGTCTCATATGAAATATCCTAATGGGACATGGCGCATGCCCCCACCCTCATACACTTGCATAGAAACAGCAGGTAAATAATTAAATCTTTAAAAAAAAAATTATAGAATATTTTTGTTTTATAACTGGTCTATGTCTTTTTGTAGAGTCCAAGATGAATCTTGATGACTTCATCAGCATGGATACTAGTGTGGGATGTGGTGAAGTTTATAAACTTTGTGACTTTGTGCAGCACTTTGGAACTAAGTAATAAATTTAGAGGCAGTAAACAGCCTGTACTGAAAGCCATGCTTAAACACAGGCGACAGATGTTGGGAGGTACAGGGAAAGTTCCGTCCAAAACTATGAAGTCATTTATCTAATGCCAAATGTTAAGATTTCACTTTGCTGATTAATTAATATCAGATGAAAATTGAGACATCTACAGTAAATATATGAAGTGTATTGTATGGAAAAAGTCTAATGCATTGATTCCTGTTGGTGAAACATGCTTAGATCCTATATGAGGAGGGTAGTTTAACATTATTTATATGTGAAAAAAACTGGAATGCTGGTTAAAGTGTAAACACTCTACTTAATTGAAATAAAAAACATACCGACACAGAAAAAAAAAAATCATGAAAATATATGCCTCTTTTGAATTTGATGCCAGCAACAATTAACTGGGTCATGGGTGTCACGTGGGCACCCAAGGCTCATTGATGCACAAGGCTGTCCCGCCTGGTCCGATCCCACAAAAGAGCTACTGCACAAATTACTGAAAGTCTCAACGCTGACTGTAAGACTGTAAAAGTGTCACAATACACAGTGCATCAGGTTGCTGTGTAGCTGCTGACCCCTGTTCACTGCTGAAGGTGCTTACAATGGGAACATGGGCATTACAACTGGACCATGATTAATCAGTTTTTTTTGTTTGTTTTTTTTAATATCATGTGGACAGTTGTGTGTGTGTGTGTGTGTGTTGCTATCCTGGGGTAAGAGATTTTCTATAGAAAGAAAACAAGCTGGCAGAGACAGTGTGATGCTCTGGAGAATGTTCTACTGGCAAATCTTGGATCCTGACATTCTTGTGGATGTCACTTTGATACGTACCACCCAGGGGCAGCAGAGACATTTTTCATGTAGGGAGGGCACATGTGGGTAGGGGTATTCCCGAATGGCATTGGTCTCTTTCGGTAGAATAATGTGCCCTGCCACACTGTAAAAGTTGTTCAGGAATGGTTTGAGGAGCACATTAGATACAGCCCATATTGAGAGGGTCCTGTGGAATTCAATGTGTGGCATGTGTGGGATGTACACAATATTAAACAGGTGGTTTTAATGTTATTACTGGTCGGTGTTTATGCAAATTTAGTTCTTAAAGTAGCATTTTAAATACATTTTGTCATGACAGTAAATCATTACAGTAAATCAGTGAGATCAGTAGGTTTATTATTTGGTTTTTTTTGTATAAATGAGACAGGAGGGTTGATATAGAAATAATAAAAAACACTGTCTAACAGTGTGCAACAACAAATATTGGTTCTGTTTTTTATGCAATTGCTGATAAGTAATCTTTTACTTCAGCAGGTGAAAGCCTGCGAAACCCAGCCTCATTACAGATTCCCACTTCAATGTTATCTTCAGTCATCTGACCCTCAAAACTTTCCTGTAGAAGAATGCAGATTCAAGGTAGACTTAGTGATACATAATACAGTAAGTATTATGAGCATTCCTAATATAACAATAGCCATCAGTATTATGCATAGTTACTCAGATCAAACACTTAGATCAGGACAGATTAAATGGTTTAGAACATACCTTCAAGGTCAGGATGGCTGTGTGTATTGCGTCTTCAAGTTCTAGATCTTCGTTGTATCTTGAATTAAATAATCATACATGAATTAGTGTAATTTAATACTCAGATCTCTTAAAATTGCAGAAATCTTAAATTATTTTTTTTCACTCTACAGAGTTACGATTCTGACCTCTTAAAAACCGACAGTACCGACCAACATTCGCCACTCGTAAACATTAGTTGAATGTTATTTATGTGCCATCTTGACCAGCACTTTAATTATTTCCAGAAAAAGCAGCAAACATAAATCACAATCAGCATTATTGTCTGCTACTCTGATACAAGTCCTTCCATATTCTTTTAGATATTTGAGATTATGAAAAAAAAACAGCTTTCAAAGTATTAAAACTGAGGTACTGACAGTGTTGTGCAGCCCAAAGACCCCTTTTACACCTGGTCATTTCTTGAGTCCTGAGTATCAGGATAACGCTTCTCCCCATACAATGCAACTGTACTTACACCAAAAAGCATTTAAAACTGATTTAAATCAGTTTAACACATTTAGGAGGTCTGAAATGCACTTCACCCAGAACAGTTTAAATCAATCCAACTCTCAATGCCATACTCAACAACTGACACACTGTTGTTCTGTTTATGGAAAAGAGACTGACCTCCAGACTCAAGCCACTACTCCCCAGTTCATTCAGGAGTTTCTTCACAGAGTTTAATTTGGTAGCCTGAATTGGTGCCAGCTTAAATGAAGTTATTGATTGCTTAGCCTTTACCTCACCTTGTCATTTACAGTCTTGCTACATTGCTCATGGTTCATCACAGCAATAACAGGAGTCTAATTATTCTTAACCATGTTCTCATACCTTTTGCTGAATAAAATATTTCACAGGTAATTGGTTGTTGTATATAATCCAATGTGCATTACACACAGCACAGTAATAAGACTTCCCTCTTTCCAGCTGGAGATGTGTTTGAGTATCAAGAGTAAATCAAGTTACAATCCAGATTCTAGTTGCATGAAATGATAAGGTGTAAACAGGTCCACTTAACATAAGCTCAGTCAACCACAGGCTCAATACAAGTGTTATGTGATGATAAACAACCACTAGAATGCACCAACCTAGAAACTTTCCTTTTTACTGTTTATAGCTCACATAAAACACAGTTAAACCATGCAGCCTAAACCCACGTAGGTTTGTGTAGGTTGTCAAATTGGAGGCACCAACAACAGATGTTTTCCCCTACTGGGCTGAAAAAAAAATGATCAAAGTTCTTGTTCTAGAAGCTGATAAGAAGCTGATATCTTCATCAGATTCACCAGCACACAGACGTCATTACCTTTTCTCAAGAAATGTTTTTCCATTCACATAGTTCTTTCCCATTGCTGTGGCTTTCCAAGCAAAATACGCACCCTAACAAAACAGAAGGATGGAAATTAAAATGACACCAAGTTTTATCAGTTTTATGTATACATGAATATAAACTAATTAAACAGGTTGCAATAAAATGTCTTTGTGGAAGACGTATCTTTACCGATGGATCAGATTGAAAGAGGTATGGTCGGTCCTCATCCCATCCAGCGATGAGCAAGGAGACTCCAAATGGACGTACACCCCTAAAAAGAGATTAATAATAAAACCAATTCCTTCATACTGCCAAATAGTTATTAAAATATTCATTAATGAATAAAAATTAAGATACCCTGACTGTGTGTATTCCTGCATTACAGAAGCCACTCTCTGTACCAGCTGTCCTGTAGGAATTGGCTCTTGGTAAACCAAGAAGTATTGCTGGGCCAGTTTTCTGGCTCTTCTAACCAGGACCCTATCATGAAAGGACATGCATACTGAATATGGACATCCAAATACTGACTATAAGAAAAACTGATTATTAACCAAAAAAAAAACCATAGCACTATTTGCATACCTGTAGTCAGGGCCCATACCGCTGTACACCATGCCAATGTGTTTAGTTATGGGTTCGACTTTGTGAACACTCTGCTCATCGTACAGTATGGACTTTTGCTTCTTTTCTGTTGCCAGGACCACTCCATTGGAAGCTGAGCGATGAAGAAAAGAGGTCAAAATATCAAAACCATCCGCCCACACAAAAGTAAAGTGTTGATGTACACAGTGCACTTGTGATCAGGGCACTTTCCCAAATGAGCCTTGGTGTCAAAAGGTTTATTCAAGATTATATATAGTCTACATACATATACACATGTTTGCGTACAACAAACAAATATTACAATTACAATCATGAGAACAAATTGCAAATGTAGTAGAACAAGATATCTATGTACTGTGGTGCAGTTGCTAGTTGCTGACTGATATATATAGCTAGATTAAGCTTAAGTTTGAGAAATATAAATATTACCTTTGATTCCTACAGACGGTGCACCAGCTGCCACGGCTGCCAGAGCATACTCGATCTGTACCAGTTTACCAGAAGGGCTGTAAGAGAAGCAGTTAGTCTGTTTAGAGGGAATTGAAGAATTGAAGAAAAGGCAGACGTGAAAAACTGGAAGACAATTACAGTGAAGCATCGGATCACTCGTTATCTACATTGGCTCACAGTGTGTGAAAGTGTCCATTTGTCATACGTGAACATATTCTCTATATTTAACCCCTTCACCAAATGAAGCCAGGAACCCAGCACCCCAGCACCCGGGGAACAGTGTGTGGGGACGGTACCTCAGTGGTGTCGCTAGTAGTAATCGAACCGACGGCTGTCTGATTGCAGGGGGAACGACTAGGCCATCAACAGTGTGCAGACTGTTTGAATACTTTACAAATGATAAACAGTATAATTCTAGTGGTGTTCAGCATCATGTCCCGGAGTGACGCTGTACCCCAGACACAACATGCTCAAACTAACACAAACCAGGACCGGAACGGGTTATATACACACAATTAGAAACTCATAACGTTCACGTATTTACAGACACATCGACATCACGAAAACAACTACAAAACGAGCACTTTACCTAAACGTAGTCAGGGAGAAACTGTAACCCCTATCTGCCATCTTAACTTCCCGAACACCTTCCGGTTTAAGAACGTTCTCCCAGTCACAGTAAAGTTTAGACTAAAACAACATACTGCCTGATTAAGATCTTATTTTAATATAGTTTTGAGATGTTTCGGCCTAAATCATTTTTAAATCGAATGCAAGGTTGTGCAAAATAATCATAAAAATGTCGCAGTAATCGTTTTTCTGCTTTCACAACTTACGAAATGAGCCAAAAACGCTGTTAGCTGGCCATTAATGTATTTTTCTCTTTTTTTAAAAAAAAAAAACTTTCAAAATATACCATTTATAACAAAACGCATGGTAAATTTCCCCACCCATGTTAAACTTGCATGTATGTTTGTGTATATATTTCTTAATATATCTGGTGTTTACAAATTCCTGAGACTTGTAGGTGATAATATAATGAGAAAAAACATCCTCTGCGATTGTATAAAGAGGAATTTGTGGTAAAAAGGTAAAAGCTTTTATTAAAAATCAGGGCGGAAAGGGGAGGTGGGTGATCTGCTCCTCTCTTCTCCTCCAGCCTCTACAGACTAGCTCTTCCAACGCCAAGGTATTGTCCTTACACGCCAGATAAAAACAGCTTTTTAGTTCACAAATTACCATTTTTGTACTGCGTTTCTTTATAAGTACACTTGGGACATTTTCACTACTCTGATTACTCACTTATGACCCCACAACGGACCGAAATTGTAGATTAAGCGAGGCGCGACGCCACTGAAAGCGATGTTCGAAGAGGAAACATGGCTCGACTGGCTAATGCTAACTAGCTGACTTATCAGTTACACTTGGCGATAGTTCACTCTAGGCAGTTTATTATTGTTTATTGATGTATGTCTTCGAATGCCGAGACCCAGTGCCTTCGTATAATTAATTAATTATTACGTTCGACAGCAGGATTTGATCGTATTGATCGTAATACTAATAGGCTAAGGTTAGCGTAGGCTAGCATTCCATAGCTTTACCATTATATTAGCTAGGTGAGAGGGGCAACAATGTTATTTGACATTGGCTTCACTTTTGTGTTGTGCTCAGGAACATGTAAAATGTTGAGTTTATTTTTTCTTTAAGTCCATTACTTTAGGTGTGAGAGCAGAAAGTCTCGACAGTGTTTATCTGGGATAGCTTAGCCAGCCAGCTGCTGTAGTGTTGCAGAAACAGACACAGATGATGTGTGTTTCTAGGGAAAGCCATGGCTCGTGGGCAGCAGAAGATTCAGTCCCAGCAGAAGAACGCCAAAAAAGCAGCAGAAAAGAAAAAGGCACAGGGAGCGGATCAGAAAACTGCTGCCAAAGCAGCCCTCGTCCACACATGCCCTGTCTGCAGGGTAAGTCGGAAATGTTAGGCAATAAGGCATCACAACAAACAGATCAGTGCATGCAAATGTACATGTATCTGTTCTCTGTGGTCTGTTAATGTAAGGCATCACAACAAACAGAATAGTGCATGCAGATGCAGATCTATTCTCTCTGTTCTAGCTGCCAGTCATTACTCATTACATACTTGTTGCTCAGTTTGTGTCTGGAGGTTTGTCGTCTGGTGGTTAGGGAGTTGCCCCTGCGATCAGAGGATTGTGGGTTTGAATCCCAGGACTGCCAGTGGCACCACTGAGGTACCTTTGCGCTAGGTACCGTTCCCACATACTGCTTCCGGGTGCTATGTTCCTGGCTGGCCCCAGCTTCACTTGGGTGAAAGGGTTAAATGCAGAGAACAATTTCTTGCTGTTCACACCGTGCTGGGGTGTGTTCATGTAGGACAAATGGACACATTTTACACTTACACTTCTGAAAGAACCATGACTTTTCATTTCATCTATAGACACAGATGCCTGACCCAAAGACTTTCAAGCAGCATTTTGAGAGCAAACATCCCAAGTCTCCAATGCCCCCTGAGCTGGTGGATGTGCAGGCATAAAATGAGCACTAGGAATATCTGCATTTTTGGTAAGTGTGTTCATGATGCCAGGTTTATATGTGAATTTGTGACCTCCCTGTGTAAGTGTGAATCCTAATCTCATTGTGTTACATGTAATTCACAGACCTTGGGAAAGAAGTGAAGCGATTCAGCTTGGCCAACTGTTTCAACTCATCGGGACACGTAGTGACAGGAGATCTAAGGATGGACTAAAGCACACCAGCACCCATTTGATTTTATATTTTTATAAGTACCTTGCCTTCATTTAGGCCAGCCGTCATTTCAAATGTGCTATGTGCCCTAACAGCGCATCGTCATGTCCTGTCAAAGCCCTGAGTATTTACCCACCACTAATTTAATACTTCTTTCTTTCCTATCACAATTTCTTCCGGTTTTTAAAACCATACTAACACAAAGACACAGCTGTTCTCCTGTATGTTCTGTTCAGTAATGCCCTCGTGACTTGTTCTGTGAGGAATTGCACCACTGTGGGGATTAACAAAATTGGCCTGTATTGTGACTGAGTTAGATAATTTAGCCGGCACAATGATCTTCAGAGCAACACAGTAGGCTCTCATGTAAAGTCATTTGGATGTTGAATATAGGCTTTGAAATTGCTTAACGTTTGAGCAGTTTTTTTCTATGGTTTTCAATAAATGTATAAGCATATAGTCCAAATGTGTCATGGTGACTGCCTGAAAGGTTTATATGGGGGTGACTTTATTATTATTATTATTATTTTTAATTTTTAATTTTACAAGTTTATAGTGGGGAGAATAGAACTGGTGCCAGTCTAGAAGAGTTAAATGTTTCATAATTGTTGGAGAAAGAATTTGGAGAATTTCCTTTGGAATTATGTTGGAATTGTTTAAAACGACATCTAACTAGAACTAGGGTTTATGACTTTTTACTGCTGTATGTTAATGTGATATGCAGCCAAGTAATATTTAATTGCACAACTAATAGTAAAAAGAAAAAAATTCTGCACACTTTGGAGTTTGGAATTTACAAACCATGGCTTCATTTTTCTAAACATTTCTAAACATGCAGTTAAATTAGTATTTATTTTAGTATTTTTTTTTTTTTAATATTTTTTAAAATGATTATAATGATTTTATTTATTTTTTTGCTCCATATAGCAAATACATATGTATAAACATGAGTGGCATTACATTCACTTTGCGTAGGTAATATGAAAACTAAACAACCAATTCAAATGAATAGATCTTTCTTTGTGATTCTCATACATTTGTTAAATAACATTTATGCAACCTTCTGTTACTGGAGTAAAGTAGTAGCTTCGGTTGTTGCAGTGCATAGACTGCACACACATGGTTGGTTAAAGAATTACCTCAAACGAAACACATTCTCAAAAAACATGTAGTCCGTAGTCGTTCAGAGTGGTGATCTTAGGAACTAGATGCTCTCAAACGGTCTCAAAAGCTACTTCACAGTAAGCTGATCTGTGAAAAGTTTAGAAACACACTGCCTCATTAAGAGGTTTTAGGATAGTTGTGAGATGTTTCAGCCTAAAACATCAGATCGCAGGCAAGGTGATGTAAGACAATGTAGTCTTGAAAGAAACCTTTTCTGTTTTTGTTACAATTTATCATCTACATGAGAAGACCGATTTACCAATAGATTTTGCAGATAAATGGCCATGTGCTGTTGACATCAAACAACCTGGTTGATATTTCCCCCACTGTAAATATCAAATGGGTAAATTTCACTACAATGCATCTTTTCCTTCAAACTACTCTGAATAGCTATTCGCACATCAGGAACTGAATTATACAAAACGAAATGAACAATTTGATGTTTGCATGTTAATATTTACTAAAAATATGTGTAATATTCTTTCATATGTTTATTATCAGCCAGAAAATGTTATAAAAAGCCACTATAATTCTAATGTGGATCGCCAGACAAGTTTCAGATATTGATTGGCAGCCAAGGAGATGAAACGGTTAAGTGCATTTAAAGTTAAAGGACAGCCTAGAATGTTCGTCTGCATCACAACACAACCAGTTGTGTCTGATGTGCAATGTTACAGATTTTTACCATGTTGTAAATGAAACTTGTTTTATTTGACATTTTCCAATGCTTAACAAGAATAAAACTCTGCAGTGGATGAAACATATGGGTAAGCAGTTGAAAAAAGGCTTTGAGTGCGCACAAACCGTTGACTGGTAGTGTATGTGACAATCCTTCATTCTACCTTTGCGTTCTACCTTTGGGTGTGGGAAAATGATTCACACGCAGTTCAATCATTTTCCTCCCAACAATTACAGCCACAGAGATGAAACAAGGTGGGATTTACTACTCTGCCTTTTTTGTGAAGTCTGGCTTTCTTTCTGAAATGCAATAAACACAACCAGTTATACATGCTCACTGAATTCCACAGTGATTATGTATCACAGTAGATAAAATGTAACTCTTGATGACTGTAATTGTGGTCCTGCCCCAAACTGGTTTTCATTTCTTACAATTTAGCATCACATTGTATTTCTCAGTTCTTTAAACCATCCAGCCAATGACATTTTATGCTGAAAAGCTGAAACTAGTGAGCTGAGAAGTGTAGATGCTGCTGAAAAATGTCCACTGGAGCTAGTTAATATAAGCTATGCCGTTCAGTCACAACTGCGTAGTGTAACTAGCACATCATACGTTGTCATAAAGGCATGGATTCCTGTGTTACAGCCAGGCTGTTGCAGTGAGCAACAGATTTTACCACTTCCACGCCTGTTCCACCTCGTTACTGCCTGAATCCAGCAGCCGTGACGATGAAGAGGATAAAGTGAGCTGGTTTGGTGAACGACTTCCCAACTTCTCATAATCATTTTCAGAATTACACCTTACTGCTGCAACATACAGACTGTAAAAGGTATCTGCTCAAAGTGGTGTATAATCTGGAGGGAAAACTACTCAAAATGGTACACACAAGCCATCTGGAAAGGGTATCAAAATACTTCACACCCATTCGAAGGATTACTCAATAAAGTAATTTCATATACATTTTTTCAGGCTCCATCATGACGTCACAATTGTACACTGCAAAGTTTTCACACGAATATAGTCGAGAGAAACTGATTAAGTTTTTAGAGGTTGTATAGAATCATCTGCACGTCAGCCCTCTCTCACACTGTCAAGATGTTGCATGCTATGGCTCTGTGAGCTGGTATTGTGGTTTTCTGCAGAAAGCTTCAAAGTTTCTGAGGCCTCAAATGGATTTTTTTCAGTAGCAAATCTCCGGTAGCAGTGTAATTTAGTCTGGAAAACTGACCCTATATTACAGGGTCTTTTCTCTGTACTGGATCCATTATGGGTGAAAAGAAATTCAGCTAAACCACAGTGCTATCAGTCATGATGGAGGCCTTAATTATTGTAATTCAAATCCCTTTTTGATTTCAAGTAATTATTGCCATGTTGAATATTACACTGTGGGACAATAGATACAATTTTTGTAAGAAAGAGATTAAGTGTGCAAGGCGTTCCTGTATTTGCATTAATATTCTCATCCATGTTTTTATTCTTAAAAGCAAATAGGGGTATCAAATAGTAAAATAAGTCCAGGAGTTCAAAGGTTTGATTATGTTGGCTATGGATTGTACCCGTGTTCATTTGGAAGTGTTTTGGGGATTATTCTCGAGGTTGAGACTAACTGGGCCTGTTATTATTAGCTGGGGGATCTGGTCCTCATTCCATGTTGTTTCTTTTTCAATTTTATTATGAAGTAAAGTAATCTTATACATATTGGTAAAGTGAAATGAAGCCTTATCAGTACCACAGTATGTGAAGTACATTTAATTTTTCCGACAAAGAGGTATAGGCTCTCATCACCATACAGTGAAAACAGGTGGCAGTAGAAGACAGAGAGTAATGTGTCCATGTCCTAATACAAGCAACACTGAGGTACACTGTCTTTTATGGTTAACATATTGACAAGAAGTTACTTAGAATTTGTATGTGCTTGGTACATTGTTAAATTTAAGTTGGATTTAAACCATTGCTTACTGTTATTAATGTTATTCATTTCTCCTTTTGCCAATAATGTTAATTTAAAACACCTATTTCTGAATATACTCACCCTATATCCTGCAGCTGATTCAATGAAGCTCTGTTCAAAACAATATGCAGAATGCATAACAATATACAGCAAGCTTTTTCCCTTTTTCCTTTTTAGGTGACCGTGGAGACCATTCAGCTACTGTACGGACAGTTTTGTGTCAGATTGTTTTAATGATTACATATTACAGTTCAGTCTCCAGCATAATGGGTATGCGACTAGTTCTTGTTATATTCCACCAGCAGAATATTCAACACATATACACTAACAATGAAACCTGCTCACCTGGTGTAAGACTTTCCTTTAGGATAAAGGAAGCACTGTTGACTGCATTTCACTGTTGACGACTGATGATAGCAAATAGTAGTTTGTTAGATTTCTGTTAGGTGACAGAGCCACTATAACCAAATTTAAATTAAGGTGGAACACCTGATATAAAGCACAACATCTGTGTATACCCTAATTTGTACATGGCCAGCTAATTTTATATCAGAAGTAAGGTGGACAAAGAAAAGTACTTGGACATCAAATGCTGGCCTTTACTTAAGTTTAGCCTGATGAGTAAGTACTTCCTACCTCTGCCAGCTTGACAAACTTAGCAACTGTGTCACAGAACTGGTTAATGGCATGCTTGAAGGAATAGCTTTGAGTGCCAGAAGTAGTGCGGCAGGGCGTAATGTCAGACTGGCACAGCCGGGATAAGACACTGATACGTATTTACAGGCAGCCACAGGTCTTGACCACCATGTTCCGATGTTTCTTAAGTATTACATTGTTGTTGTCATCATAGAAAAGCACAGAGATGGGACTGAGCTTGGTTGGAGCACAGCAGGCTTTCGGGACCTCGTCTGGCTTTATGAGATGGACCTGTCAAAGCGAAGGCATTGGTTCAGTCATCTATTCACTGTCAGAAAAGCTGATCTGCCAACGAGGTCAGAAATGAAATCTGAAAAAAACTTGACATGAACAAACAAAAACCATTCAACCAGCATTTTAAGGTACTAACCACAAGCTGGATCATTGCATGATTAGTAGCATTCATACAGGAGCCCAGAGGATAGTCACATTCCCCATCACAGTAATACGCTGAGTATCCTGTTGGGGCCAAAACCCAGTCCTGAAAAAGATAAAAATCCAGGACTTAGAGGGGATGTATATGTAATTAATATTTCTATGTAATCTTTGCTTTAGCAGAAATTGTGATTAGTGGCTAAATGATATGGCAGATACACCATTTGTGACATTTGTAAGTCTTTTACCTTCCAACCAAGGTCACTAAAGCTGACATATAGTTCATGCTTCTTACAGGCCTGCCGCCCACTGCTCACATGATGTTGATCTGAAATTAAAAGGACAAAGCTGTTTAGTAATTAGCAAATTTGAAGTGGCGATTTCAATCCACAGTTGCCATTTTAATTCACTCATAATTTACCAAAAGTTTTATCACTAGACTGACAATATGATGGCTTGGTTGATAAACCATAAATGAAAAGACAAAAGAATACAAACAAAAGGTTCGCTCTGTTTGACTGTGATTTGTGAGATAAGGGGAGTTTGAACATTTGTAAGTAAGTATAAGGTTGCCCTTACCAAATATGCCCGGTCTGTTCGGATGAGGCAGGTCGTACTTGTTTTTTTTCTTGCGTGGACTGTGGGGTCTGACGGCCCGAGGCGGGCGGCAAGGAGCCTGGCTTGCCCGAAAGAAGGTCACCATGAAGGGTTGCTTGGAGCGAGGACCCCTGCGGCCAATCAAACCCACCCAGGCCGCAGACAACGAGCGGTCTGAGAGAGGGATAGAGCATAATGAACAAATGCACACTTTTACACTTTTCTCAGATCAAATGCTTCTAACAATATTTTGCAAAATTAAATATAAATATATATATATGCTAAATATATTAAAACACTGATGGATACTAATGAGTTTCCTTCTGTTTCGTGACATATTTCCAAGTGAAAATTTGAAACAGAGAGGGTTTCTGAGGTAGCTGGAAGTTTTTGAGCTAACAAGTAATTTTTCAGGTGTATTTAACAACAGAGCAGGCTGTGAGTACTGTACTTCTTTTGTTTTTTCATTTTTTACATAAACAAAGATATTCTCAAAATTTAAAAAGACACTTTATTCTTATATCTTATTGTTAATGAATCATTATGAACGTAGGAGACCAGTCAGCTGGTGTACTTCCGTTCTGTATTTAACAGCTTTTTATTCAATCTAGCATTTTAAAAGCGTGTTTTAAATACAGCATAATAGTATTATGGCATCATAGTATTTTAGCATTAAATGTAAATGTACATTTCCAATGGCAAGGTTTTCCCAAATTTCTGACATGCAGTTTTTGACTATTACACTATTATCAGTCTAACATCCTTCTGTTTGTTCCCTTCTATACTATTGGAAGAATCATGCTGCAGGTTTTCTGAGTAAATGTGAGCCATCAGCTTAGAAAAGCAGTATTAGCAGTAACTGGCAAATACACCACGTATGCTCCACATTTTCATTTGGTACTGTACGAGATCCTCACCCTCCTCTGTTTCCACGTACAGACGGATGCCTAAGTTGCTTCGTGGGTGCAGTAGCCAGCGGTTGCTGGCAGATGTCACATCGAAAGCCAGCCAGCCCTCCTGTCCTGCTGGCACAGACTGCATGTCCAACAGGACCAGCTCAGGCTCCCTAAACTCACGCCAGAAAGATCAGGCCTTCGTAAAGTGATATGCTTACTGTAGACACTGGCCTGGATGGTCATTTTCTAGTCTAAAGTAATTTTTTTAGAAGACACATTATGAACAAAGCAGAGAAATGACAGTGTTATAAAACAGCACCACACAAATTACTGCTGAAAATGTTTAGCACATTGCATTACAAGCCCATTCAACCACCTACCTAATTTAGGAGTAATGAACACTTCTAAAAATATCAGATACTGAATCTTTTCCTGAGATTCTTGGAACACATGCATTCTAAGAAGGACATTAGGGTGTGACCTGTGTCTTTTCTCTCTCTGGATTTCATACACAGAGATGTGGAGAGTACGGTTTGCTCGCTGACCAACAGTCAGAGTTTTGTAGATGCGAAACTCTGCGGCAGTGACCGTCTCTCCCTGGGGGAGTGGTGTCAGATCAAAACGGAATTCCTTCCAGTAAGGCCGAGGCTGGAGGAGGTCCTTCTCGTGCTCCACTGATGGAGAGGTGGGAGGGAGAAAAACAGAAGGGAGAGACAGTGAGATTTAATACAGTAAATACACTCGCCAACCGTTTTTCTTGTTACCTTGGATTTGTACCTACAATCATTTTCAATTTGATTAGGGTTTGGCAATAGCAATGATTTTAATCACAATTTGAAAATTTTATTGATGCAGTAAGAAATTGCTTATGTTACGACTGCACAGAAAGAGACACAAAGACAAAAACAATATGAAATATAATATAAAGTTAAAGTAAAACTCTTGAGGAAATACTATGAAACATACACAATGCTGTAGAGGTGGATATTAATACTACAGTTAAATAAGTAAAATTACTGCTGAAGTAGTTTACTAATGAACACAAATAGTGGTTTGCAGGCAATTGCAGGCAATGATAATGATTTAGCACACAATAAGAAACTGCACATCTAAGGAGCAGCAGGTTATTACACAGATGTTCTACAGTCTAAATCCAATGCCAAGTAATCCCAAGGCTCATACTCCCAAACAGATACAGATATTTTTAAAACAGGCTTTTTGCCATACATAAAAGCAATAAAACATGGACATTATATTGAAGGATTTTGCATTATTGTCACTAATATGTTTAGTGAAATAACAGGCAAAAACTATTTTCTGTCTGTCTGGGAGAGGGTGGAAGGAAATTAGTTTTGGTCCCACACATTTTCACCATCTGTGGAACACACACTACCAAGGCAGTGTCATTGCTGTGCTGAGAATGATCCACCAGGTCACTGGTGGTCCTGTGGGGGTCCTGATCACTAGTAAACAGGGTAAACAGGGCTAATAAATGATGCAGAGCAAGAGATTGACTATAGTCTGTAACTGTAAACTACAATGTGCACTTATGTGGTAAATGGAGCTGATAAAATGGACAAGGAGTGTATATATGAGGTAGATGAGAGGCCAGTAGGAGTATATAAACACAGCATAGCGAAGCACCATTTTAATAGATAGGTGGCAAATACAGCCTTCAAAAGTTTTGTTCAAACAACAAATGATTTTGTGTAAATAATTCATTGAGTACAATTTTTACATTTTTATTTTTATGTATCAACCTGTGTTAATACAAATTAATTTCATTTGTACAATAGAGGTGCTACTTAGAAAAACATTCAGAAATGTATCATCAAGTGAAGAACCATTCTGGGCTCCCTGAAATTGTACATAGAGTGAAAGCTGTGTTATAAAATAGTTTGTAGGTGGATAGATTACATGTATAAGGTCTTATGACACTTCTTTAACTTAAATATGTCAATAAAATGTCAGATCTTCTATGTAAAAATTATTGAATAAATTATTCCAGTTGAAGCAACCCCAAAACCTGTCTCCTTTTCTTAGGCCTCCAGTCATTGCTAAGCAACTGTTGCTACTTGCTTTTTCTATTTTCATTATTTATACAATAACTGACCTGTGACCAGTGCTTAGCAGCAACTGGAGGCCTAAGAAAAGGAGACAGGTCTTGGGGTTGCTTCGAATGGAATCATTTTTTCTATGGCACTCAATGGAAGCAATTCTGAATGATTCCTAACCATGTCTAAACTCTAATAAAGCCATAAGAACCTGTACATGCGATCTATCCAGGTACACACAATTTTATGAAATGTAAAGCTCAGGGTTAGACAGGTAACCAATATTACCTAGTTGTTTCTGGCATTTTTGAGAATAATTATAGTAAGTAAACTAGCAAAACTAGCTTCAATTAGTAATGAATAAGTAGTGTAGCATAATGCAGCACAGTATGACAGTTAGATCATTCTCCCAACCTGTGTTTACACGCCTCTAAAACAATATATAAAGAAAAGAACAGGTTGAAGGGGGGTAGTAAAAAATGCACCTGTATTATTGTTTAATTTGGGGGGAGGTGGGAGGGGGAGAGAGGTAGAGGGAGAGAAGGGCTGATTGAGAGCTTGCCAAGATCATATAGCCTACAAGCAAACACTGACAGCTGTATGGCAGAGAGGGGGAGTGGAGAACAGAGGACAAGGAGTGAGGGAGAGAGGAGCAGTGGGAGGACCAGGAAGAATTTAAGAAAGCAAATGAGAACATTTAAAAAAAAGAGAGGAGCAGAGGCATGCTAGCAGTGATAGCTAAGGCATGATATATAAAGAAATGAAAGAGGAGAGAATGTGTTGCTGAGGTGTGAGACCACATGCTGAGGAATGGGTAGACAGGAGAGGGTGATAAGAATAAGGGGAGAGAGAGAGAGAGATGAACATTTGTCCTTGTAGAGCCCCGTGGGTCAGACTAACACCCACGGCCAGGCCTACGCTGTAGGGTAATTAGAGGCAGTGTGGGGCCGGCTCCCGCTCAACACACAACCACTAATTACAGCCTTGCTGTGTATTTTTAGAGGAGTGCCTGACATTATTTTCATTTCCCTCTCCCTCCTCCTCTTTCTGCCTAGCAATGAAGCCTGTAATTCTGCACAGCTGTATGCCCTCTGCATCATCACACAGGCTGTCCTTCACTTGGGTTTGCCCACATGGGCAGAGTGAGTGATTCTGCATCAGCCATTATGGATTAGCAAGAGTGTCTTTTTGGGTTATTAACACAGCCATTTTCAGTCCAACCGAAAAAGTACTGCTGTCCACTGCTAACCACAGACAACGGGCTGCTGGCTAGACCAGCGATGATGATGAAAATAAGGCAAGACTAATGTTCTCCCATGACGAAGAGGAAGAGAGATAAAGGGAGGAGGCCACAGAGGATGGGACATTAAATTGTAATTCTGCAACAGATAAGCATCGTCTCTGGGCTGAGACAGGAAGAAGAGACGTGGTTGTCTCGGTGCAGAGGAAAATTAAGTACACACTCTACAACTTCTGCCAATTTTAGCGCATGATTTCTTAGTAATCGCAGAGTTTACCTTGCTGATAAACAATATAATTCATAAAATAAAAATGTATATTAAAGTCAGTCTTGATGAATTTGGTGATGGGTGCCCAAACTTTTGCAGACTGTACATACAGTATGAGTCTGATGTAATATGTAAACAGAAAACATATCATTCACTTCCCAGTCCACGTATTGGAAGACGGAAAATTACTTGCCTTCTTTGTTGTTATGTCACAAAGCCATTGCATTTTCAGGCCACAGATTAGACCCGCCTATTTATGTTGAAGATATAAGGAGTGTGTCTGTCTGGATTTTTGTATTGAGCAGAACAGGGCGGCCAATTAGAACCGTCATCAGTTTCAGATCTCAGTCTTAAAGGGTAAAATATTCAAATGGCGTCTCACTTTTCTCTTACCTAGATTGACGAAGCTCATGACTGTGTCTGCCTCGCTGACCACTGTGCCGAGGGGGGGCGTGTGTGTGCTGAGTGTGGGAAGCGCAGCGTGGAAGACCCCTTCATGGTTCAAGCCCAGGCCCAGACCCTCATCTCCCTCAGCTGACACAGCATGGTACAGGTCGAGCATGAAGAGCGGGGCAGATGAGGGGGGTCGCAGGGGCGGATGGGGCCGGGGCCGCCCGGGCAGGCCCAGGATGGACAGGATTTCCCTCTGCATCTCCTTCTTCTCCCGGCCACTCAGTCTGCGGAAGCTGGAGTGTGTCATGCCCTCCCTTTGCCCACAGACACATGAAAACACACACAGAGGGGTGAAGACGACCAGCAGGAAAAGCCACCTCCGACCTGGAGCTCTGCTTCCAGTGCTGCAGTCACCCTCCTTCCCTCTACTCTGAAACACATGACGGCCCAGGAGCTCCTTGTTGTTCCTACACGCAGATGGGACGTCCTGGCTGAGGACATCCATTTCCACTGGTGCCATTTTTCCTTGCTGCTGTATTCTGATGACCTTCTTCCAAGTTTACCCACTGAGCTCTTTGATCACAACCTCTTCAATCTTTCCAGGTGTTTGGACGACCTTAGCCAACGTTCAGGCAGTCACAGGTTTCCGAATGACAGCACTCCCAACTGCAAATGCGAAATGTTTCAGCAACAGAAGGTGTCCCTGAATTAGTTCACCTGTTTTGTTCTGAGCAAACAGAGTTGTTTAAGAGAGATCAGTGTTTATTACCCACGGCCCTCCGTTTATCTCTCCCACCCTCCCTGTCCCTCCTTTCTCTCTCACTGTTATCTGCAGAATAAACCTGCACTCTTCTCCCTCTCACACACTCTCCTCTGTTTACTTATGGAGGGAGAGGGTGCAACACACCACAGATAGAGCAATAACCTCTGGCACTGCAGAAGCGACTTAAAGGAAAACAAACAGCTCTTAAGATTTTTCCACTGCTTTGAAGGGTAGAGTTTGAAAGAGCTAGAGTGAGGTTAAGTAAAGAGCAGGTGCTGAGTAAAGGCTAAGGCAGAATGTGAAATTAAAGTCCATGGGTACAGTAAATAAATAAGGTGGGCTAACCAACACACCAGCCAAGTCTCTCTTCAAAGGGTCCGCAACTCAGTGCAACACCTGCCTTTTCTCCAAATACGTAGACAAGTTACAGCTAGATTGGCCTCCAGTGAACAAAATGAAATCCATGTGAAATGAAGAACCCTCAGTACCTGACCATCTTCTCACCAGCTTTTCATGGCCTTTATAAAAAAGCATAATCCAGTAGGTGAACAGTTCAGCCTTGCCAAAGTGTCCTGTTCCTTTTTTGTACTTTTAAAAGGATTCTTCCACCAGTTCCATCCAATAAAAAATCCACACCTCCTCTCTCTCCTCACACAGCAACACAGTAACAACCGTAGTCTCGGGGATCTACATACTAGTGTGTAATCTGAACATGAGCACTCTTTCTTTTTGCAAGATGCTGGAAAGACAGAGGGAGTGTCCCAAATGACTGAAGCCTCCTCCCTCTCTCTTCGCCTCTACTCCACACAATGTTCCCTTCATTCACCATATCCATTTCATCTTCAACACACCCAAAATTTGTTCACAATTACCACGTGGCCTGATGTGGTCTAGGATGTGTCTTTTGGAGACAGGGCAGCTTCAACTGCTGTGAAGTCTGTAGTCTGAATAATAAGAAAAGTGCTGTGCAAACTGCATTTAGGTTTTGTGGATTGAAACAGATGATGTGGAGCATGAACAATCAATTAGCATACGTGATTTACTTCTGAACATCTGTTTCATATCAATAGACCGGCAACTGTTTCTCAGCTTGAATGCAAAATCTATAACTAACACACACACACACACACACACACACACACACACACACACACACACACATATATGCTGACTACTTCTGCTGCACCCTGATAAAAGAAAAATGTTTCTGCTGGTACCTGTTCAGAAAAAAAGAAAATAGATTTATAAATGTTAACTTGCTGTTGCTCTGAAGTTATAGGCAGAATTTCAAACTGTTCACGCTGTGTGCTGTGGTGTGTTCACGCATAAGGGGTCATTTTACTTTCCTTTATGAATGTATTTGTCAGATGTAAGAAGGTGTAATGGATTTATGGGTTTTATCAGTAATATTAATTTGTCCATGTAAATTTGAACCTCATTAACCACACCTGATTAAACTCATCAGTGACTTTGTGAGCTAAACTCGGATGGTTAAAGGAGAAAAAATGCAGATGCCTGCAGAAGTGTGGTCCTCCAGGGACTTGGGCTTAGATGGAACCATAGATTGTTAATGAAGGTCATGGGCATACAGTCTTCCTGCCTTAAGGGAAGGTTATCATTGGGCCATTGGTTCATTCAGTGACTTATCTTTATATTTGTTCGTTTCAAATTCAGTCTTCAGGCTGAGATGAATATGAAATCTGAAAGATACATATAGAGAAAAAAAGCAGTGCTGCTTGTCAAGCCATATAGCTTACTTGTTTAAGCTGTTACTTCAGGTCATGGGATCAAACCCAAGTCTTCAGTTTTAAGTCTTGTATTTCACACTTCACCTGAAAGTCAATTATCCAAAAATGACATGAGCCTCTGGAGCTCACAGTTTAAACTACTTTAGATTTATGTATGTGACACTTCGTCTGTGAGTCCATCCATCTGCTACCACCTTTGTCCAGCACTTGGGCTCACATTCATATCTTTGGGCAACTTAGTGTGCTCAATTGAACTATGTATCCATGTTTTTGGTGGTGGGAGGAAAGCTCCAGGAGAAAACACACACAGCCACGGGACGAACATGCAAGCTCCACACAGAAAGACCCTGCGGCCAACCTGGGAGTTGAACTCAGGACCTTCTCGATGTGCGGCAACAGCGCAAACCCCTGCGCCTTTTATGGTGGGCAGTCTAAGGCACACCTGTGCAATATTCATGCTGTCTAATCAGCACCTTGATATGCTACACCTGTGAGGTGGGACGGATTATCTCAGCAAAGGAGAAGTGCTCACTAACACAGATTTAGACAGACTTGTGAACAATATTTGAGAGTGGGGTCATTTGTGTATGTAGAGAATATTTCAGATCTTTGCGTTCAGCTCATGAAAAATGGAAGCAAAAACAAGTGCTGTGTTTATATTTTTGTTCAGTATTGTTATTGAGGGCAAATGGTGTTTTCAAGTCCTGCTCCTGCAGTTTTCACGGCTCCCCAACACACCGATCCAGCTAATCAGCTCCTTAACACGCCCTTACTGTATTTAAGTTCATTTCTTAAACATGGAAAGTAGGGCAGTGGTCTCCAGGGCCAGGATTGGAAGGCCATGTTAGAGAAGGGAACCACCATAATATGGAGGGCTGTGGTGCTCCAGGAATAAGAGTGAGAAGATTAAGATATTCTAATGTGTTCTCCAATCTTGGTCCTGGAGGCCACCCTGCCCTGCACATCTAAGTTCTTTCGCTTCTTAAAGGAACCACGTCAGCATAGAAAGGGCTTGTTAGCGAGCTGATTAGTTGTATAAGGTGTGATGGGAGCAGGTGGGTAGGACACTTACCTCCGGACCAAGAGGTCATGGGTTTAAAACCCGACTTCAGCATACCACCACTGGGTTCCTGAGCATGACCCTTAACCCCAAGTTGCCCCAGTCTGCTAAATACCATAAATGTAAAAGTAAACAAGCAGTGAAAACACCTCATTGTGCAAAGCTGGAGGCCCCCTGGACCAGGCTAGAGACAATTACTTCTGTCCAAACACTTCTAACAAAATAATGACAGAAGAATCCATTTTAAATATTGCTTTGATAATAGATTTATTTATATAAGGGCAGGGAACCCCTTAATTATTTAAAAAAAAAAAAAACTTTTATTTTGAAAGATCCATTACTTTTGTCTATATTATATGGATAAAAGTGTTGGGATGCCTAATCATTACACCAACAGGGACCTTAATGACACTGCATTCAGATACATAGACTTTAAAACATAAGTGCGCAATAAACTACTTCTGAATTCATTATTTAATTTTGCGTGCAACAGTCTGACTAATCATTGAAAACCATGTGATCAATCGCGATTAAACATCGTAATCGTTGCCCAGATACACACCATTCTGCACAAAATCCTCTTAACTGATGTGTACATATTGGTGTTGTTCCACATACAAGGGGGATTTCTGGACTGGTGGAGAGGTTGAAGTGTGGTAGGAGTGATACACGCCACAGAAGCTGTGCTGGTTGCTGAGGACAGTGTTTGGAGGGAAAGGATGTGAGTGGGTTTAAATATTTGTACATAAACACAGACACACAGCTGCAGAGTGTGGACCATGAAACACCACCCTTCCCTAACCCCATCCGTTCCATCCAACCACTAAACCTATACACAGTCCAATACAAACACATGCACATACACACGCACACTCTAACAAAGGTTCTTATGTTCAGCGGTGTAGAGCTTCTTTAAAACTCCTTAGCAACTTATGAAAAAACCCACTGTTCAGTGATTGAGTGAATGCAAAACACAAAGCCCTCCTCTTTGAAGATTTAATTGGCTGTCTTTATCTCTTGAGAAAGATAATTGCTCCCTGCTCATAATGATCACGAAATTTCCTGTGAACTGGGGTAAGCAGAGGTCCTCTTTCTCTCTCTCTCTCACCCACACAAACACACGATTGACTTCAATGAACAAGGGTAAACAAGAATTACTGCAAGCATTATTTTAATACAAAAGAGAACAAAAAAGGATTTATATTTTTTTAATTTACACAATTGCACCCCAAAACTTCTCATTATCATACTGAGAGAGTTGCGCAGACTCATAAGATGAATCCATTTCATAGCCCTTACCCCCTCCCTCCCCCAGACACAATAAATAAATAAAAATCACCTTTTTCACCAATTTCACTTTCATTAGGTATTCATATACTTCAGCTTGTCCAAAGACAAGACAATTCGAAGCGCCTGTTTACGAGGCTGTGTTTCCATCCCCGTAAATCTATTTTCTAGGAGCTTCCAACATTAGGCAAAACGGGAAGCCACTTTTGACATGATCTAGAGGCTGTAGTCTCTGGCAAAAAGGCCACCATTGGAATCCGTCAGGTTCCTGGTCCGTTACATTAGAAATGACTGTTGTCAGGAAAATCATTATAACAGAAGCGGAAACACAAAAGCACAAAGAAAATTATTATTAGACTTATTGTAATACTAGTTTCTCCCAGAAGGTGATATGATACTGTAATGAAAAATAAATACACATTCTTTTTACACTAGAAAAGAAAAACAAAACAAAACCAAAAATAGATTAGGATTATAAATTAACCATCCAACATTCACAATTTCTTTTAGTTTTTTTGCATATGGTGAAGCAACTGAAAGAACTGTGTAACATATCTGTAACATGTACTGAGTGGGTAAAACACACATATGCTTGACTGCATGGATGTTTGGGACACAAAGAGGGAGGGGTGGAGAATGTCAGTCAGTGCACACTTGTGAACTTATCTGCTATATGAGTCACTTAAGTGCTCTCAGGATTCAGGATTTTCCATGTTTGTTGGGTGACTCTGGAGAAAGAATGACCTGGACATTAAATACTGTCAGTTTGTTGTCACAACAGGGAAGCTGTGGCCTAACAGGGCAGTACAGACAAAATGGCCAGGGGTCTGACTCAACAGCAAGGCCAGAGCAATGAATCTTCCATCACGTCCTCCATTTGTTATTGAGTAAGTTCACCAAGAGAGAAACAACCACACACACACACACACACACGCACACACACTCACAGAAGATTCCTACATGCTCTAGGTGTAGAAGAGGTCATGAGGTTCTAGGGTAGAAGTTTGGGCTTTTTTTGTTGAAGATTCAGAACGAAATCCTCTCAAGTGTAACACACACGTTCCTAGGCAAAAGGCCAGGAGCCTTTGCATACAGCAGAAAGGGGGGAGCGGTTCTTTCCACATTCTTATTCAAATTCGTGTAATGTGTGCACATGAGAATCTGTATTAGAACCGAGGCTGTACCATCTCCCAGTCCCAGCACTGTAGAGTGGTTAAGCCATTGCATATTATGGATGCTGAGATGAAAACCCAGCCCTACACCACCCACACCCTCCACACCCCCAGTTCCAGTGATTGGTGCAACTCTGTGTCCAAATGGGCACTTGAACTCCGTGTGTGTGCATGTTAAGAGTTCGCACAGCTGGTGCACAGCTCAGTCACATGCTTGGGGGAAACCCAAGAAGTCAGTCAAGATTAAGGATAGAAATGTGTAACACAAATAAGGCAGCATTATTATGGTTGTTAATCGGGAGGAGTGCATGATGGTTCTGGGATCAGCAGTGTCCAGCTGTACTGCGAGCTGTCCAGAGGAGAGGGCTGGAGCCCAGGCAGACTGGACTTGTTTACAGAGGCTCCAGGTCTCCTCTGGTCTGGTCAGTTACCACATGCCTGTGCTGGTGGTGGGCACATAGGCTGGTTGTGTAGAGAGTCTGTGTATGTGCATGTGGAAGTGAGAGGAGAGGTGCAGCATCCAAATCCCTTTTCCCACTCTCCACCATCTCAGAGAGTTTGAGGCAAGGAAGGTGAAGGCTCTACTTCTTGCCCGTAGGGGTTTTTGGGCTGGGGGTCTTCTTGGAGATCATGGGGATTTTGGACGGTTTGGCCCCCGGTCGACGTGGTGTATCAGAAGTGTCAGAGCAGGCTGAGTGCGTCTCCATCAGCTCCGAGGCATCTGAGGCATCACTGCCCCTTCGGCTGCTTGCTCGGCTCCCAGCACGACTGCCTGCTCGACTGGCTGGTCCGCTGGCTGAGGAGGGAGTGCGCTTGTTGTCTGAAGTGGAGACAAACAGGACAAGCAAAACAATCAGAAAAATAAAACATTAACAGGCAAATGTAAGTAAAGTACACTGTCAGCCTTTTTAAAAGAAAGAATATGCCTTCTTAGTTGTTTTGCAAAAACTGCTAAAGTGAAGGACAAAGTACTATTCAGGGAATAATTCCATTCCCTGTGCAAGGCACAGACTTGTGATGCCTGCTTTCATCAGCACTTAACCCAAACATTTTCACCACCTTTTACTGCCTGGCAATAATACACTCAACACAGAGTGACACAGTGGGTGAAAGTGCGAGAGCAAGAAGTAGTGAACTCTTTCCTCACCAGAGCGTCCAGGTTTAGCAGCAGGTGTGGCTCCGCCGTTCTCCCCTGTCAGAGAGCCACGGCTGGAATGGAAAGTCGGCCTTTTAAGCTTGGTAGTGGAACCTCCCTACAATTAGAGACAAACAACATTTACTTAATGTAAAACAGGCTTTATAATCCCTCAAACATTAACAATTTTAAAACGTTCTACATTAACCTATATCTGGTGAAGAGCATGCTGACTACTGGAATGTAGCTTAATGGAAATGAAACTGTTGACACTGTTTTCCAATCTGGTATATAATAATTCTCATAAGATTTCACCTCACTGAACATTTTGTGAAAACTGCCATTTCTGTCTGAGCTTTGCTGAAGGTTACTGATATGTGTTCAGAAGCCTTGAAGCTCTTTACTGTTAGTGTGTTAGGGCCTTTGGGGTAGGGCAGGCAGTGTGTTACCTCATGCCCAGGGGTGTGGCCGTGCTCTGGGCAGGGCTGGCACTTGGTTGGAGTTGGAGTTTTACTGTGTGCCAGCCAGGGCTTGGCATAGCCCCGCGAGTGAGATTGGGAGGACTGGGAAAACGAGCAGGCAGGAAGAGGTGGAAAGCAGTGAAGGAGCAGGAAGGATTGGGAAAAGGGAGAGGGAGAAGCCAGAGAAGAAAGAGTAGCACAGCACAGTGTAGCGTATTGGCCAGGTGGTGATGGATACACAGAGTGGAATTGGAGTTTTTTTTTTAAGCATGGGAGAGCAGAAGGACAAAAAGACAAAGAAACAAATAAAAACCCCACAGATGACAGTGATTTTGACATGCAAAGACAACAATAAACACAATAACCCAATCAGTGAATGTGTGAACCAGTCAAAATGGAGACAGAAGTAATTAAAGTATTCAGAAGTAAAAACACGAGACAACGGACCAAGGACAAAGACAAGGACAAAGACAAACAAGGACCTAAACTGAAATTAGGGCAGAGGTCCCTAACCACAGTCCTGGGACAGACATTGTGTACATTTTTGCGCCTTGTCTGATTTAGCACACTTGATTAAAAGAATTAGTAAGATCTTCTAAGCTTGGGCAGATGTGCAGAGGAGGAAAAACACAAAAATGGGCAGAGAATGCGTTACCAGGACTGGGATTGGGAACGCTCGACAAAGATAACTGGCTATAACACAAAAATAGATTTATATGGTTCTGGCTGAACCTAATCCTTAATTTTCCAGGACCAAGATTGCAAAACACCTCTCTAAACTAATTTGATTTGTTACATAGTCTTTTATTTTAATGGTTATTATTTTTTAGTATATAGCTTTGCTCATTTAAAGATGTAATTACTAACAAGGACAAACACACCAGATACACAAGTGAAAGACACCTCAGTATGTGCAGAGAATGAAACGAGAATAACACCGCCCCTCTACCCGTTTTCTAGCCACGACACACTTACCCTGGAGGAGGCAGTGGGTGTGGCAGGGGCAGAGGGCACTGAGGCACAGCTCTGGGCGCTCTGGGAGGCTGAGGAAGAGGAGCGGGTGGGCGATGCCGTTCGAGATGAGGGCTTGGAGCGCCGGCCACGCGAGCGGAACGCCGCCAGCCCTTGCGAGGCTCCTTCTGGAAGAATGAACTTCTCCCGCAGCTCCAAGTTGGTACGTCCCCGTGCTACAACAAAGAGAGGCAGGGAGGGGGTGGGACAAACAACACAACAGCGTTAAAATGCTGACCATCATCAGGTAGCTTTATCATCATCAGCTACCGTTTATCAGGTAGCGAGCAGTGGGAGTGGAGAGAGCCAGTGCTTCCCCGGTCCACTGCTTCAATCAGAGTGCATGGAGAAGTCAGTGTATCCACTTTAAACAGGGACGTAAGTGCTTGTGGCAGACACAGTGCAGGAGTTTAATTGGGGAGAGGGGTGAGCAGTAGGGCAAGCGTCCAAATCGGAGGATTGCGCTCAGTCAGTGCCAGACACAGACAACAGAGGCCACTCCAAAAGCACAGCCTCTCTTCTCTCAGTACCCACCACTGTGCTCCAAGAGGCTTTTTAAGGAAAAGAAATACATTCACACAGTGCATAGCATGTTGACACACCTGAGAGGCATGGCTGGTTATGCATCAGGCACACAAACGCTTAATGCTAGGGCTGCAACGATTAGTTGACATTGTTGATTGTGAACAAATGTAATAAAAACTAGTAATGAAGTAAAAGAAATCCCTTTGAACTTTAAATAACTATAGCAGAATGAATAAAACAGCTTAGAATGCTTAAAGTGTCCTCTTGGTGCTTCATGTACATTTTATTTGCACCATCACACTTTCATTACTCAGTTAGGAGCTTGAACTACCAGCAAGTAATGCTGTTGCTTTCTAAGGAAAATATGTAAATCTTCAAATTCCTTATAGCATGCTATCTTTATTTTAACGTAATAGAGAATGGGTTAATTGATTACCAGAATAACAGACTGTTGCAGCCCTACTAGATACTGAAAAAAACAGAAATCCAATACTAAATTCTGCAGCTCCAGCACACAACACACAGCCCATAGCAGCCAGCCAGATAGGAACAAGGGGATGGAGGGAGAGAAAGGGAGAGAGCGAGAGAGAGAGAGAGAGAGAGAGAGCGAGAGAGCGAGAGAGAGAGAGAGAGAGATGAAGCAAAGAAAGAGAGAGAAACTCAATGGAAAGTTGAAAAGGACAGTAAAGGGGAAGAGGGCTGTGCTTGGTAGAAGCGGTGCACTGAAGCCGTGGTCAGTAGTTGTCCTCAGCCTAAGAAACAACCTCTTTTCCATGGTCTCGAGCAACAGCGGGACATCTGATAATTGGTGGCACACCATATAACTTCTTTTCCATAAGCCAGGTATAGTCTGTAATTCATTTCCCATGAGCGGGCTGTTTTAAGAGCCACTTATAGATATTAGAAACCCAGGCTGGCCACACCCAGGTCCTGCTTGATTTTCTATGCTCACCGGGGGACACATGAGAAAAGTGCCAGAACCAGGCTTGGCCAAGCCCTGCGTAAATGAGAAGCATGATACTAGCTGGCACAGAGACTGAGACATCCCCACACACATATCCTCACACCAACATCCACACACACATACAGAGACAGCAGTGAGGAGATGGATCCAAAGCTGGACAAATGGGTTTAAGAGTCTGAGAATGGAGGGAGCGCAGGTATGACAGAAAGAACCGAAAGAGTGAAAGACAGAAGTAGGAGGAGTTGGAGAGAGTGAGGTACCTCTGCAGAAGAAATAGCCAGGAGTGACCGTCACTGAGAGACACAAGAGACAACATAAAATAATCCCATACGTATAGACACACACACACGCACGCACACACACACACACACACACAAAACGAAACCACACACCACCCTCTACTGTACCATGAAGTACGAAATACTAGGAGTGTTAACCTTAAGACCTCACAATGACACGATTCTAAGGAAACGATTCAATGGGTCATGAAATTTCACCATAAATAGTATTATTTCGGTAGAAAAATTCATATGAGGGGAAGTATTTAAGCAGGACTGGAATACATACAATCAAAACAGTACACCATTTGAAAATGGGACAATTATTTTAGCCAATAATTGGCATCTACTTAAAGTAGTTAAAGTACGGTTTAATTGATCCTGGCATTGCAAAATGCAGTTGAATCGCCACCTTCAGATCGATGCATCACACTTGAGGCTTCACACTCTCAGTTGCTAGGACACATCTCGGATATATACACACAAAGACCATATGCTCAAATTTACAACAGTGGTCACCACATGGGGTGTGTTGAACAGGGGCTCTGAAACACACAGGCCAGCCCCACATGTAAGCAGACAGCCGGGGAGAGGACGGTTAGTTTAGTGCTACAGTCAGCCAAGCACAGCACAGCAGCGAGGAACCAAAGAGGATGTGAGTGAGACAGAGAGGTAAAAAAAAATAAAAAAATAAAAAAACCAGTCAGGAGAAAGAGAGGTGAGCCAAACGAGAAAGAGAGAGAAAGATCCAACCTATACGAGATGATATGGAGCTGCTGGAGTCGGAGCGAAGGATTTTAAGTCCTGGATGTTGCACTGGGGAGAGAGAAAGAGAGATAGGGGACGGGGCAAAGAGAAAGGGAGGGAGAGACCTAAGGAACATGCATCATGCACTATGGTATAAAGAGAGAGGGACAGAGAGAGAGAAAGAGAGAGAAAGACAGACCAAATATGCAGGCCATATGTGTGAAAATAAAGGGGGGAAATGATGAAATAGCAGATGATGAGAGGACATCAGAAAGGTCCAAAGAAATGAAAAGAAATGTCAGTGGTCTGTGAGTAAATGAACTCCCACACCATAAAATGGAGAAAAGAGTGAAGGGTAATGAATGAAGTGATGACAGAACTGACAGATTTCTGTATCATAAAAATACAACATGCTCAGAAGTGGAGTACATCTGTCAGCGTGTCAGGCCCAACCCAGCTGCCTGTACTCCTGTTTTACTAACCCAAACATATCAGGATGCTTCCAAGCCCTTGGTCCCAGTATTTGTGAACAAGGAGTATAGGTGTGTGTGTGTGCTTGCATAAATAAACCTTACCTCTGCAAGGGTCATTCTTGACCAGGAACTCATCCAGGGCCATCCAGCCCCCTCCAACGCGGACCATGACCGTGCTGCGCAGGATCCGCACCAGACGCAGCTGTTGGGAGTCCCCAAACTGAGGGAGAAGAGGACAGGAGAGGAGAAGAAAAAAAGAATGTTTGGAGTGAAGAGATAGAGGAAAAAAGGCATTAAAATCATTTAAAAGGCTGAAACATTTTTTTCAAACCTCAAATACACCAAGTATAATCTGAACCACTGTACAAAATCAAAATAAATTACATGGTATTCATGCAGAAAAACCACATGCATTTTGCATTCTAGATGATTCAGGATCAAGCTCAGCCCAATGTCCCACAGCCCTAAAATAGCTTTAAACATTTACCATAGTATTTTTAGTATAAAACACCACATATTTTTTATATTTTTGAATAAAATACTATGGTAAAAGGAATACTTTACTAAGCCATAAGATCTCAAACTCTTTCTTCCTAAATGACCATTTCCTCCACCAAAGAAAGAAAAGTAATACATACACAAACACACCCACACACACACTCCAAAAGCCCACATCCTGATCTTTCAAATTCCATTTGAACAATCAAAAACACAAAAATAAAACACAGACTGAGCCTGTGAAATCTGCTCCTGTTTGGTTGACAGAGCATACTCATGCATGCCCAGCATTTTTGGGTAATTGCTATGTAACCCTTGCCAAGCAGACGGGAAATGCCTTCTAACTGTGGCCAAAAGAGCTTCAAACAATTATCTCTGCAACATCCAGTAGCATGTGATGTGAACTGGCATTAAAGTAGAACTTGGTTCATTTAAACCTTTGGTCTAAAATGATGAGAGAAACAAAATCTGATCAAAGTCAAAAGCCAGGTAGCAACCAATGTGCAGCTGGAGCAGATTTCATAGACTATGTCTCAAACACACCAGTCACTTTACCTGGTTCCCAAGGAAGAACTACAATAAATCCAGCAGACATGGAACAGAAAGACAACAAGGAGAAAGAAAGAACAGACAGGGTGAAATAACAGGTTTAGACACGATGTTGAAAACAAGCTCAGATTGCCTTATTTTACCTTTGTGTGTTGTGGTTATATTTTATTCAAATTCTACTATGATGTGCTTCTCTGGTGACACTCGTCCAACTTTATTAACATAACATTAACACAACAACACAATTAACATAATGGTTGGAAATAACAAGTGTAGACTCTTTGTTCTAGTGGCTGTAAATGGGTTAGAGTGCTTGTCAATGGCAGGAACAAAAAGACAATTGAGAGATGACAGTATGAGGCGTGAAAGCAAGACAGACACAGACAAAGACAAAGACAAATGGAGAAAGATAGTTCCGCCAGTAAGCATGATGGGCCAGAGCCCTATGCAGTTCAAAAAGTGAGGCTTGTTGTCAGTATCATTAACCATGGATAATGATATGAGACACACAAACAGAGCAGCTCCTTCAGTCTGTGGAATTATGGGATGATCATTAGTTGGGTGGTGGGAAGCACACACTGTGGATAGCTCCAGGGTAGCTGTGTAGGTGCTGCAGTGTTAAGTACAGTATGCTAGTTCACTCATGTAGGACATTCATGAAAACAGCAAGGCGCCTTTAACCCAAAATAGCATAATAAATTAATGTGAAGATTAGAATGCTGAATTGTGACAGTGCAGCACTGTAGCGTGATACACACAAAGTAAACACAACTAATGTCAGTGAATGTACTTCAGATCTATGTAAAAGACAGTAGAGTATGTTCAAATTAAATGCCATGTAGTGAGATTAACAGCGCTCTACAGTCATCAATTATACTTCAGCATTAGATTCAATATTAACTCTTTACTCACCCTGTACTTATTCTCCCCAATCTGCTCCACCTGGAACCTCTTAGCACACTTACACTGGGCCACTTGTCTGGTGACCTGTACAGGGACAATTTTCACAAATAGCTCAGAATCTCATAAATGATTAAAATAATAAATAAAGACTATGTGATTATAGTTTCTTACCTCATCTTCAATCTTATCTGCATCTGTAGTGGGTCTGTAAGCATCCTTGTTGGGGTGCAGAGCTGCCACAAACTCGTAATAATCAATGTAACCGTCACCATCACGGTCAAAGATGTCAGCCACTGCAGTCATCTCTAATTTGCTGGTTGGGAATTCTGTAGTAAAAATACACAATTAATTAACAATAATTGCCCAAATAAAAAGTTTCTGCTCAAATGTTTGAGTGTACTGCTCCTCTTTGGGTTTGCTGAATGATCAATGTATGGTCAACAGATGACTTGAAAGTAGATATTTATGTAAATAGGTATGCATACTTGAAGCCAGGATGCCATCAATAAATTCCTGCCGAGTAATTTTGCCATCCTGGTCCTTGTCGATGCGTCTGAAGAAGTCCATGACACGGGACTTCTTATGGTTCATCCAACGCATGTATTTCTTCCTCCACACGTCAAAGTCAAAGTTGGCAAACTCTTTCAGCTGCAGCGTGGGAAGGACAGGAAGCAAAAGGAGTGAAAAACAAATGTAACTATTCTTCACATAATAACGGAAGAGTCCTTAAAGGCTGTGCAAACATTTTACATAAAACACATGCATATTTTATTTCTGGAGTAATGATCGTTTTGCTATAACCTTTGGAATTCATGCATTTACACATGGCATGCTACAACAGCTGCTGTACCTCTTCCTGCCTGTCGAGGGCATCATGGAGCTTGCGCTGGCGGTCAAGGGCCAGCAGCCAAACTTGCTGCCAGCGAGAGCAGAGCTGGGTGAGGCGAGGGTTTCCCCCAGTTACCTGAACAGCATGCTGCTGTTGCTGCTGTTGTTGTTGTTGTTTACCTGCCAGAGAGAATGCAAAAAGAGAAAGCCCCATTTAGCATCATCCACAGCTCTAATTACATTTCACAACTATTCAATTACATGTTGCAGAAAAATCATTGCACATGAGTTATGCGCACACTGTGTTAATGTTAGATACCATGCAGAAACTGAAGAAAGGCCACTTACGGGCACCCCGCCTGTCAGCCAGGCTGCTGGGAGTATCTGATGGTTTCCTCTTGTAAGACTTTGTCACTTTATCCACATCAGGCTGCTTACGAGTCATCTCTTCCATGAACACCTGAGAGTACAACCACAAACATTGCTGTAGTCAGAGGGACATCAGTATATATCCTTAATATACACAGTACACATACATTTATGTATTTGGGAGACTTATCCAGAGCAATGTTACAATATATTCTATGTACATAATATAACATTCCTTATA